>VSDK01013299.1:59218-75960 GCA_009767595.1 Symbiodinium kawagutii
GCTGAACCTGTCACCTGACCATCTTGACCCATACAAGAAGATTTAGGATCTGTCAGATTTTCAAGGTTTGCCAAACGTAATTTGCAAGCCCAGATTCTCACTCTGTTCCTGAACACATATTCACATATCTGTTTCAGTTGATCTTAGCCACTAAATTTGGCTCCATCAGCTCAAGCTGCGAGTCAATTCCAGCTTGGTCCATACCATATAGGTTCCAGCAGGCTGCTTGAAAAGTCACTGGGATAATAGGCTTGACCAAAGCACTTCAGTTGTTTGATTTCTTGGTAATTATGAGATGGCTTTCTTGTTTTTAAAAGATCCCCCTTTAGGGTGCACTTCTTGTTCTCACAGTACTCACGCAAAGGAATTATCACGACGCAAATCTGGAGTAGAGTTGGGGCAGGTCAGGCTCGGAACAGAAACCACCGGTCGCACTTCCAGTGTTCGATTAGATCTTTGCTTTTCACCACACAGAAGCCAGCAGAAGTAAGAGGTTGTCTTTGTGTTTGAGTTGTCTCCTCTGTGATAAACCGAAGTTCCCAGCTGGGCAGTGGCAAGCACTTCAGTTCTGGGTCGCCACAAGAAATGCTTTCGCAGTGCCAAGTTGTAAGTGGCAAATGTGAGTAACGTTTGTTGACACTTCTTGGTCATTGTTTAAGTACTCAGCTTGAGGCAGCTGAAGCCCAAGCCAAAAGGCTTGGAGGGGACGGAGTCTGCAGCAGTGGTTTTTGCATGGTGCCCAGATTTTTGTGAGATGTGTTCAATTCTTTAGGTTTCAGAATCCAATCTTCACAAGCAACTCTTAGAACTTCAGAAAAACATGTGACTGTTCAAGTACCCTCTTGCGATCTTGACTTCAGAATCTCAACTCTTCTTGTGCCAACCTGCCGAGGTTGGCGACAGTTTGACGCAACCTGGATGCAACTCTGCCTTTTGGAAGGGACGAATGAAAAGACTGACACTGATACTGGTAACAGTCTGAAACATGAACAGTATGACCTTGTAGGACTCAGTATAGGAACACTTGGGGCGAGACTTGTTCCAAATTCAGGCAAGGAACTGTATCTGCAAACGTATTGGAAGTCAAATGCTCAGCAACAGCTGATATTACAAGCTTTCACTTGTGAATGGAGAAAGAAAGACTGAGCAACAGCTAGAGCTAGAGTTGCTAGAGTCGCTAGATTCGCTCGATTTGCAACAGCTGTCTCTGGCCCGATGGCAAGGTCATGGCAGAGCGAAGCAAGATGCGTGGCAACCTTGGAAAAATGCATGGCGTAGACAAAGAAGTGACACATCGTTTGTAAAAGCTGTACATTAATACCATCTATCTGGCTATCTATCTATCTATCTGTCTATCTATCCAGTTCTCTATCTATCTATCCAGTTGTCTATCTATCTATCCAGTTATCTATTTATCTATCCAGTTATCTATCTATCTATCTACCTATCTACCTATCTACCTATCTACCAATCTACCTATCTATCTATCTATCTATCTATCTATCTATCTATCTATCTGTATGTCTATCTATCTATCTGTATGTCTACCTATGTATCAATCAATGAATCTATCTATCTACCTACCTATCTATCTATCTACCTATCAATCTATCAATCCATCAATCTATCAATCTATCAATCTATCAATCTATCAATCTATCAAGCTATCAATCTAGGAATCTATCAAGCTATCAATCTATGAATCTATCAATCTATGAATCTATCAATCTATCAATCTATCAATCGATCTATCTATCTACCTATCAATCTATCTATGAATCTATGTATCAATCTATCAATGAATCTATCTATCCATCCATCTATCTACTTACGTATCTATCTATCTGTATGCCTATCCATCTATGTATTTGTTTGTCTGTCTTTCTATCTATCTATCTATCTGTCTATCTATCTATCTATCTATCTGTCTGTCTATCTATCTACCTGTCTATCTGTCTATCTAGCTATCTATCTATCTACGATCTATCTGTATGTCTATTTGTTTGTCTGTTTGTCTTTCTGTCTGTCTATCTCTTTATCTATTTTTTTCCATTTGTCTATCTATCTATCTGTCTGTCCGTCTGTCTATCTATATCGATCTGTATCTATCTATATCTATCCATGTCTATATCTATATCTATATCTATGTCTATATCCATATCTATATCTATATCTAGATCTATACCTGTATCTCTATCTATATCTATATCTATATCTAGATCTCTGTCTATGTCTATATCTATATCTATATCTATGTCTATGTCTATGTCGATGTCGATGTCGATGTCTATGTCTATGTCTATGTCCATATCTATTTCTATATCTATATCTATATCTATATATCAATATCGATATCTATATCTATATCTCTATCTCTATCTCTATCTATCTATCTATCTATCTATCTATCTATCTATCTATCTATCTATCTACCTGCAAATGCGCCTACATATGTACATATTACATATGTATACATATATATATATAGATACAAACCATGAATGAATATGCACAGATTTGGCCCAGAGTTGGGCAGATCAAGCTCAGCTTGCACCTTACAAGCCTCATCTATTTTGTCCTGTCTCTCCTCTCTCTCTTTCTCCTTTTCTTTATCTACTCCCTCTTGTCTTTTCTCCTCTCTCTCTCTCTATATCCGTCTATCTCC
Organism: Symbiodinium kawagutii; assembly: GCA_009767595.1. Taxonomy (NCBI): domain Eukaryota; class Dinophyceae; order Suessiales; family Symbiodiniaceae; genus Symbiodinium; species Symbiodinium kawagutii. The sequence goes on from VSDK01013299.1 coordinate 61,884, forward strand.
CCCCGTACCCGGAGCTCGAGCTGAATACCTTTGTCGAATACGATTAGGGATGAGTATACCTCAGCGGGGTCATAGCAACCCTATTTCGCGGCAAAATCTGGGATAGTCCATTGAACCCACAGAAAGTAGCTATTGGAGGGGGCAGGGCTTCTGCCAGACAGTGTTTGGAAACAATGCGAGCTTAAAGCCTTCCCAAAACGGCATTTTCTTGAACAAGCTGCAAAATATCAAGTGTCCAGTATGTCGTTCTATGATGACACATTGAGTGCAGTGCTGGACCTATATTGGAACTAATGATGCAATGATTACAAGATTTGATTGGCAGCAGAACTCCATGCAGTAATCATTTCTGGCATTGGACAACTCTGGTGCTGAGGCAATCAGCACCTTGGAGACTTCATCAACGCAGGTCCCTGGTTGTCGTAAGGGAAGGGGGAAGTTTTGAGATTCTCGGATTTTTCTTACTTATGGTTATTTCTGATGATTAAAATCTCTTAATTTGCCATTCTCGTATTTCTTAATGGTATCAATTCTCAATTCTTCCGAATATTCCGATTGTCAATGATATGAATTCTTAATATTTTTTATCATTGCTTATCATTGATTCTCCATTCGATTTCTGTTGTCACTGAAGGGTTGTGACACTTGAGCTGAGTTTCGCCGAGGACTCAATTTCCGAGCGCTGCAAGACGTGGTGTCGGATCCCCCTGGAGAGTTGATGGAGAGCGCGGCCAAGATCCAGTGCAGCCATGGCCTAGTGCTGCAGTTGGGATCTAACGAGCCTAGTTTTGAAGAACTTAGGGGCAGTCAACAAAGCATTTTTTGGCCATAGTTGAAACATGGTGTTGATTGAAGGATTGATCTTGCAAGTTGAGATGCGCTGTGTTGATGTCTACATGCTCCAGTTAAACTCTCCTTTGTGGTGGTGTTTGTTGTGCCTGACATCCACTCGTGGAACACTTTACTTCAGACATGTACCAAGGATTTAATCCGCTACCTGTCATTGCCAGAGCTACTTCGCCCAAAGCAGGAGGAGTAGACCTGGTGGGTGGAAATATTTGATGAAACGGTGCTATCGTGTGGTGGTGCTGGATGGTGCTTGTGGTACATAGTAACAGTACAGTAAAATTTTCGTCATCATCGTCGCCATTGTGGCTTTTGTATCAGTGGCTGTTGTTGCTGTTGTGGTTGTGGTTGTGGTTGTGGTTGTGGTTGTTGTTGTTGTTGTTGTGGTTGTGGTTGTGGTTGTGGTTGTGGTTGTTGTTGTTGTTGTTGTTGTTGTTGTTGTTGTTGTTGTTGTTGTTGTTGTTGTTGTTGTTACTGTTGTTACTGCTGTTGTGGCTTTTTTTGTTGCTGTTGCTGCTTTGCAATTATCGTCGCGGAGGTTGTGATTCGTGTGGTGGTGATGATGATGATGGTGATGATGATGGTGATGATGATGATCTCGATAGCAGTGGTTTGTTGTGATAATTGTGATCGTGCTTTGTGGTGGTCGTCCTAGCCTTGGTGGTGTTGTAATGCTTGCTTTTTTGTGGTGGTGGTGGTAGTGGTTGTGGCACCGGTTTGTCACCTAAAGGTGGAAGCAGGTTAAAGCTTTGACAGCTCAGGTTCCACATGGAAGTTCCTTCGAATGGAAGACTTCATAAGTTCACCGCTGCTCTTGAAAGGAGTGGCTGGGGGGGTATGCCGAGCTCATGCGCCAGGCGAGCAAAGTTTAGAAAATGCACGAGAAGCACATTGCAACACACATTGCAGATGCTGGTAGTGACCTGGGACATCCGTGCGGGTCTGCCTGAATTTTGGTTTCTCTTGTATTGCGCAGAGAATACATGTACACAAATGGAAGGAAACACGTGGCTGCAGAGCTATGCCGAGCTCATGCGCCAGGCGAGCAAAGTTTAGAAAATGCACGAGAAGCACATTGCAACACACATTGCAGATGCTGGTAGTGACCTGGGACATCCGTGCGGGTCTGCCTGAATTTTGGTTTCTCTTGTATTGCGCAGAGAATACATGTACACAAATGGAAGGAAACACTGCAAAGGTTTTTCCGTGAAATTTTGGAAGACAAGCATGACATCTTGAAGTTTTGGCATTCTGAGTCTTTGCCCACAGTCTTGAGTTTCCATGTTGTGATGTATCTCAGTTGGAGCAAACAGAGGAAATAAACTGCATGGAAATGATTGTTGGACGATTCTGTGTACCTTTTGGAGGCACACTTTCTGTGAAAGTCTCGCAGTTCCTTTTTTGAGGAAGGCATATTCTCTCCCGTCAGGCTGCCGTGCAACTTGGCTGCCGGGGTGGCAAGGTATTCTTGGTGTCGCCACCTCCGCTGGGAGAGGCGAAGGGAAAGTCTTGAGCCGCACAAGGATGCATACGGTCGAGTCTAGTAGGTGAATAGTATAGTGTTCACTATATCTCAAGGTGTCTCAAGAATTTTGAGTCCAAGATATTCCGTGAAGCTTGGCCAAAGTGTCGATCTGCAGGAGTGTCTCAACAAGTCCGACGAAAGTGCATTGCTGCAACATGTTTTTTGTTCATAATTGGAAATCATGGAAATCCATCCAGCCCAAAGTGATCAAGGCCACATTTTTCTTCAGTGATGGCTCTCAGACGGTTTCCACAATGGATCCATTTTTCTGCAGTGATGCCTCTCATTGATGGTTTCAGTGTTTGCTTGTCCCGTTCGAAGGCGTTGTCATCACCCGAGTTTCGTTTGGGTGCTGCGATGGCGAGCCGGATAGAGTTGGTGGCTACTGAGTTGGGCTGCAATTACGTGCCCCTCTATGAGGTGCAGACAGTGACATCTCTAGGAGCTCTTGAGGAGTTGATGGTTGGATCAACCATCAGGAACAATCATCACTAATGGTGGGATCAAAATCAAAGGAACAATCACTGATTCGGCAAGTTGGTGTTTGTAGATTTGAGAAAATGAACAGGTACATATGTATATATATGTTAATTTAGTACTTGGATTTTTTTTTTGGCACATTGACTTTGAGCACTTCTCAGAGTGCGAAGGCTTGTGTGGAATACTTGGCTGCAGCCCAGAAGAAGCAGGTGTCTGCAAGTGACCCATCTCGCAGCTTATCTGAATTTGTTCTGATGGAAAGTGGAAAAAGGAATTCGGGCGTCTGTCAATCGAAGGGACGGACATGGATGCACGAAAAAAAATGACATGTAATCCTACACATTTAAAGGCATGACGGGAATCCATATGCACATATACATATACATATATGTATATGTATATGTGTATGTATATGTACAGGTACAGGTATAGGTATATGTATATGTATATGTATAGGTATAGGTATAGGTATATGTATATGTATATGTAAAAGTATATGTAAAAATATATGTAAAAGTATATGTATATGTATATGTATATGTATATGTATATGTATATGTATATGTATATGTATATGTATATGTATATGTATATGTATATGTATACGTATACGTATATGTACATGTATATGTATATTGTATGTATATGTATATGGTCCAGTGTTGCAACCCCCTCCCCAGGTCATGGTCCCCCCCCTTCTGTGGTGTGGTGGTGGGGGGTGGTGGTGGTAGCTAAGTTGTGTACACGTAGTATGTAAATATTTTGTTTAGGCCTTATAGAAACAATGTAGAGCTAGTAAAAAGGTAGTATATCAGTATTGTATAGATACACAGATAGAATGTAAGTAGTACATAGGACATAGGGAGTATTGCTAACGTATAGGTAGTATATAAGTAGTACATAGGAAATAGAGCGAAGATATTGGGAGTATAAAGGAATGCATTGGTTGTTAATGAGTATTTGTATGAGTAGTAAATAGGTAGCATAAAGATAGTATATGGTGGTATATAGGTAGTATATAGGTAGTATATAGGTAGTATATAGGCAGTATTATATGTAGATGTGTAACAAAGGGGTAACTAGGTGGGTTTTCGTGCAGTAAATAGGTAGTATATAGGAAGTACACCAGTAGTTATAGCAAGTAAATAGATAGCATATTGGTAGCATATGCTACTACCAAAGTAGTAACTAAGTGGGTAGCCAGGTGAGTATATGGATATAGGTAGTACATAAATAGTATATAGGTAGTCGAAAGATAGTTTATAAGTATCTATGGGGTATGTAAAGCCTCCAAATGTTGCAAATCGTATGCCAATGGGAGGATAAGGCTCCAGAATGCTGCAAATAGCGTACAAATGTGAGAGTAAGACTGGTATACATGATCATGTCCGAAAAAATCATCAAATACAAGCACAAGTCACGCGGTACTTCTCTTGCAGCACTCTGGGCAAACATCATCATCATCATCATCATCATCATCATCACCATCACCGTCATCGTCATCGTCACCGCCATCGTCATCGCCATCGTCATCATCATCATCATCATCATCATCGTCATCGTCATCGTCATCATCGTCATTATCATCATCATCATCGTCATCATCATCATCATCATCACCATCACCGTCACCGTCACCGTCATCGTCACCGTCACCGTCATCGTCATCGTCATCGTCATTGTCATCGTCATTGTCATCATCATTGTCATCGTCATTGTCATCATCATCATCCTCATCATCACCATCATCATCATCACATCATCATCATCATCATCATGCTTGGCGGTATTGTGCAGCCACATGTCTGACTGAGCCTTCCCTGTGCGACTGAACAAGGAAAAGGTCCTGGGGCTTTACCGGATGAGGTGTCAGAATCGCTACCTGCAGCACCTCTAGGGCAATTCTAAAAGATGTCCAACCCATACAGTATTTGAGTTGGAATACGGGGTTTTCAACGAAAGGACGTCCCTTTCTCAAAAGCACGCCCCTCTCCAAATTTGGTGTTTTGGCGATTTCCTTTGAAACAAAGAGCTGGGTAAACTTGTGACCTTGATCCGGTGCAAAGTTGAGTCTTTGTGATGCGTTTTGGCTCGTACTGATTTCGGTATCATGCCTCCTCCAACCGCTGAAGTAATCCCAGCTTTTTTTTGGCGCTACTGTTTGCGATGCACGCACATACGGCTATGTTGTGGTGATCATTTCCATGTCATTCTTATCAGCGCGCTCCAAGCTCAGTTGAATGCAAAGCAGACCGTGGTGCATCACCCTGTGATGCAATGTGTGCGCGCCAGCTCTCCTGCTATGACGTGCTCGTGGCTCAGCAGCTCAGCGCCGTTTTTGAGCTTCGCCTCCCCGCGTAATTTCAATGTATTTGGGAATGAGTTGACGCCAGGGATCAATTGACTTTTGGGTTTGTCAGATGCTGCCATTTGCAAGAAATTGAAGTCATTCTTTTGAATGGGTAAGAACCAGCGCCGTAGTGATTCAATGACTTTTCGTGGCATGTTCGTGGACCTAGGTCGTGAGCGTCGAAGCCGTGAAACTCGTGTTTTGTCAAATCAGTCCATGCGGTAAGAGGTCCGCCTTTTTTGCAATCAACGATTAACAAGAAGCAAAACTCCCAGATGGGCCCTTGTATGGCAAAGGTGACAACAAAACGTTAAATGCGCGGAAGAAATGTTGGGTTGAGTCAAGGCTCAGTTGATGAGGTGTATATTTGGAGTGAGCAAATCGAAATTCCACAGCTGGTTCAATCCAATATGATGCACTAGTGCCATTGAGCCTTGATGTTCATGATGGCTACAAAGGTTAACCTTGAGATGCTGTAAGTTGAGTTTCAATTTCCTGTCGCTTTGGATAGTTTTGAGTGTCTGCCTGGTTGAAAAGCTTGGAAATCCCAAAGCTGGCCAAAATCTCAGCGACCCACAGGATGGGGCCAGAAGTATTTGGCCAAGTGCAGCGTCGAAGATAAATTGGTCGAATGCTTTCGAAGCATGTTGTGGCGGAGTAGGTCCAGGTGCACGAACCCTGATGGTTGATGGCTGGTTGGCGCATTGTTGATGGCGCCCGGGTTTTTCCAGAGCATATGGTGAGGTTATCATTTGTTGTGCGCGTTGTTGGCCGGCTGGATGTTATCATGAAGCTGATCATTGTCAAACCATCCCAACCATATCGTAGGAACACTTGGGCCCATTATTTTCCAGTATGGCGGGTACATGACTGATCAACAAGGCTAACCAAGGCCCAGTTTTGAGGGGAGTGTCTTACATTTTGTATTATTGAGGTTTTGTTGTTTCGTAACCCATGACCTGGAAATTTCAATACATGTCGCGTGGAATTATTGTGGTGCCAACTCTGACTTTGAGTATTCTTTCGGACATCGAACTTGTCATTGTTTGGCAGCTAAATCAACCAGCAAAATATGATTTTGGAATTTTCGACCGTAGTTAAATCAATGGTTGAGCGTGACAAGCCCCCGGACGCCAATTTTGAAACCATGGAATCATTGGACAGTGCCTTGGAATATTGCGCTCCTGCTTGGTATGAGTAGAATTTGTCAACATCATTGGTGCCGGTTGATGGTTTCGGCGATGCATTCGTGATCAAGAATGTGAATTCGGACGTCGGATTGACACAGCCCAATTTTTTTTGACAAAGTGGATTCACAGGTCTCGGCGTGATAAGATTGGATTGAGCCACCAAAACCTTCGTGTGGACATGCCTAGCGACAAAGCAGAATGATGGTTCGTGCGATCAGTGGTGCTGGAAAAGAGAAATGTGTGGGCCTTGGGCAATGATCGTTTGTGTGAGCCAAGACCAGCGAATATCATACGTGTCAATCCGCCAAACAAAGGTTCGCCAAGAAAATGGTTGATACTCAGCCTTCAATCATCAGCGCGGGTCCTACGAACAAGTTGAACAGAATGAATTGAGAAGGTGGTTCTTAGTGTCCAATATTCATACCGCAAAAGAGATGTTGGATAATGGCTATCCTGCCGCAACTCGCAATGAGTTTTGTTTTTGTTTCTCTAACATCACCGCTTGACATCAGTCGTCGGTCCGTCGCGCAATTGCGACGCCAGGGGCGTACAAACTCCCACCTCCTCACTGGGGGGCGTAACGCCCGCCAGCGCTCAAGCTCAGACCAGGAGAAACAATGGGGCCAGAACAGTGTAGCGATGACGCATAGCTTGCCAGGGTTTCTCATGCCATTCCAGTGACAGCCGGGTGCCATGTTCAGCCAATGCAGCACGATGCTCGGTGCGAAGGATTGAAGATAGAAGAGTTGAAGGTAGAAATGTCAGAGTTGAAAATCCAAAACAGGCAGGTGGACTTAAGGGAAGCTTCACTGTCAAGTGTTTGCCCTGCATGTTCTGTTTGGTCTCATGCGTAACCGCCCGCCTCGGCGCATACAAGTTGAGATCAAGGCTCTTTGAGGTTGCGTTTGTAAAGGCCGCCTGCGGGCAGAGTTGATGCAGGTAGAGGACCAACTCGCTAGCAGTTGTAGTAGACGGCGAGAACGCGACAATTCGAAATTCATAGTGATGCAGCGTCGATGCCATAACCGTCCATTTTGAGATTGATTGATCCAGTAGGCCATCCAGTGAACGCCCAGCATCTCGCGGCTGATTGCCAGCCGTGATTCTGATAGTTCCCCTGTGAGCTCAGCAGGATCATGCCTGAAGATCCTGTTGAGTTCATTTGCGGATTCTTGTGCCTTGCGCAGATGGGTTCCTGGCCGACGGCAATTGTATCATCGCGAGCGTAATGGTCATGATGTAAAGTTGACCGTTGATATTGAATTTTAACGTGTGAAAGCAATGATTCAGATTCATGATTGTACATTGGCTCACTGACCATAGTTTGTTGATCGTTGATTACCGTAGCTATTCATTATCAATAATCATTCCTAGCCGGTGACAATTGTTCTCTATTCACAGCATTCATCAACCACGACCCCATAGCTATACTAGTACCAATCGTTACTGAGGATGTTGAAAATGATGAAATATTCAATATCCATCAACCGCTACAGTGTGGTGCCTCCCCAGATACCTGTTTCAAGTCATGAATAAACATGTTGACGCCCGCTTTCAAGTTTTTTAAACTCATAAATACATACGTATTTCGACTTGCATTTTTGAATCTTTAACAAATATATAAAACCAGTGCATATATGCACATGTTTGAATTTACATATATGTATGTATATGTATATTGAAATTCTTAAATTTTTACGGATGCATATTTTGATGTTGACACATATGTGTATATATACATATACAAACACATTCTGAATTTACCGAAAACTATATACATATATTTTCAGGATTGAATGTTTGAATAGTTTTTAAATCTATCGATACTTTCATATTTAAGTATGCGTAAATTTGGGCTTTTGTTGCCACCCGCTACCCAAGTCATGGTCATGGTCCCCGTAGTGGTTTGATGGTGGGGGGTGGTGGTGGTAGCTAAGTAGTGCGCACGTAGTATGTAAATATCAAAATCAGGCCATTTAAAAACAATGTACACCTAGTGTATAAGTAGTATTTCGGTATTGTCTTTAGGTACTATATAAGTAGTATGTAAGTAGTATATAAGTAGTACATAAGGAGTTTAGCTAGTATCATGGTAGTATAGAAGGAATGCATCGGTTGTAAATGAAAATTTGTATAAGTAATAAATACGTAGCAGAAAGATAGTACATGGTAGTATAAAGGTGGTATATAGGAAGTTATGGGGGGTAACTAGATGGGTTGACCGGTAGTGCATAGGTCGTATATAGGTAGTGTAATGGTAGTATATAGGTAGCACAAATAGTGATGACAAGTAAACAGATACCGTATAGGTAGCGCATGTTAGTAAAAAGGTAGTAGCTCAGTGGGTAGCCAGGTGAGTAAATGGATATAGGTAGCACGTAAATAGTATATAGGTAGCCCAGAGGTAGTTTAAAATTTAAAAGTATGTACGTAACACGTAAAGCTTCCAAATGCTGCGAAGAGCATGCGAATGGGAGGATAAGGCTTCAAAATTCTGCAAATAGCGTACGGATGTGAGAGTAAGACCCCCAAATGCTGTAGACAGCATGGAATTGTATACCATGGGGGGTGGGCCTCTCGAAAACCATAAAGAACAATGATTCATTCTTTTGTAGGAAAAAATCAAGGGTGCGCCAGATGTTTCTTGGGCAGACAAGTCTTTCCATTCAAAATAATGTTGTTTTCATTTTTTTTTTTCAGCCGTTGCTTGTGTTTTGCTCGACCTGTGAGACGCTAAGGTGCTTATTCACTCACCAACTTCGTGCCAAGTCTGTGCGCATTGCCCTGGCGACTTTACCTTGCTCGACAATCCTTGAGTCAAATCCAGGAGAGATCTATTGCTCTCAGTGTAAACATCGCATAACAAAGAGATGTCATCAGTGATGAGCATTTTTGCAGGCTTGGGCAAACCATAGGCGTCGCGTGTATACTTAAAAAGCTCCTGACGAACGAACAGGGCAGCGCCAAGGAGTTTTGGAACCTGAGCTGCTCCCAGCGTTGACATGGTTCGAAGATTTGAACAATGCAATGTTTGCAATTCAATTTCCCAATTTGAGTTGAACGGCAAGGCTTCCAATTTCCCAAGTCTGACGCAAGGTTGCCACCGACGAATGGCTTTAAAAATGCAAGCGGCCCAGGCCAAAAGGACCAGGTTCTCAAAGTTTTTCGCGCTGCTAAATACAGATCTCTTCTACAACTCCAAATGCAGGAGCCAAGAAAAATTGTGTTTTGATGATTCAAACTACAGGTTTTGTGTCTGGGACAGGGTGCCTAGTAACGGGTAGGCTTGTTCATCCGCACCTCTCTAGAGGAAACCAAGTCACTGACCATGATTCTCAATGATCTCTACCGATTCAGGTTCCAGCCAGGGTCAAGATGTTGGTGCCTTTCAGCGAGTGTCAAACATATTTTACATGCAACGAAAAGCAGCTTTTCATGATTGATTATATGAAGTGTAAGACAGCAATGGAAAAAACGGGTTGTGGCTCCGTTTGCAACCTGAGCAGAATCCTTTCAAACCTGGTTGGAGCGCAGAATGCTCCATGGGTTCTTTGCAGAACCGCTCCTCCGGAACTCTAGTCTGCAAATCCGGTCTGAACCTTGACCACGGCTTCGCAAAATGAAAAAACAAGAAGCACGGTAAGTTACCCAGAGACACCAAGGATATGGCACGGTGAACAAAGTGCAATCCATGAAAGGAGAGAAGGCATAGACCTTTCACCAGCTTAGCAACTTACCGTGAACGAACAGGATGTACAGCAGCTTTGTTTTATTTCACCGCTCGTCTGTGGGAGACGGTACCTTGTTTGGATAGCTACACCTAGTTGTCTTTGTCGAATCCTTGTTGTGAGAGCTGAACGCTTTCGAACCTTCCCCCTGTACAGGATGAGCAAGGTCTCAATCTCACAGTGGACTTGGTTCATTTCGGCCATCGCTATGCTGAGCTGGCGGCAGATGTCTTGGAAGAGAATCTTGGAATGCCCAGGGGATGCCCAAGGGTGCCCAGGTATACCCAAGGGATGTTCAGGGGATGCCCACGAAATGTCCACGGTCCACACGGCATGCATTGCTTTGTGGCACCTGCCCAGGAAACTTGGTTTGGCCGAATGCAAGCCTTGACGGAGAAAAGGTCTGGAGATGTTTGTCGAGTTTGGAGCTCCCTTGCGTCAATCATATCAGTGCGTGACTCAAAAGAACACCTGGAAGTCACTATCCTGAATCATGCTAGCTAGATTTAGTATTTTCAGAGATAGGCGTGGTAGGTGCCAAAAAAGATAAATTTTAGTGAGGAGATCATCAGCAGTCTCGTGGGAATGTTTCTGGACTGAACTGTGTTGCAATTTTCATTCCACTCGAGAGCTGCGGCTCAAGCTGCCAAAGTGCAGCAGTGCCCAAGTAAGGAAGAGGAGTGCAGACCAGGCAACTTGACATTTTCCAGCTTTGTGAACAAATCTACAAGAGAGTCAATGGAGCAGTTCCGAAAAAATAACAAACAAATACGAAAGAGGTCTTCTATATTTTGGGTCAAGCCACTGTAATACAGGGATTTTCTCACCATGGTTGATAAGAATCAGTCTGACTCTATGAGTTGAAAAGAGGCATTCTTGGAGCACAAAGCACCGGACTGACGCACCCGGTAAGGCACTGGACCTTCCATCTATGCTGATTCACTTGGAGGCCGAATCAATGCATTTCTGGAAAAGGAGGTCACATGGAATCCACTCGAACTTGAGGCCTGGCTGGGCTACGAACCGGATTGTCAAATGCCCAGCGGTTGCTGCGATGGGTTGCTGGTTCTGGGTTTGCAGCAAGACAGATCAGCGCCTGAAAAAAATGTTTTCTTTTCTTCTTTTTCAATGTTTTTCATACAAAGTGGAAGTGTATGTTACTTGTAGACCTTTAGGAGTGAAGCTCACAGAGTATTGCCGCGATTTTCCAACTCTCAGCTCTTCAAAACTTTAGCTGCTTTCATTCACACAAGAATGAGACAATCTCAAAGCGTTGCTGTTGATTGAGACCAATGTGATCAACTGAACTTAGTGTACCGATACATGCACGGATGCATACGTGCACATGCATTGTGCAAACTCTGCATATAGGGAATAGACATCGTGCACATCGGGTACACCGGCAAGAGAACACTCAGACGAGATGCCACCCACAATGATATACCGCAGCCTTGCCAACCAGATCAGATCACTCTTAGGCTCTTGGATCGCGAGAATGGAACATCTAGATGATTGAATGATAATGCTTGAGGAACAGAATGGCCATGTCTGTTTTGTCAAAATTTCTAAGTGCCCAGTTTCAGAGACATGGCGGGCTCCACTTGGCGGAGCTTCTCGCGCTTGGTAGAACCCTCTTGCAGAGGTCGGCTGGCATTGGGCAGCGTCTAGGTCCGAACTGAGTAAGTTCAAAGCAGAGGAAAGCGCCAGATTTGCAGTACATAATGTAACCACCTTCAGCGTGTGCTGCCGGGCAGCATGGATAAAATGGATTCGGATGAAAGAAGGATCCCTCGTGTAGTAGGAGTAGTACGGTGGAAAAGATTGCTTGGGAGGAGCATGTGTTGTGGCAGAAATTCACGCCGGCAGGCCGTCGGATTTTCAACGACGTATTTGAACCAATGACAATGAAAAATTATTTCTGCATCCTACATGTGCTATCCAGTTTGAAACAGACACCCAGTTTTGTATCTAAATGGAACATCACCAGATAATTCAAAATGGTCTCCATATTCTAGATTTGCGAGAAACGCAATGCTGCAATACTTCAGTGTGTTGGTTGGATTAAATGGGTTGCACTATTGTGCAATTTAGCCAAGGGACTTTCGCAGTGCAGCACCTATGTTCTTCAAGCATCAAGTGATATCAAGTGCTCGAGACAGTGCACCAGTCGAAATACCACCTTTGCTGCTTACTGTTCCCATGCTGGAGGATTGGGGCTCATCGCCTCGACTGTGGCTGCGCAGCGAATAGGCTCATGCTGAAAATGCCACATGCTCCACGGATACATCAAGTTTCATGTGGGGCAACTGCTGTCGACCCGCACATTCGCTTGTTTTCCTCGTCAGCAACAACGTAGATTCTGAAGTCATCATTTAGCCTGTTTGCAACTGCCAAAAAATGGTGAGAACATGTTGAATCATGTTGATGTATATTTGAGTGCCTCGCCTCAAATGGAACCGTTTCCCAAAGATTTTCAGCTGCTTGGGGCTACCAGGTGCAGAGCACAAGCGCAGGCACTCTCGTTGTGAGGCAGGACAGAACCATGATGCCCTGACTATCACTGGCTGGATGGGAGGGAGCGATGCTACCAGGAGTGGCCTGACCAAACGGTAGATCAACTCGCAAAATTTCTGGGATTTTCAGTATCAGTACCCTTGGTGTTCAAGGCATAGACGGTTTAGAGTCAGCGGTCACTGATTGATGCGTCTCAAAGTAGGCAATGTCAGAACAAATGACTTGAACGGCCCTAATCGTTTCAACTCCGATTTAACATGCAAATGTGTCTCTCAGTGTCTTGTATTTTGGACCTGGCGCATGCTGAGACTGTGCCGCTGCAAAGACACATCAGCCGCGCTGATCACGACAGTCGCAGAGACCACCTCGTGGTGCGCTGATCAGCTGCTTTGACAGTACGAAAGGATGCAATGTGACAGTTTCAAACACTCATTGACTCATTGTGTTTGATAGTTTGATAGTCTTTCGATGTTTTTAGTCTTTATGTTTTTGTTGGATATTGCGTGAAACAATAGCGACTTTATGTGACTTTGGGTCTGTGAAGAATGCATTGCTTGGGCTGCCAGTTGGCATCCCCAAAGCCCATGTTTGGATGCGCAGGGTACTCGACGCATCGACCCTTTGGAGGGTGTTGAACCTGGTGTAAAGCTGGTGCTCTCTGCTGATTGCGGGGGCACCACCACGAGGTACGGAGAGCTTGGGGTGGTGCTGCTTCGGCCAAGCCTTTGTGCTCTCCAAAATGATCTCTAAAAGAAACAAAGACATCTCATCAAACTACCATGTTTCCAAAAACATGCTGCTAAGATTTGGAGTCAGCCTGCATCATTCTCTACACAATCACTTTGATCTACATGAAACCTGCCTTTTTTTTAGGATATTCTAGCTCGCTATGCTCCACTAGCTACTTAACTACCCACTTCATGACTTGACTATTCCTGCCTAGCCACTAGCCACTTCACTGGCTGACTGCTACTAGACTGGCCTTGACTAGCAATTTGACTGGCTGACTACTATTTGATTAGCCTTGACTCGCCTTGACTGCTATTTGACTAGGCTTGACTGACTAGCTACCAGCCAATTGACGAGGCACTTGACTAGCTGACTCCTACTTGACTAGCCTTGACCTTGACTAGCCTTTTGCCTTGGTATTTTGGCGATTCTAAAAGTCCGTGACAGGGAAGTTTTGTCCCTTTTTTTATGCATATACATACGTCAGTTGAAAGTGTTCTTGGTACGGTCGAAGATGGAGAATGCAAGAGGATTATTACAAGAACCAGAGCAACCAGTCATCAACCTTGCAACTTACCTTTTTTTTTCCCCGCCGGTGCAAGTTTTTGCGGCAAAAGGGCTGTACGTTGGAGCATGCAGCATTTAGCTTGGGGAAGAACAGATGCTGAAGCATTACATAGATTCTCTTACGAGGGACTGTAGTAAACAGCAGGAA
>VSDK01013299.1:76005-102193 GCA_009767595.1 Symbiodinium kawagutii
TGCTTCAGCATCCAGTTTTCTCGCATGCCTGGTATAGATTTCCTCCTATGTCCAGCCTCCTGTTCAGGCTGATGCTCTACAAGGTGAATTGGACCGATCAGGTGGAGAAGAAGCAACGAGCTCCAGGGATTCTTGTCAGGGAAGAGAAGTATCCCAACATCGCCTTCAAGTCCCTCCAGGAGTGTCAGAGTCAATTTAGAGTCAATTCTGTCAAGAAGTTTGTGTTCGCGCTTGTTACCGAAGATACAGCACTGAATCTTGCTCTTGTGCCCTTCTCGTGTGAGTTTTGGTAATTTAGTCTCATTTTTTGGAGCAGGACATCATCAAGACTTTCCTCTTTCAGGATTGTGCTTTGCCGGAAGACGCCCATCCCACAGTACCTCTGGCAGTGTTGCCTTGCAAAATGTGGTTCGACACCAGAAATGGGAACATGTTGATGGGAATGTTTTCGCAACTGTTTTGAGATGCTTCACAGTACTGAATGTATCGTTGCTCGGGGGGACTTCGCCGTCTAATTGACTGATACCATTGACCAACTATCATTGATCACCATTGATCACCGTTGATCATCATCCAGCATCATTGATCACCATTGATCATCATTGATCATCATTGACCATCATTGATCATCACTGATTATCATTGATCATCACTGATCATCACTGATCATCATTCATCACCATTGATCACGATTGATCACCATTGATACTCGTTGGAACTCATCATTTGTTCTTTTTTTTGTTTTTGATTGAGAAGCCAATGGTTTTGTCCTTCAACCTGGGCCTACTTTGCTGGGCACCAACGCGCAACTTGACAGGTGGCCGTTCTCGCTGTTGCCGGAGTTATACTGAACAATCAGCATGGATCCCAGTTTCCTGCGAGACGACAAAGTTTGGCGATCTGAGTAGGCCAAGCCTTAACTTTCTTTCGCAAGGTCTTGGTTGAGGAAGTCCCACGTCAAAATTTGCAGATATATCAGTTTCACAAGGTTTCAACAGTCTACATTCTACATTTGCATGAATGAAGCACGGCAGCAAGTGGAGGCAAACAGACCTTTTGAATCCTATTAAATCCTATTGAATCTTAGTGATCAATTTTTTTGGGAATTGAATCTTTTCGAATCAAACCTTGTGTCCGAGAAACTCTTCTGTTTCATACAAAACCCCACTTGTCCGGAGCTTTGGGTTCAAAAAAAGACAACGAAGCACCACCGGTGGCGCTGCCTTTGGTGCTCATGGAGGAAGCGAGAGAAACCTTGACGGGCGATGGCGATCCTCCACGCAACATGGCATTGTTTTCCTTGTTCCCTGTGCTTAGCTGTGGCTAAGCAAATCATCCAGATCTGAAACACGGTAAAAGCTGGACAGTTGAGATGTACCGCAACAAAGCATTCTATGATCCATGTTTCAGAATTCGAGATTTTGATTCTGGGATTCCCGATGGGAACTTTTGATGTGTGAAAACAACATGCGGAGCGGGTTTGGGTCGTCACAGGATGCTCCCCAGAGGTGATGCCATCCGAAGTGTCAACGGCGGGTGCACGATCAGGGTGCTGCACATGGTGTGAAATTTTGAGATGTGCTGCACAAGGTGCTGACTGCCATGCACTATTGGGAAAGGGTACCAAAGTATAAGGTACTTCCCTGTTTTCAGAGGTAACTTTTAGACTTTTCTCTGATATCAGTTCGCTTGGGGGAAATATACAGTAGATCGAAGGATCACTGCCAAAGACGATCGGCAGTTTTCAAATGCAATACTGGATGTCTCCAATATCGAAGAACTATATAATTTCAACAGCGCCTTGTGTGATGTCCCTTTTTGATGCTCTTAGCAAAGGCGTGCTATTTGTAGCCTGACCCTCGGGCCACCACGCACCGGACGATGCTAGCAGCAAAGCCTGTAAAAAGAGGATTCAAACAGTAGGCCAAACAATACAGGATGTGTAGGGGGTAGTATTTCGGAGCTGCTGAACTTTCGGGCACGATGACAATCCATTGAAAACGTTATTCTGAATCACTATATAGCCGGACTATTTCTGAAGGACTAGGTGAGCTGGGCCGAGATTTTGATTTTAAACCACGGGCATCCAACGGTCATGTTTGCAATTTCGGGGCCACCATGAAACATGGTACCCGGAGGATAGGTGGCTTCATTTCAAGATGGTTGGGGGTATCAATCCGTCCCAGCCCTCCTCGGGCCTCAGAACAGATCTGAGGCAACAAGATCTACAATCTCAGTGGCTACCTCTTTGAGGTCAGCAGATCTGAATCTCAGACCAAGTGAGTGCTCACCTTTTTGTTTTAACGTTCAGCGATGAGTTTTTCTGTCTGGTTGTATGTACACATGCCCGCACATGTAGTATTGTAATAAAGTGTAATGCTATGTAATGCTACCGCAGGGTATGGTATGGTATGCTATAGATGTGGGTGCATATGTATAAATAAATGAATCAATACACATATAAAACATATACACATGCATCTACATATCGAACTACACAAATTTGTATGATTTGTACGGCGTCCCTGGTGTAAGTATTTGTTTGCTTCGCTTTTTGTCGCTGCTGGCTCACCAAGGAATATTCACTTCCCTTCAGTCCGCCCGAGCAGATGATCTTCGACATCTACTTTTTTAGACAACTGTACGACTATTTGGCTGCCAAAACTTTGCGCAAGGAGTTGGGATTTGCTGAAGCGGTGCCATTTTCTGATTCTGTCTGTAGGACAAGCCTCTGAGTAGCCTTCGAAGCAACAATGTATACTTATGGGCTTGCCTCCGGGCCTGTCATTGCATCAGAAAAAATGCCTATCATTCAATATCCAAGCTACAGCCTTGCTGAAGCTTGGCAATCTGACCTGTAGTGGAAACCTTGTGATGCAGTGCTAGACTTTGTTGCGTATGAGTTTGCCCATTTAAGGTCTCAAGAATGGACAGATTGGAATTGGATAACTGGCGCAGGATTTGCCCCTGCTGGCGGTGCGCAACATGTCCTTGAAGCTGATGCAAGCTTTTGGGATGCCGAGAGCTTTGGAGGACGGGGAGGGTCTCTGGAAGGTCCTTTCATCTCCTTTCTTCGCTCCCAAAGTGCTACAAATTTCAAGCTCTCAGTCTCTGTCAGTCTCTCAGTTGTGTCTCCTATTTGGTTGCCTGGTGTGGCGTTGCAAAGGTTTGCAGACTTGTTGACTTGGTGAAATTGGCAGGTCAACTTCTTTGGCGATTTGCAAAAACCATTCTGCACCTTGCCTGGTGGTGGAACGAGCATTGACGTGTGTGGAATCCTGGAACCTTCTTGGGAGAGCTCCACAGTGTTTGCAGCCAAGGTACATGGAGCGACATTCAAAATGCACTGATCAATTATGGTCATCCAATCATCCGGCTGTCTCCAGCAGAGCGTTTATATCGCACTTTGAGCAACGAGGAGGGGTTCCTGTGGTGTTCCCGAGCAGAGCGGTCCGCTGGTTTTGGCGGATGTTGTTTCTGAAGAGTTTTAGGTATCCACTCTTTTTGGAAGTTATGTTGCTGACATCAAAGAAATATGAAGGAACGATGAATGAATCTGCTGGCCCTTGACATTCTCAAGACCCTGGGTGACAGGACAGCAGCAAGCTGGCCAAAGGCGGGGCAGCTCAAAGCCCTAATTAAATCCTTTCAAGTCTTTTTTCTTGAATGAAGGAACACTACAGAAAATGTATACACACCATGACTGCATATCATATTCATATATTGTATATATATATATATATTCCATATATATATGATGTATTATTCACACACACACAAATTGTGATATATATATATATATATGTATGTGTATATGTATTCAGATCTGTTCCGTGCTTTCTTTGGGGAGTGAGGTTGCCACTGACTCTTCAGCAAATACGCGAGACTCCCCAATTAGAAAGATGCTTAAAGCCAGACAGACATCCAAACACTGCCAAACACCTTACCACCAGTCCAATCACGGATCCAATCACTGACAGTGTGGTTTCACTTCGTGATGATTGTGACGGTCCTGAATTTGACGAAGATCCTGTGGCCCTCACTAGCCGAGAGGACAGGCTGCCGACGGCTGCCTTGTTTCCACAGTGCAGACTAGGTCTTGCCGGCACCGTGAACTGCGCAGACAGGACTTGCGATCTCATTGCCCTCAGTCATTGGGAGGACCAATGCTCCGATCACTTCGACACCTTCTGTATCTGAGCGCTTTCGACTTTCAGAGATTTTTAGCACCGACCAGGGCCAGAACCTGCCTTGATACATAAACTCATGTTTTGCGGAAGGGAACCTCCACCTACGTTCTCCCAGGCTTCATCTCTGGTTTGGAGCTTGCACCTCGAATTTTTGCGTTTAGGAATCAGCGGCACACTGCCGTGGACCACCCTGCTTATGCAGTGTATTGTAGATATGCTGGTGTCCCACAAGAGTGTCTCACATGTGTGTCGCCTCTACTGCAAGTGTCTCACAAGAGTGTCCCAGAAGAGTGTTGCAAAGCAGTGTTCTGCAGGTGTGTCTTTCAAGAGTGTTCCGCATGAGGTCCACAAGGTCGTTTCATTAATGGATTTATGTACGTATTTTCTCGAAGTGCCTCAAATGATGGAAGCTGATTTGGGGCACATTCTCTCTTGGCATGTTGCGGTGCTACACATCGGTACGAGCGCATCGAGCATCGAGTGTAAGATCCATAAGTAATTTTCCTTTCTTCTTGTGCAGAGGGCCGAAGGGGAGGTAACGAAGAAGAGGATGGTGTCTGATATCATGGTGTGTGGACATAGATGTGTTTGTGGGGGGCTGAGGCGCAAGGGGTTGGTTAGAAAGTTTTGCAGAGGCAAGTGTGTGTATGTTTCTTTTTGAAGTGTAGCACAAGTGAAACTTGTGAGAAGGGACAAATCCATACGATGCCAACATAGCTGTTGGCTCAAAAGTTTTGGAGCACTGACGGCTGTGGGACTCGCAGCCATGGAAGCCTCTGCTGCGAAAGAGATGGTCGCCGTGTTGGTGCCCATCTTCTTCAAGTGGCTGAGGACCTTCTTCAATGTCACAGAGTATGAGGCGTTTGAGTCCTGCAAGGAGGCCTGCAGCAGCATGGCCATGTTGCTGGACGTGGGAGGCTACAGAATGGCCTACCCTGTGCTTGCTGCGGCGTTTGTGAGCGCCAAGATCGCCGACAACGAGTGCCACCCTGCCGACGTCGAATGTCTTGACCCTTTTGACTGGGTCTACCCAGGACGCCCACAACGACCCTTGCACGTTGCTGTGGCTTCCTTAGATGCTGAGGCGGTGGCCATCTGGTTGCAGGAGATTCAAAAGTTGGCGACCATGGTGCGCCAACTCGCCACCTTTGCAACGTACGAGCACGACCTCAATGAAGCCTGGTGGTTGCACGATGTCCATAACCTGATTGTGTCAGATTTAGTTCTCATCAGGGCTGGCAGGGCTCGCAACCGTAGCCATGGTCACTCTGTCGCTGCGAGTCCGTGAGTTCACCGCCGGTGGACTCACCATTGTACCATAGAGCACCGCGGGTGCCTCAACCTTTTGTAACATAGCGCACCACGGGTGCCTCGTTCCTTTGCCCAACCTCCGGTTGGCATTCCGTACCAGTGCATCTGGAGCTGGGAAAAGAGACTGCGTGACGGCGTCCACAGTGCACACCTGTGATTTCTCAGCCATTCGATTGAAGCACAGTCCTCGTGCTTTGATAGTTCTCAACTTTGATTCCTTCCGTAAGACGTATCGGAAGCCGACATGTCACAAGCATTGACATGTTGCAACCGTGCCCATGGATCATTTCACCTCCGGTGGCAGACCATGGCTCAAGACACATTTGGTGACTTGTGTATCACCCTAGCGGCCGCGTCGTTGGACCATGTGCTGCCGACGTTAGTGGAGCTTGGGTGGGACAACCCAAGGACACTCTGGGCCAAGCAGGCCGAGTGGGAACGGCTTCAACTCTCTGAGCTGGAGTTGGCCACCCTGTGCATGCTGAAGAGGTTGCATGCCACTGGCACGACTACCACTCCTCGACCTCCTTTGGCCCCAGTGCCCTCCAAGCGCACAGACTTGCCGGTCTTGCGAGCCTCGGGACCGGGCAATCTGAAGCGTGCCATCAAGGCTGCGCGTCCCAACAACAGGGATGAGTCGTTGCAGCTCCTCAACGACCCGATGGTCAGCCGCTTGAAGACATGGCAACGTTTGGCCGAAGCCTGGAACATCAGCCCTTGGCCATTGACCACCGATGTTGTCTACAAGGTGGGCGCCAGTTTGAAAGCTGGAGGATATAAGTCGTGTAAGCTGTACTTTGCAGCGGCATCCAAACACCACGTCCTGGAGTTTGGGGAGCTCTCTGCTGGGATTCACCTGGCGATCAGGGATACGGTGAGGTCAATCGAGAGGGGATTGGGCACCGCCAAGTTGAAAGACAGTTTTGCCTTGACCGACTTACGCAAGTTGTACACGCCTTCAGCAGAGGTTTTGGATGACGGTGTTGGGGTGCTGGTTCCTAACCAGGGAAATCGAACTGGCCAACGCCAGGGTGAAGCGCGTACGCTTCGAGGCAGAGAACCGCAAGGTGGCGTGGAGTTTGCCCATGTCCAAGACGGACCAAACAGGATCGATGATCGAGAGGTCACGCGTGTGTCCCTGCACTTCCTCTCGCGAGCCGCTGTGCCCGTATCACGCCATGCAAGGCGTGATGAAGCACCACCCAGACCTCAAGTCTGAGGCGCCCTTGTTCCCCGGGCCCGACGGGGACGTCGTGTCCAAGCAGGACACGATTGCTGCCATCAGAGAAGTGTTGGAGCGTGCAGATGTGACACTCCTCCGCCTTGGAACCGGGGGGGCTCCGGTGCACAGGTTCCACGGTCACTGTTTGAGAATCTCAGGCAGTCAATTCCTCGCCACGCATGGAGTTCCACTCCACACGATCATGCTTCTGGGAAGATGGTCCAGCCGGGCCATTGAGCGGTATGTTCAGGAAGCAGCCCTGACCATTCCAGCGCAACCATTGGCTGAGTCGACGCGAGCTGAGCCTAGCTCTCATCGACCCAAAGCTGCACGGAAATCTGAGGTCATCGAGATAGATAAGCCTCCGTCAGCGAAGGAGTTGACTGACATCCAGCAGAAGATCAAGGAGATGGCTGCTCAACTGAACAAGTTGAACCTCCCTCCGCCTTATGTGCGAGGGAAGAAGGTTCACCTGATTGATCCCACCAAGCATGCGGTGCCACCATCGAATTGGTTCACCAAGTGCGGTTGGAACTATGGATTGTCTCGATTCCAGAGAACCGCGGTTTGTGACCCTCCATGCAGGAGGTGCTTTCCTCAAGAGGAGGACGAGCGCGACTCTTCGTCATCCTCTGAATGCCAGGATGGATTGGCATCGTCAGAGTCCGAGGACTAAAAGACGGCCTCACGTGTCGTTGCCCGGTTGAAGTGAAGGTCATGAGGAAGTACAAGTTGAGTCGCAAAGTGCCATGCCAGACCATTCATGAGTGACCGATGTCCCAACAGGCCACATCCTCTGGAGTGTTGTTCACAGTTGTGTCCTGCCGCTCACTGCGCTCCCAGGCATCCCTTAGGTTCATCCAGGTTCTTGAAACCTTTGTGACCGTCACTTACGAATCTACCATTGTTGATCGTGCAGTGTCTGGTTCAACTTGGTGGACATGGCTTGACATGTCACATGCACGCAGTTTTTCACACCCTTTTCATGTTATCACATGTGTCGCTGTGTCTGACAGGAACCACACTGCGTCAGGACACCATCAATTCGACCTCCGGTCCCCAACCTCGGGTTGGATCGCGGCGCCATGAAGGGATCGCTACAAGATCTCGCCGAAGATGCGGCGATCGACTCCCAAGTGGTGGAGTATCTGCAGGCCCGAGGACTGGGCAATCATGGCCTGTTGGCCAACATAGCTGACGACTTCGTCGAGGTGGACACCCTGCTGTGGAAGCCATGGTGTGAAGGGACGACCTTGAACGACAAGGAGTTCAAGTTGGGCCAGGAACACCACCACCTGGCGAAGGCTGCCCTGCGGTTCTTGTGGCAACAGGCCCGTAAGATGACGGACCCTCGAGGAGCACGAGCTGCAGCACCGGCTGCGACAGCCACCCCAGCGCCCATGGAAGAATCCCCGGAGGATAAGAAGCTCAAAGCCATCCCGAAGGAGATGCCACAGGAGACTCTGCAGCAGTTGGTCAAGGACTATGAAGATGTGACCATTCATGGTCGCCGTCGAGAGTTTCCCATGAAGCTTCTCTTAGGAGCAGAGAAGGTGGTGAGCAGATGCTGGCATGAGCATCATGTGAGCAAGGCCTATACGCCCCTGCCGTTACACGAGCTGATGGAAGCGCGTTGCTTTGACAGCACGGGCCAACTCAACCCATTATCCTCCCAGTTCAAGGCCAAGAACCCTGGACACCGCCTGGCCGTGGACAAAGACATGACCCCAGTGGTTGTAGAAGAGGAATCCTCGTGGACTCCCAAGGGCATCTTGTCCCTCATGGACGCCATGGAAGCCATCACCTACTGCTGGATTCTGATTGGCGTCGCGCGCGAGTTGGATGTGCGGAAGTATACCCAATGGTGGTCCAACTTGTTCCGGGCCAAGTCCAGCCGACTGGAACACCTGAAGCAGTACTGGCACGAATCCAGCTGGCACCTTGCCCTGAAGATGCGACAGGGAGCAGCATTCTCCACGGTCACCACCCAGATCATGGAGGACAGTGCCGCGCTGCAGAACGTTCTGAACAAGGAGTTGCCCAAGCCCAAGGGATCTGGGAAAGCTGATGCTAAAGCTGGGACTTCCCCCAACAAGTCCAAACAGAAGCCTTGGAATGTTGCAGCCAGCAGCGACTCTCGCGGGCGATACCGCAGTGAGCCTTGGCCCAGGGGAGGCAATCAATGGCAGGACCGCTGGTCCAACAAGAGACCCGAGGCAGCACAGGATGGCTCGGGTAAGGGTGGCTACGAGTCCAAATAGGGACAGCACGGGGCCCTGCCTAGCAACAGCAGGGTACCCGACCTCCACCCAAACGACAGAAAACATCCACAGTGGCTGCCGCACCTGCCTTGTTCCCACCGGCTGATCGATTGCCGGAACCCCGATGCACCACTTGGATCTTGCTGAGCTTCTTCGATGGCATTGGCTGCTCGATGTTGGCTCTGCGGCCGATGATCCAGAAGTTCAACCTGACCGTGCGCTACATAGCGTGGGAAAGTGATCCAGTGTGCCAGGCCATAACCAAACACCACCATCCCGACATGGAACACAGAGGAGACCTGCCACAAGACACGCCGCAAGCTCTTGCGGAGAGACTGGAAGAGCTGGATCCATCCAGGACAGCTGGAGTGATCGCAGCATCTGGACCTCCGTGTCCTGACTTTTCACGAGTGAAAGGTGACCAGGCCCTTGGCAGGGAGGGGCCAGAGGGAGCCAAGTTCGACAAGTATGCCGAGTGGATCGGTGATCTGCGCCCTCTCCTTCATGGACGCCGCTTTGTGACCATCACGGAAAACGTGATACCGAACCGCAAACAAGACATCCGCCATTTCGAGGCCAAGTTGAACAACACGGCGATCCAACTCGACTCGGCCATGTTCGGTTTGGTTGCTCGCCCTCGCGTGTGGTGGACTGAAATCCCATGGGCGGATCAAACCGACGAGATTCTGGGTTTTCGCGCGCAATGGGAGCAGGAGTATGGTGCCCCCAAACTTCGCCTCCAAGTTCCCAGAGATGATCCCCCACCGGTCCTCGATGGCTGGAGCCACCCCGCCTGCTGGGAGAAGAACAAGGTGTTGCCCACTCAAACAACTCCAGCAGAGACCCCAGAAGGCCGCCCTGCACCTTGGAGTGCAAAAGGGAAGATGGATGAAGGGACATCCCGTCGATGGACGGAAGGAAACCGTCAGTTTGCTCCCTGGCATTACAATGCCGACAACATGTGGAAGGATGACAAGGGAGCATACAAGCTGCCGTCTGCAGCCGACAAGGAGACACTCCACCACATCCCAGTGGGATGGACAGATGTGTCCCACACTTCAGTGAGATGCAGACACAAGGCCATAGCCAACTCATGGCATGTGGGGGTCGCTGGTCTGCTGATGGCTATGATATTTGCCCTTCCCCACCAGGCAGCAGCCAACAGGGTCTACGAACCCAACCCGCTGGGACACTCAGCGTTGGACCAGATGGCAACCATCTGGCAATCGGCGCCGCTGCTCTGCGGCCCATAACCCCCCAGAGGCACCAGATGAAACCTTCATCACCACAGATGACAAGTGGTTCCACTGGGAACATGCTTGCCGCCAACCACACCCTGACTTCACATGGGGTGATCTGGAACCAGGAATGTCCCAAGTCCTGGCTACTTGGGCCCACTGGCACTCTGCTCTACCCACGCTTCGTGCTCACATCGTGGAAGAGGTCAAACAGATGGCCGAAGACATGCAGGGTGACGTTGATGCGTGGAGAAAAACTTTGAAGCCCCACATTCAGGTGCTCTACGCTCCTGACACCCACGGCATGATTCACTTGCCGTTACTGAGGAAGCTCGCCAGCATGTTCCACTGGCAGGACACGAAGTTGCTGGATGAGCTGGAACACGGCTTTGACTTGATGGGTCCATTATCAGCAGGTTGGGGCTGGCTACATCGAGAAGATGGCAAGTACCAGGACCCAACATCCTACCAAGAATTCCTGGCATTCAACAAGGCCTACGTGCTGAAGAAGTTGGCCACAGCCAAGCCGGATGACCACTGGCGAGAAACGATGGAAGAGGTAGCAGCTGATGTTAGATGTGGCCGAATGACAGGCCCTTTGGAAGGCCCTCCGGATTGGCCTGTCAAGATGATACCAGCAAGCCTGTTCGAACACACACACGGCCACCCTGCTACCTGGCCCCCAGGAGCACCAACCCACCAGTGTGGCCTTCTCCATCGAGCAGATTGGAAGCGATGGAAAGCAGAAGGTCCGCAAAAAGAAGACTGGAGGCGTTCTGGACGCAACGCCGCAATCTCAGCCTCAGACACACCTCCGACCCACAGACCGGCAGCCTTTGCAGCAACGGCCAAGTGGTTCCACCAGCAGGGACACCAGACACTGATATGGGGGTCGGACCAAGAGCATGCGTACAGACAGTTGCCGGTGGCGGATCCCAATCAAACACATGTCCTGTTGCGGATCCCTGGAGGCTTCACCCTGTGGAAGCACAACTGCCTCCTGTTCGGTAGCACAGGGTCAGTATGGTCGTACTCAAGAACGGCCGACTTGATCATGTGGCTCTGCAGAGCCGTTCTTTTGGTGCCGATGCTGCACTATGTCGACGACTTCGGTGCGGTCGAAGCTGACACAACAGTGTGGAGTGGGTTTGAAGCTGCTCGCGAAATGCTGGCAGCCATTGGCTTCAGATTTAAGCCAAGCAAGATGCAACCCCCGGCAAGATCTCAAAGGATTCAGGGTGTGGCCCTCACATCACATGAGTCCCACTTCGAGATCGCCCCAGATCCGGATCGGATCACCCGCATCCTCAAACAGATCGACTCGATAGTCAAGACCAACCAGTTGTCTGCAGATGCGGCTGCCAAGCTGGCAGGCAAATTGCAATTCACACAAGAGGCCATCCACGGCCAGAGCATCAAGGCCTGCATGCAACCACTTTACACGCATGCCACAGCCGGCCAATTCAACCACAAGCGCACAGCACTGCAGCCCGCCACCCGTGACGCTTTGGTCACACTACAGACACTGCTGCCGACACAGCAACCTTTTCAAGCCACCTTCACCTCCGGTGAGGTCACTGCAATTTATGCAGATGCCTATTTCAAAGCAGGCGAGAAATGCCTGCGATTGACCGATGCGGCAGACGACCCATCATGGCATGCAGACCTTGCCAACCAGTATGAGAATGGATGGGGGTTCGTCATCAAGACAGTGCGCGAGGGCCCCAGGAGAAATACTGCTGAGCTGATGGGCATGTTTACTACAAGGAGAGCATATATATAGTCTCTTGAAATCCTGGGACAGATGATTGCGGTCATCGTAGGAGGCAACCTCGTGACAAAACACTTCTGGAGCTACTGCGACAACGAGCCGGGACGATGTGCCATGACTAGAGGTTTCGGCCGTGACGTCCGGGTGAACAGATTGTTGTCATGCATGTGGCAATACATGCAGCTGAGAGGCTTCAGCCCAGCTTTCCAACGTGTCGCCAGCGGTGCAAACATGGCAGATGAAGTTTCCAGGCGCCGACCGGAGATGGCCCGAGCATTGGGCTGGAAGGAGATCCAAGCGAACTGGTCAGAATTGTACTACATCCTGGCCGATGCGACCAAGAACCTTCAGAACACCAAGGAGGTGGCCAACCGCTTGCTGCACTTCTCCCAACGCTGCTGGCACGCGAAGATGATGGATGCTCGGATTCGCGATGACATGGTGGAACGTCGCAGTTCGAACCGAGCCACCGCATAGCCAAAAAGATGCAGCTGGCTCGAAGTGCAGCGAGTGAAGGGATTTGTCGTGTAGCACAAGTGAAACTTGTGAGAAGGGACAAATCCATACGATGCCAACATAGCTGTTGGCTCAAAAGTTTTCCCACAGACCACCCTCCCAAATGGTGAGCTGGTCGACTGCCACTACCACCTGTACAGCAGTGGAACGTCGCAGTTCGAACCGAGCCACCGCATAGCCAAAAAGATGCAGGTGGCTCGAAGTGCAGCGAGTGAAGGGATTTGTTTGGCCCCGAAAGTGCACTGATTTGTATCCCATGTTGGGGGCCATCTTGACCCATCCTCACCACCCATATTGGAGTCCAGTTGGACCAATCTCGCCGAAAAGTCATTCTTCAAAAAACCATCCAAAAAAAATCTAGAGTCTAGAGCAGTAAAGCCCCCACCCCAGCTAAAGCTGTGCCACAGATTGTTTAAGGCATCCGCAAAGACACGCCGCACCTTCGTTGCGGGCATATTTGGAACCGTGCAAAGCTATTACCAGATTGGAACTTTTCATCAGAATTGCCGACTTCTCTCGCCTCGCCGTCACTTCTTGTGCATCAGTTCCAAGGTATCATTGTCTTCAGCATCGACTACTTCACCAAGCTGTGCTGTACACCTTTTGTGCGTGAACTTGTTGAACTGGGGGGCCACGTTTGGGCTAGCAGGTTCTGAATTTGAGACATGCATTCTCTATTTGACTAAATACCACTGGATGCGTGCACGCACGTTCGACTTGGAACATATGCATTTTTATCCGTGCTCCACCTTGTCCAAATACGTCAAAAAAAACTTTTCCATAGCAATGGCTGGTTTCATTGGCACAGCTGTGTCATGGCAACCCTTTGTGTGAGGCATCGAGCTTGTCGAACCGCACAAAAACCTCTTTTGCACAGAGGACTGACCAACCACGAGACAATGCAACATGATATGGCTTAGGGTCAAAAATGGCTATCTAGAAATAGCTCCAGTATGAGGAAAAGTGATCAATGCGCAGAGGATTAGATAATTGACAAAGATCACTGTTAGTGGTACCATTTCCGGAAGACTCCAGCGCAACTTCTCCAACTCCAGGATTTGGTACTGAAGCCAATGTCTCCTGCTGCTCGGGTCTGGCATTTTGTCACACAAGGCGAACTGGGCAAGAAAAAGGTGACTGGAATCTTGGGAAAGAGAACAAAAAGGGTCGCTGATTCAGTGTTTCAGTTCTAGATAATCTTCCTTGGTCCAGTTCCTGAGAAACCTCCCATGAAAACCCTAAGAAGCAAGCTGCTAGACATGACTCACGGCACAGAATGTAGGTCCTGTGTCAATTGCTTCGCTGGCCACCTCATGGAAGACTTTGTGGAAGATAATGTGCAGGTTAATAACAATTCATGATGGTTGATGCCCAACCAACCAACCAGCAATGGCTACGAATCAATGACTGTGACTTGTTTCACATCGCAAGGACTGTGGGTTTCAAGTTGTGTGGCCAGGTGATGCGATGGTCGACCTCGTGGCCATCTTGCCTTGGTGGATGGATTTCTTAGTTGGTCACTTCCTTCCAGGTGTGGAAGTTCAGCTTGCGAATCATGTTGGAGATCAGTTAGGGACAGACATGGACAGTGTAGTAAAGAATGCACACAAACTCTTCTGAACATAAAGCCAGGGATAAACTTTAAGTTCGAAAGCAATCTATGTTGAGAATTTTGAGAACGTCATAGGCCCAAGAATAGAGTTCCATCATTTTGCACACAGTCCAACACAATGGGTTTTCAAGCTGTTAGTACATGCTTAGCACATCAGTTTGCAGAATGATTTTGTCTTGCAACAGTGAGCAACGGCAGAGGTGCTTCATTCCTGCGAGTGATCCGCCTCGCTCGGTTAATGCGTATTTTTAAGTCCGCCAAATACCTCGATATGGTGCAGGTGAGGATCTTGCGGCCATTGCAACTTGTGACAACTTGTGATCACAGGCAAACATTTCAAGATTCAAAGTCTGCAGTACGATATCAAGGCTTAGAGGCTTAGCCTCTTGCGAATGCAGATTGACAGAGCATGAATGAATGATCCAAGCACCGAGGGTCCAGTTGAAGGAACTCGAGTCTTTTTTCGAGGTCTTGGGGAAGAGCGTGGTTATGGTGGTCTATCTCTTTGTTCTCATCATGGTCATTGCGCTGATTGCTGGATGCCTCCTCCAGCAATTCGAAAAAGATATGATGGAAGAAGCCTTCCAGACAGTGCCTGGTGCTTCCTACTGGGTCTTTGGCAGGTTGATTTCCATGAAGGATCCTTGGCGCTGGCTTACTGTAGATATGGGCTTGTTAACTGGTCCTCCTTCGAAATGGGCCCCTCCATGACATATTTCTTCTACGGACTTCCTGAACGCCTCCTTTGCTGCAAGTCCTTTTCCAATAATGAGGCTGATGAGGCTGCTGACGACGACAATGTTTTTTCCCTAACAGCTACCGGATAGCTACGGGGGCTCAGCACATGTAGCTTTTGGGGTGATCCGGAGCACCCTCCTGCCCACCCTGTTCTGGGTTCCGTGAACCATTGGGTTGTTTGGGGGGAGCTTCTGAGTGGTCTATGGCTCCGGCAACCTGGCTGGGTCGCTATGTGTTCTGTGTGTTCCGGGATTCTCAGATCTGGATGGTTCCGGATGGTTCCGGGAACTTTGGTATAACTCTGGGGTTCTGGATCTCTGGGGATCTCTGGCGTGGCTTCTGCGTGCTCTCTTATGGGTTCCCGGAACTTTGGTACGGTTTCGGTTGGCCACTGGGTCATCTTCGGCGTTGGGAGGTCGCCAGGGTCTGTCAAGGGAACTGTTCTTTGGTTTCCCCTGCATATTTGAACGCAGTGCCAAAGGAGTTTCATACTGGCAGATTGGCAGTTGCATTGCTTTCATTACAAGACATGTAGGCTGCAAAGGAGAAATTTTGCCTTCTTTTTGTTTTTATTTCTTTCCCTAGCCCTCGGCCCGTGCCAAACGGCAAAGTTTGCATGTGTTGCGTTTTTCATCACATCGGATTACAAACGGTTTTGGGTTGTCACATGGGCTTATTTTGTGATCTTTTCATTCAAAGACTCAATGCACCAAGGATACTCCGTATCTTTCTGGGAAAGTACAAACTACGTGGGGCATCGTCGTTCTGGGTGCAACTCTGACTTTGAAAGGTGTCATGTGGATAGTTCCTGGGACTTGCCAGGAACTTTTTGTCGTTTCTTAAAACATGTAGAAATCTTTGAAAAAGAAAAACACGTTGTAACAAGTCATAGTTTGTAGAAATCTTTCAATTCTGAGAACAATGACATGATACACCTTCTTTTGGGCCTTATATGCTTAAGCATCGCGAAGAAATGCCCCAGGTTCCAATCGCACATATCAAGCAGATCTTCTCCAAGGAGTATTCTTACGTGACTCACGAGCGCAGCTTGGCAGAGTTCGGGATTGCAATAGTGAGGAGAGTCAGAAGTGGAGATGGCAACACTGCGATGTGCACTTCGATCATCAAAAACCATCACAAGGGAGCTCCCAAGTTGTGACCCTCATGGGAGCTTGAGAAGCTGAGGTGAGTTGAGAATGCAGGTGAGGCAGCAGGTCTTAGACGCTGTGGATGGTAACGACCACAAGGTGCTCAGCAGTGCCTTGGCGGATTGCAAGGTGCTGAAGCTGTGAAGCCATGAGAAAGACAAATTTGACCCAGATGTCTTGTCCGAAGTCGATCTTTTTTCGATCATTTTCTAGTCCAATTCTATTCCAATGTTCCATCTATGATCAGATTCGATCGTTGATTCCAAGTTCGGCCAAGTCTGACAGCCTAGGTCCCAGTGGCGTGACCTGTGCATTGCTGTCTGTCTCCGCCGGTTTCAGCGCGACCGCGCGAGTGCCGCTTCCCATTCAGAGAAAGGAGCCCGTGACTCACGGATCGCCACTGGTGATCACTGTGGATCTCGACAGCTGCGGAAGTCCGGTGGGCGAAGTCACAGTTGAGATACTGTGGACACCAGGCAGGATGTTGGGACAACATAGATAAAGTTGGTGAAATTTGAAATTTCAAGCACTGGATAATGCAGCATGGGGGGAGCAGCATGGGGGCGAGTGGTTGTGATGCATGTGTCGAGTTTGTGAAAAAAACCAGGCGCCCAAAACGCAGTCTCCACTCCCCCTGGACCATCCTGGACCGTTGCAGGGCCGGAGATGCTTTCGGAGCCGGAGGCCTTGCCATGTGGAGTCCTCATGCTGTCCATTCAGGAAGTGAAAGGCTGGGGAAGCCGTGGATGTCAGGCAAGCAAGTGGGACTCTATCGATTCATGCATCGAAGGATATATGATACGTAATATATACTGTATATATATATATATATACATATTGTAATATATATATGATTAATTATATATATATGTGGTACCCTTGGTAGCACATCAAAATGAACAGCCTTCATAGATGGTACCTCTGGTGAAACATCAAAAACAATTTTTGTTGGGATGGTCACACCATGTCCCATCTAAAGTGGATGATGTGTTGTTTGATCCGTAAATCGCCTCACAGGAACTTTTCCCTTTCTTTTGGCGGAGAGCTTTTGGCACCTGTCAACAGTGGATCATTTTTCAGTGACCCCGTTGCCTTCAGCTACAAAAAGGTAGATCTTTCAACCATTTCAAGTCTGACAGCAGCTCGTAAGGGAAACCGTTCCGACAAGATCAAGCAATTCTGATGATCTTAGATCAAGCTTAAAAAGCTTAGAGGACAAGATGAGTTCATATTTTGAGGTCTTTATTTGGGGTTGTCCATGGTGATTCTACCCACCGATTATCCGCCAACGACTAATGGTGCTAATCGTGTCCCTGTTACGTTTAGCTGTTGGTAGGTGCGTGATATGATACATGACTTACGTGTACATACTCTTATCGGATCTTATATCACTGCATCTTTATCTATGTGCAAATGACAGATGTGCACTGAAGTATAGGATATATACACACACACATCACTGCAAAATATATTGACATTACTGACGTACAAAGATTTACGGTGCACATGTCATGTCATCTCAAGGTGCGCGTGCTGTTGCTGTTGGTGCCTCAGGCCTTGAAGGGCCTTGGAGTGCGAAGTGGCAGGTGCCAAAGAACGTTTTCGGGTGCGTCACCAGTGACACTGTGACGTTGGAGAACTCGCAGCGGATGATGACTTTCCCCATTAGACACTTGGTGACGACGACTGCATTCCGTGACCTGAACAAACTCAATATATGTATATATATATATATGCATTGATATGTAGATTTATGAATATGTATATAGATAACCAATCAATAAACAAATAAAGACATCAATAAATAAATACATCAATAAATGAATAGATGAACAAATACATCAGTACATAAATAAATAAAAACACATATATATTTATATATACATATATACATACAAACCAAAAGAAACGTTTGTGATGGAGGAAACCATATACAGGACTTCTTGTCATTGGGATCTCCAGCAGTGTCAACATAAAGAAACAGATGGTTTTGCCTTGATCAAGAAACAGCATTTTTGGTTTTGATCCACAGGCCAATACCGATGCACTGATGGCGTTTCCGCCATTTGAGGTTGGCAATGCGAAGAGAGCAAGAGCTCGGTGAAGAGAGATATTGTGCAGCCATATCCCTTGGTCAAAGATTTTCAGGCGTTGGGCTTGATTTGATTCTCCTTGATTCTCCATTGTCGTAGTCTGATTGAATACCACCCTGGGCACTTTCTACCTTTACATAAGAGCTCAAGGTGCAAAGCTATGCTGCCGCTTCCAGCAAGATATTTTTTGCCTATTTGTTGCTGAAAAGGATTGATGGACCATCGGGGTGGCGGATCAGCAAGTGTTGCAGTACTGACCGCCGGGCCGGTTTTGACCGCATTGCAGGTCAAGGTGATGAATCTATTGCATGAGCAAAGTGACAGATTGCGGGAGCAGCAGGAGAGGGGTTTCCTTCGGGGAGTGTGGAATGCAGCCCCGACTGTTGGAGCTACTCCATTCTGTGGCAAAACAAGAAATGTCTTGTTGGAACCTCCAAGCAGAGATTTTGATTCGGGAGTTCATTCCCCAGGTAGCGTAGCCACTGGGGGTTCTTACTTCAAGTAAACTTCCTCAACTAGCGGAGATATTGGGGTTCCTACTTCATTGGCCTTCCTACATAAGGATGTGAAGAATCGCTCGACGCGCCATTTGGAGCCAGGGTGCCATTTGTCGCTGCAAGGCTGTTCCCTCTTGCTTGTGCGATTACAAGCCCAGGTTTTTGTGCCACCGCCATGCTTGGCACTTTGGAGCCCCAGTGCTGGTGCCGGTGACAGGCTGTCCAGTGTTTGCGCCGAGCGTGTCCCGCCCCGAGATGGTGAAGATCGGGGAACTTACTTTGTCAGTGCTATTTGTTATTCCCTAATTGTTATTCCCTAATACCACTAGAACAAATAACACATAGCATTAGCAAATAGCATCAAATAGCTATTTGATCTTACTCAGAAGTGCTGTTTGTTCTGCAGAGTCCACGGTTGCTGCAATGGGTCTTATTCAGAGTTTGCGCTGAGAATTCGGGTGCGGGTGCCACTGTACCACAGCTATGGGTAGTGTGCGGCTGGGGTACTGGTGATACGGAGTGCTGGCTGGAACTATGCGCTTTCCAAGTCTTCAGGGTGCTAGTGCCAATCAGGTCCACATGTGCTTTGGGACTTCGGGTGTGGGCAGGAGCCCGCAGTTTGGTGCCAGTCGTTGCTCGTTCCATGGTTGCCGTTCATAATGTCTGGCAGTTTGTTGTCCCATGGCATCTTGGAACCTGGGTGCTGGCTCTACTTGTGCGGGTGCTGGGGTGGTCTCTGGTGCCCCTGGCATTTGCTGCCAAAGATGAGACTCCTTTTGCTGTTTGTGTGTAATTTCCGCGCCCCTTTCACATGATGTTGACTTTCATCCCCTACACTCTTGCACCTTTTTGCTTTGTATATGTTCGATTCACTGAGAGGCTTGACTGCTGCTATTTGCAAGAATCATAGTAAAACCAACAGTGCAACAGAGCGGCGGCAGTGGTTTGCAAGGAAGAACAAACATGTGCAACAGGAACTGCAAACAAAAGCAACAAATCAGTAAGCAAGAAACATGCAACGCATCAACAAGCTCCAGCAGAGCATGTACAACGCAGGTAACAAGATGTAACAAGAAGTCGACGAAAGCGGCTGCAAGCAGTTGAAATTGAAGACTTTAGTCTATCCAGCTGCGGATGCTTGATCACATCATTGGAAAGTTGCTCATGAGCTGCGGCAGCTGCTTTCTACCGCTAGGGAAGAGGTTTGCTCGCCGCTTTGCCCCTGAGTACTGTAACTCTCTTGCATTCCCTAGCAGCACTTCAGTTTCTCTGATAGCATTCACCATACACCCGTAGAGGCAAGAGCATTGATATGCATTGATTATAGAATTGTCAAGAACCACAACAGCAACGCACTAGCGGAAGAAGATGAAGCACAAGTGGAAAATCCACGCTGGCTGCAGCCAGTAGATTCCGTCAGGCTCTTTTGACCTCCGTCGAGATGAGCTTTCCTGCACTGTGGATTCTCACTTCTGGTTTGATAAGCCATTAACCTGGGGAAAATCATCCAGGAGGATCATTGTCTCATAGGGTATGTGAGCGAACAAGACTAGTCACAGGAGCAATCGGCAGAGCAACGAGAGGAGCAGATGCCCATTGGGAGCACCATCACACATGGCACCAGCTGGAACAACAACAAAGGCAACAAGAATAAGAGAACACAGAAAGAAAGAATAAGCACAAGACATGAAGAAAAAGCGGAAGAATTGGAAGGAGACCAGGAAGAAAAAGAAAACTACCACCAAGCACAGCAGGAAGGGGAATATCAGAAAGTAGAACGGCAAACCATGACTTTTATCACCGCCATCAACATCCAAGGGCAGCGGCAGCCTGAATACGGGTGCGAGAGCGACAGCATCAATGTATTGTCGACTGCAATGGGTCAGTTGCAGACACTTTGATGGTTTCCGTGTTTGACTCCATCTCAATGATTGAAATCTCACATCTGACGTACAGTGAAACTTCTCCATGCTGCACACGAGATCGCTATTCCCTGTCGCTTTCGATAGCTTTCGTCACCCCTGATGACCCCTGGGCCTCAAGTTTCGTGGCTTTTCTGTGGCTCCTGCCGACTTCAGGATATGCTGGGTGAGCAGGGACGTCATGTGGCACGTTTGTCAAAGCCCTGACTGCTCCGTCAGAACTGCTGAGACGAGGGAGCCATCAGGAGAGTGCAATTCCAGCCATAGGAGGTTTTCTTTGTTTCAATATGTTTCAATACTTCCAAGACGTTGTCTTCAGAGTGCACATTGTGAATGTGTATTGTTTGTCTGTTGATTTTTCCATAGGGCTCAGCCAGCTGTGTTCTCTCAGCTTCACGCCACCCTTTGTGTAACACTTTGGGTGTGGCCATGTTTTCAAATCATGGACGTCTAGTCTCTGCCCTCAAGGGGCGGGGAATTGCGAGGTGAAAAGGAACTGTGGCAGAGTGGAAGCAAACTGACTTGCTACAAACAGAACGTTTGATCAGTTTCGCAAACTCAAGTTGTAGTTTGCAAAGCGTAGCAACTTTGAAAATCACATACTCTTTACACTTTGCAATTTAAAGATCACATCAGTTTAAAGTGTAGCAATTTTCGAGCTTCTGAGGTGTCGCTTTACCAACTTGGACTGGAAAGTGAATGGCTACGAGATGGAGGTGCAGCAAATGGGTTTCTTCGAGCAAAGGTGCGGTAATGTCAGGCTAAAGTCTGCATGAGTGAAAGATTACCTCAAGACATAGGGCTACAGTCGACCACAGACATACTTTCCTGTTGGCCGTGGTGGTTCGTTGTGATGCTTCTGGTCCTTAGGAGTAGCTTTTGTCATTTTGTGAAATTTGGCCGGAGTCTTGAGAGTTGTTTTTTTCTGTTGGAGCTGGATGAGAATTTTCAAGCTGGCTGGCATGAATAGCCAAATTGATATGCTCTGTCATTCACACCCAAACCTGTCTAGCTTGGGGTCTTCCCTTGCCGGCTCCCCCTTGCTCGTGCCAGGGTCGGCGGATATCCATTTTTCCAAATCTGACAGATCCCAGGATGCTTCTCCTAAACTTTCTGTCCTGCAGCTCCTCCTAAACCTGTGTCAGGAAGAGCTGAAGATTGGAAAGGCTGCTGGGGAGTTCGGAGTTTGTTGCGTCGCAGGGGTTTCAGTTGTCCACAGACTTAGACTTAGACTGTTTGCATTTTTTGGATGAGATGGATTTACCATAAATCCACTGAAAGATTCGGTTTTGCCAGTAGCAGGGGATCTTTCCAGCCACCAAGATGGCACAAGACATTGCTTTTCAGGCCATGAAATGATGAAATGATGCTTTCTAGCTTAGTGATCATTCATGCCAATCCATGCTTTCATAAGTTCATGGATTGTATGAATTATGATGGCTTGGAAGTCGTGGATTGGTCGCAGAACTTGGCTGCACAGGTTGAGCTTATCAATGACTTTGTGGCACAGGGCTATGGCATGCTGACCTTGGGTGATGATGAGGTTCGTTTCCTCGCGCTCCATCGTTTGTGTTCGTTTTTTTGGGCATTGAAATGCAGTTAGTATTCAATGGCAGCTATTGATGTTCTAAGTATGATGCACGAATCAAACATTCTTTGCATAAAATTCTCAGTAATTCAAAGTAATGCAATGTGTAATGTATCCTCTCGTTTGTTGGTCCTGGATGTTTTCCAGGGGCCGATCCCCGGGGCCGGCTCTTTCCACTTCACAAACTATTGTGCCATCTGCCTTTGCAAACTCCTTTTAATTGTTGTAATGGGAACAGCTTAGAATTAGTATGGTCCGTGTTTATAAATTTCATATTTAACTATCTATCTATCTATCTATCTATCTATCTATCTATCTATCTATCTATATATATATGTAATATGCACATATATATATATATATAAGGTAGTTCTGTGATACCGGCAAAAAAACAGAATCTCATCAGTATTACGAGTGAATCTCCTGATTTCTGCAAGAACCGGTTTGGAATGCTTTGGACGGCTAGGTGACACGGCTAAATGACGTGGAACCAGAAGAGCACGGCACTATTGCGTGTGTGGGCGCTGGTACAGGCTGGTTCCATTTCTGATGCAGTCTATACACAACAATGATGATTGAATTATTTCTTATTTCTTTGATATCAACACTTGCAATCATCGAATCCTCAAATGATGTACTTCTCGAATCCTTCCAAACGGATCATGCTCATTTGTCGTGTTTACGATCTACAGGATTGGGACAATGCTTTTTGGTGGCGGACAAGAAGACCGGCGAGTATCATTGCTTCCCCAGCGAAGGAACTTCCCAGACTTCAGATTTGTGGCAAGCATAGGTAGCAAACGACAAATAATACAAACAGCTCATAGTTTTTCAGCGCAGCAAGCAAGAGTTGCCAGCGATCATATTTGAAAGCCACCTCCAAACAAGAAGCCTTCCTTTGAGGCAACCAGAACAGGGTAGACGGATTTGTTTGTTCGGTTGTTCTCCCTTTTTTTCAGTTGTGGTGTGTTCTGTAGCCTAGGGACCCACTTGGATGTTGCATGACACAAGGACTTGTAAGTTCACATTATTCAGTGGCAACTCAGGGGAAAAGGCAGTAGTAGGAGACCAACTGAGGGATGACAATTTCCACCTCACTGACTGCAGCTGTCAGCAAGAATTGCAGCAGGAATACAGTAGCAGGCTCCCGGTTGTAAGATGCTCAAAATTTGATTTCCAATTTTTGTAGTTTTGCCACCAAGGTGGTTTCAAAGCGTCGGGCTTTTGTTTGCACCAGTTCTGTATCCAAATCTTTTGCGAGGACAGCATGGTGAATTTGGACCAAGGGGTGCAGGCTCCGATGAACTCAAGCTTGAGGCTCGATCACTTGAGTCTAAATGGCGAGTGCTGGAAAGAAATGATGCAAACTCACACTTCAGAATCTACAGACTCCAGGGAGTGTTCTCCACAGCTAGCTTTTGATATTTTATTTATTCCTTTGATGCAAGTACAGAGTTCAGGCTGATGATGTTGACACCTCAAAACTATATCACCTCACCAAAAGTGCGTTAAATTTTGCAGGCCTGAACAACTTCCAACCCACCGAAGCTTGTTGGCTAAGCTGCCAGGACTCATGGTTAGTCCATGTCCCATCAGTCTTGGTGCGCCTCAGTTGCTGAAGTACCTGAAGATCAAGTTCTCAAATGCTGGGAATCGCATCTCCACGGAACGGGTGGTCTCAGGTGCTTTTGCATTGGGGTTAGCACCACATTGACCCAACCTTGCTCGTGTCCTGCTGTAGCTTTGTCAAGATAAATACAAGTCATATTTTTGTGGAGCCTGCACCAGGCCTCAACGAAACGATTATGTAAGCAGAAGTCAAGCGGTTCATTGCTCTTTGTTGAAGATGACAAGCAGAATCCCTGGTTTGGCGCATGCCTCGGCCAGGCACTGGCATTTGCAACATCTATGAGTTTTTAGCCTACAAGCACCCCCATGACGTGGATGAAGAGGCACGGTTCGAAATCTTGGGGCTGGCCGTAGACTCGCATCTTCAAGGAGAGCGGATTCGAAACCCCAGCATTCAAATTCTTCAGGTACCAGTTGCTTCACAGGGGCCCTCCTCAGCCGACGTGCTATTCATGTGCTAAAGCATGTGCCAAGCATGCTTCGAAGGAGATTAGAAGAATTCCATCAGTTGGTGAATGAATCAACCAGCAGAATCCTTTGAAGGGTTCCAGCTGGGAGAAGACCAACCTGCCAATGCCAAATCCTGGTGGTTGATATATGGCTTTGTCCACAATGGGGGTCCAACCTGCCAGAAAAAAAAAATCCGAGTGGGCAGGCAATCTGGTCAATATAGAGGTACCAACAAACGGATGACTCTATAGAGAATTCCGCTTTTGGGATGGTTTCAAGTACCAAAATGTATGGACAACTCCGTGTGAAACCACGAGCTGCTTGGAAGTCTTGGCCTGAAAACAAGATCTGCTGCCAACTTCATGGAGAGTACAACTAAGGCTTTGTTTTTAATTTGGGAAGGCATCATCAAAACTCGATCTCTGTAGCATGGTGGGCTGTTTCTTAATCTGTGATAAAAGGAGCAATGAAGGCGTTCAGATTTTAGTTGCCTTCGCGAGAAAAACGCGCGATGCCGATGGTCTGCAAAGGATGTGAAAGGATGGATTCGACAACCATTGAAGTATCTTGAAATATAGAATCATGTTTGGGCCATAACCCTGAATGCATTTAAATCTACAGCTTTCACCGGAATGATGGACAGGACACAGTGCGGGCGATATCCTCTAGCAAGTTTAGACTTCTATTCACACGACTGGTTGAGGGCAATCACCTCTAGATGTTGGAATCCTGAACTTTACTGCTCCCAACTCCTCCCAACTACTCCCAATGTAACTCCCAATGTAACTTGCAATGGAACTCCCAATGTAACTACCAAGTATCAAGTCCTTTTCAAGTGCGAAGGTAGCTGTGGTGCAGGCCTTGTGCCTCTTCAGGTGCATGAGTTGCACAATGAGCGCCCGAAGGTGTGCCGGTCCTGTGCTGCCAACTTGGAATTCTGGGAGAGCGGAAGCATGGAATGGACTGATAGCAACACTCTCACCAAATTGTCGGCTTAGTTCAGAAATTTTACGGCCAAATGGAGGTAAGGACTTCAAAAGGACCATTACAGCCTCAAGAGCTCTGTCATTTAGCCGCAAGAATAGGTGGGGAACCTTTTCTGAAACGGTTCCGAGCTGGGGTCAGGGGAGGATTAAACGAGGTGTCAGATGAGGGTGCCGTGGGATTCTGCGTTTGCTGGCACTGATACGGTAGATTACAGTAGGTTGTCAAGAATTTTTGCGCGTTTCTCATTTTCCTTAGCAAAGTCTGTCACAACTTGATATGCAGTGTTGTGGTAACCCCGAAGGATCCAAAGCCGATGTTTTTTGGTGGTCAAATTACATATTCTTGCGTGCACTTTATGGACACGGCCGTATTGATCTGGGCGGTCAGGATGCTGGCTTGATCGCGATGAATGCGTGCCTCAGCATCTGTTGTTGCGATTTGCAGCCGGCATGCTATGCTCGAAACGCATTGTCAAAGACCACTTGACAAACATGATTGAAAAAACAAGCTTCCCACTAGTCCCCCGAATGATTTTTCCCCAGATAGCTGGAAGCTATAGGGGTTCTTACTTCCCAAATAACAGGTCACTGTCGGCGAACTTTCTGGCTGAAGGTGCTGTGTGCCAGGTGCTGTCGGCAGGTGCTGTGTGCCAGGTGCTGGTGCCAGGTGCTGTCGGCAGGTGCTGTCGGCAGGTGCTGTCGGCAGGTGCTGTCGGGAGGTGCTGTTGGTGAAATGTGCAGGAATGTGCTGTGGCCAGGTGCTGTCGGCAGGTGCTGTGTGCCAGGTGCTGGTGCCAGGTGCTGTCGGCAGGTGCTGTCGGCAGGTGCTGTGTGCCAGGTGCTGTCGGCAGGTGCTGTTGGCAGGTGCTGTGTGGCCAGGTGCTGTCGGCAGGTGTTGTCTGCAAGGTGCTGGTGCCAGGTGCTGGTGCCAGGTGCTGGTGCCAGGTGCTGGTGCCAGGTGCTGGTGCCAGGTGCTGGTGCCAGGTGCTGGTGCCAGGTGCTGTCGGCAGGTGCTG
>VSDK01013299.1:115343-131477 GCA_009767595.1 Symbiodinium kawagutii
GCGTCGGAAGAGTTGGACGAAGGTCGCCCAGGTGTATCCCAAGAAGCTTTGCTTTTTCATCAGTTGTGCATTGTTGATTGACGCAGGTTTGATTACAAGTCGTCGCCGAGTTTCAGTCTCTGCCATAGCCAAGCATTCGCATGGCCGCATCGGTGAGGCGGCAAATCCAGGACCAAGACGCGCCAGGAGTTTTTCACGTAATGTCTGGGACCTTTCCAGTAGCTTGCTAGTTGAGTCTTCCACTGAAGCTCTAGGTAGCAAAATATGGCAGGCTTTTCGCAGATGGTCTCTGTCTTACATTGCCAGTGAAACTTTCGAATGTTTCGTCCTCATTCCTCAGGTCCTTTGTGAAATGATCGAGGCCTTCGGTTATCATCTCTTCGAACAGGGAGCCAGTATCTACCTTTTGCGTCAGCTGATCACTTTTGTTCAACGAGGACAGCCGAGTTTTCGTGCTCACCTTGGCAGAGTCTGGCAGCTTGTTTCTAAGGGGGAAACCCTTGAACCTACTAGGCACAGGACCCCCCTTCCAGCCGTAGTTTACCGAGCCATGGTTGCGGTTGCGCTGAGCTGGGGCTGGAAGAAGTTTGCAGCGATTGTGATCATTGGCTTCGAAGGGATCTGTCGTCCAGGTGAACCCCTGGCCGCCAGTCGTGAAGACCTTTTGCTGCCCACTGATCTCATTGCAGAAGATCCCTGCGCTGTATATCTGAGGATTCGGAACCCGAAGGGACGACGACGAGGCATAGGACGAGAACAACATACAAAGTTTACTGGGAAGTTGTTTGCAGATTACCTACAACATGTATATGGCGATTTACCTGCTAGCACTCGTTTGTATCCTGGAGCTGCTGCTACTTTTCGAAGAAGATGGGATGCGGTTTTAGCTGCCCTTGGGATTCCCCAAGCTGTTGAACTCACTCCGGCTTCACTGAGGCCAGGTGGAGCAGTCAAATCCTATCGGGAAGATATTGAAATGACTAAGCTGTTGTGGAAAATGCGACTACGCAACCTGGATACGTTACAACACTACCTGCAAGAAATTGGGGCTATGACAGTAGTTCATGAGCTTCCCGCCGGATGTCTTCGGCGGATCGAATTTTGCAGTCAGATGTTTGAGGTCCTCCTCAAAGCGACTTCGCTCTCTGTTGACTGACAGATTGTTCAACTCCAAGGAGACGCGGCTCCTATCTACGACTGTGCCTGGTCTCATCCTACAGGTGGTATATGGGATCAGCTCCGTTGATGCCATTTTTCTGCTGCAGCTCTGATCGAGCTTTCTGGATTCAGAACTGTTTGGAACTGGGTTCGGAGCTTTTTCGATTCAGGCTTTGGATGCATCACTTTGGCCTCAACATGGAGCAGTTCCAGTCGCGACGTGTGTCACTTGCCACAGTGAAGCCAGGCAGATGGAAAACAAAGAGCGTGGAGGCAGATTTAACATGGTCGGCATGTTCAGGCTGCTGGTACGCAGCTTCTTCGGCCCACCGCGGCCCTCCCAGTATGGGATCAGCTCCGTTGATGCCATTTTTCTGCTGCAGCTCTGATCGAGCTTTCTGGATTCAGAACTGTTTGGAACTGGGTTCGGAGCTTTTTCGATTCAGGCTTTGGATGCATCACTTTGGCCTCAACATGGAGCAGTTCCAGTCGCGACGTGTGTCACTTGCCACAGTGAAGCCAGGCAGATGGAAAACAAAGAGCGTGGAGGCAGATTTAACATGTATATATTTGTACTCTCATAATTTGGATCATACATACTCATATGCTGCAAGTGAATTTTGCCTCACCGACAACGATGAAAGAAATGAACACGCAAGGTCTAGAAGGCACACTCCTGCAAAGCAAGTTGGCATGAGACCCGTTCCTAGCGTTCCCTTGATCCACTAAAGGTAAACAACTATCTGACTTCTACGTATCCGGTTGTCCATGTAGTTGTATATGTGTATGTTTGTATGTATATGTTTTCACATACAGACAAATGGTTGCGATCATCGTCAAAGTCCTCTGCTGGGCCATCGTCAAATTGGCTGAAATTGCCGGAAAAACACACTCATTCTCTTGACTCCGTTTTGTGAATTTATGCACATTCTTGCACCGGATGTTTTGCTATTTCTGTTTATTTTCTTTATTATCTTGTTTTCTATGACCTTCCTTGCTTCTTGTTGTCCACAACGGATCTTCATTGACTTCTGTTTATACAACTCAAGAACCTGCATGGCTCTGGCAGCATGGTTCCGGAACGGTTTCCAAACAAGATGGTGTCGGCATTTCCGCATTTCTGTTCCTGGTCGTAACTTGTAGGTTTCTAAATGTTGGTTTTGGGCACTTGAATCAAGGTACCACGGTCCAGAGTCTGCCTTTCAGAAATGCTGAAGTCCTGAAGTTTAGGGTTTGATGACTTTCAATTTTGCAAGGTCTCGTTTGGTTTCATATGGCATGCCATATACTTCCTTTAGGGTTTCGACTGTTATCCTAAGTTACAGGTTTCCACTGGTTGCGAGAATCTTTTCCCGAGAACTTGACGATTTGGGGGCGCGGACAACAGAGATGTGGAAAGGTGGGAACTTGCCAGGCTTCAGACCGGGACAAGGGTTTCCATGTTGACCTGGCGGCCTTGAAGTTTCAGGGTTTCATGAGTGTCTTAAGCCATCATTCTTTAAAGTAAAGAATGCGTGTCCTGATTGTGCAATAATTACTTTTGCGAATCTCCCCTCGGCTTATTGGGTATTCATTTGGAGTGTTGTTTCAGCGGATTGTGCTTGGTGGGTCATTGCATGTGTCGCCACTTCCATTGGTGTAACACGGACCCTGCGCTTGGTCCTATGTAAATGTTGTGTGGTCTGCCATTTCATACCGGTCTGCGACCCTGAGTCCTGCTGTCGTCTGCCTCGTGGCAGGTTGCTACTGTCAACTATCTCTTCCGCTTCGTGGGTGTTGGTACCAGCTATACCATGCTATACCAACAATTGGGTAGATGCACATCCCACCTTACAGGATTCTTCAATTTTTTTGAAAGGTGCCGCAAGGTACAAAGATTTTGATGCACAGCATGTCTCCGTTTAAGTATAGGTCTGGAACTTGGTGAACTTGTCTCCATCACCTGTTTCCTCATTGGTTTCTCTACATCCA
Source organism: Symbiodinium kawagutii (assembly GCA_009767595.1). Lineage (NCBI taxonomy): Eukaryota > Dinophyceae > Suessiales > Symbiodiniaceae > Symbiodinium > Symbiodinium kawagutii. The sequence goes on from VSDK01013299.1 coordinate 118,473, forward strand.
CTTCAGTGCATGAACTTGTTTCCGCTAGGTTCTTTTGCTTTCTACTTCCTATGCTACATGTAAAAGAAGGATTAAACACGCGGGGCTTGTTTGACACCTCCAGCTTCTTTGTTCCAGGCACAATGGGTGACTTTTGGTGCTTCTAGGTGCTTCTTCACAAGAAACATTCTAACCTGCGCGTGACAATTGGGGTTTGGCACATGTGGAAAAAGTGAAAGGGCAGAGACTCAATGAACTCTCTGCCCACCAGATTTTTTCATGAACTGAGGCCTATGGAGCTCAATGTGCCACCTTTGCCCTCTACGTTCAGCCTTTTGGAGGTACAAACTCCAAACCTCTTTGTTGAAAAATGCTGCAGCTGTGGATTCTCATGTTCGTTTCCTCATGACGCCTGAGCCCATTGAGAAGTTGAACATGCTGAAACTTGAAGCACTGGACATAAGATGATTTGACTTAAGATGATTTGACTTATCGATTGTGGACGACGGAAACAAGATCCAATCTCGTTTGGCAAGCCTAGAGACACTTTCATGAAGATTGGGCGATACGATTTCCTTGTTTTCCAAAGGGCAGTTGAATCTGAATGGATGCAATGTCTCAACATTCACTTCTGTCCAAGGTCCATCCAGCCCCGACTCAAATCTTAATACAGAGTAGACGGGCTATTGATTGACAGGTTTTGATACGTGAATAGATCTTGTTTCGTGTCTGTGGCGTGGCCCAGAAAGCTGCAAGGCATTTACATCACGGGTGGAGTGACCAAGAAGATGAGAGACTGGCTCCTGAAGGAAGGGTCCTTCATGAAGGCTTACTACGACAAAGGTGCAGCTGCGCAGCATGTTCATTCGAATGACACACGGAGTAGCTGATACTGTCCTGGTTGGACTCGTGGTGCTTGAAGTCTGACAAAAGATGGCTGGACAGAGAGTATTTCTTGACGAAAGCACTGAACCACCTTCTCTTTGATAGAATCTAATATGAGGGACCTGGTTTTCGCCGCGCAAGTGATTTCATGAAAATACTTGTCGCTAAAGTGAAAGCCTGTGTCGCGAAAGCGACGGGAAAGTGATCACGAAAGTGGTTTGCCAGTAATTGCAACAGTTTCGTTATATACCAGGTTTTCGACGCAGCTCAAGTGGCAATGTACACACGCTCACCCACCATGTAAGCATTGATGCAAGTGTTGACATTGGGATAAGCACATAAGTCGGCGGGTTTGTACAAGAGAGTGTGCGGATTTTTTAATGGTTCAGCCTTTCAGACTTCCAATGATCGGCGTGCAGGCAGGTTGACACCCGTACTCCACAGAGTACCTTTGATGATTGTGAATAGTGCTGGGAGCCTCAGCTACTTGTGATGCTCACCACACCTGGACAATCGACGGACCATGTCATGTTTTTCTCCCATTTTGGCTGTAGTTGACTTGTGGTCTGCCTAAGAGGCTGTTTCGATGTCTTGCCACGTGATTGTAGCATGTTTTATAGCGCTGAATCTTGGAATGCAGAAGGCTATGCTGCGCTATGCTTGGTATCTGAGTGAACTTTACCAATGGACCGACGTGCCCGGCCATGCCGAGCCATGCCCCCGGTCAGGATGATATGGGCCAGCGTGGCGCGCACCTGCGAGCTGTGATGCTGCTGAAGTCAGAGGCAGGGAGACCCAAAGCTGGAGGGTTCCCTAGGGTACCCCTGGGTTTAGATCACCTTAGATCACCTTAGATCACCTTAGATCATCTTAGATCACCTTAGATCACCTTAGATCACCTTAGATCATCTTAGATCATCTTCGATCATCTTCGATCATCTTAGATCTACAGATATAAGCAGTGAGGGTAGATCAAGGGCACCTCCAAACTCCCAAAGATGACCACTTGGGTGGAAACTATTGCAGGGAAGGTACATTTCGGACCCCCGATACTGCAACCTCAGCTCCACGATTTTGAACTGACAAAGCATCTGAAAAGCCCTTCGCCTCAGCAAGATCAGCAAGCAGTGAGCGTCAACTTGAACAGGACCCGTTCCTTCGAGCGATGAATCATTGAGCCAGACACCAGATGAGAACAAAAACATCGGCTTTAATAGTGCGAACTTCAAAAGTCCGCAAAGATGCCAGGTTGAACTGCAAGCGAAGCGAATCTTGGCGACAAACTGTGCGCTGTCGGGTCAAATCATAGCTGATGTCATAGCTAAGCTGCATGAACCAGCGATGCAATTGTCAGGGTCAAAGCCATTTTTCGAAGCGAGATCTCTCTGAGCATGTGGCAGTGGAATATTCCGTAATCACCATGAAGTGGTGTGGAATAGTCATGAGATGTCATGAGTCATGAAAACCGCATATGGAAAACTGTGATGAGTTCATGCTTAGTTCATGCTATGGATAGCAGCTGATAGCATCCCTCCGGGGCGAGGGCTCTTTGACGCGCTGGACGTTAACAACGACGGAGTTCTCTGGGTCTCGGAGTTGGAAGGTCTCTTTGAGATGTTGCTCGGCATGGGAAGTCACCGTGATGTCCCAACTTCAGCCTTGGTAAACCATGGTAAACCATCCATTTGTGCTGAGAATTCACACATTGTCATAAGTAGGCCATTTGTTTATGATTGTTTATGCATCAAAAAATGCACGGTTGATCCGTCAGAAGCGATTTTGGGAGTCCTTATTCATCAAGTCGTTACAATGATGAGACACTTGGAATTCATGGCTCACCAAGGGCGGGCAACAAGGTGGGCCGTCGGCGTCACAGGCATGCCCGAAACTCACAGAATCTCACATCAACCGAGTGAAAAAGGCAGCTGCAGCATGCTGTCCTCGAGTTGGGGTCTTGTAGAGTTGCAACATGTTCAAATGGCTCGAGCAGGCTGGAGATGGCACAGCGGTTGATGGAAGAGTTGGATTACGACAAGAATGGCAGCTGGGCAACGGTTTGCATTGGGCACCCGTGCGATGTTCGGCTGGGGAAGAATATCGGTCCATTAGCTTCTCAAACGATTCCCTGGTAGCCGTGGTTGAAGCATCCTTGGGCGGAAAGATTGTGTTTTGGTTGACTCCTTTCTGGCCGTCCAGCTGTCAGACTTAGGTAATGTGACTTTTGCAGAATTCATGAAGGGGTACAACAAGCTGCCCACGCGCATGGTCTCAGCGACCCGGCTGGGTGGCCTCCACTCTGTAGCGCAGTGTCGCAGCAATTTATGTTTCTTTTGTGGATGGTTTGACCAGTTTGAACCAATGCCGCTGCATTGCTCTGCTGCGAAATGGAATGCTCCGCCTTTGTGGAAGCACTAAGGAGTCAGCTTTCTTGCACGATCCCAACGATCCGCACAAGCAGGCACGGACAGGGTTGACCAGGGGGATGCTGCTGCAACAACGACACAACATCAACTGATGAACTGGCAGCTGCCGAGCACCAGCATTGGACCACGGTCATTTGCAATTTGCATTGGTCCCCCCACAGAATCAAGCTCACTTTTTTATTCTTTAAATGCATTGAATTAGTGTATTTGTACATAACTATACAGTATATAACTATATACATTTTATATGAATATATATATATATATGTAAATAGACATGCATATATATATATATTTATACATATATATATATATACATGTATACATATATATATATATATATATATATATATGTATAGACAGACAGACAGACAGACAGACGGACGGGCGGGGACGGACGGACGGACGGACGGACGGACGGACGGACGGACGGACGGACGGACGGACGGGCGGACGGACGGACGGACGGACGGACGGACGGACGGACGGACGGACGGACGGACGGACGGACGGACGGACGGACGGACAGACAGACAGACAGACAGACATACATACATACATACATCCATGCATGCATACATACATACATACACACTGTGACAGACTACATACATAATACACCATGATACTGTGTATGTAAAAGGAATGACAGATGCCTTTCTGGTGAGGCAGCTCCAATGGAGACCAAAGAGTTGGTCTCTCCTCCAGACCGCGGCAACGACCCCGACAGTCAAGCAGCCTTGGCCGAGGCTGGCTTGGTGGGGCATTTCCGGAAGACAAGTTTCGTTTGTGCATATGTGTACATACATATCATAAGAGTCTCTTTCCAGTTTTGAGTTTGAAGTCTCTTCTATTAACGTCTATTTTCTTGTGTTTGTTTTGATTCTCTTGAAGCCCGTTCTCAAGGTGGGATGATAATGGGAATCAGCTGGGATGCACCTAAGTCGTCATTCTAGTGGTTGTACAAACAACAATATACTCAGCAGTCCTTTATCACGAAGTTTCCAAACACTATTTTCCAGGACTTCAAGCGTATCTCATTCTGAGGAGCTTCGAAAATTCCAGAGCAAAGAGAGGCTTGTGCGCGGGCGGTAAAGGTTGTTGCAATTTTTGGATGTTAGTCTTTCAGTAAGACTGAGACCGCACAATATACAGGAAAACATTTTGATGTCATTTCCTGAACTATGGACTATCCGTTGGTTTTTTCTTCCAGAGTTTCTCTTGGTAGAATTGGGTGAGGGTTTGTGTGAAATTGATTTTGAGATGCAAAGGGAACTTGTCGATCACCACGATTGGCTTCGATCTCTTCTTGCAATCAAAAGAAATCAAAAGATATCAAAAGAACGGATTTCATCAGATTTCAAGGTCCATAATTCTTGAAGTCCACAAGGAGAATAGATTGAAGGAGGCAGCTTTCCTGTCTTGGTGCGCTGCTTCCCAGGCGAAAGGCTATCGATCCCTTCCAGGACCGGGTAACCCCAAACTCTGCGGAGACGTATATATTCGAAGCGACGTGGAACTCTGCTTCGTTGCTGTCAGGACTCTCACGCCCCGCTATTCCAGACCAGGCGGGTAAAAGCGTGAAAGAAAGCATCAGGAAAGCAATGATCTACAGGACAGGAGGGGTAGAAATACTCTACCAAACATCACTAGTGAGTATTTCCACCATGATGCATATCGGAGGAAATAGTGCTTCATTCACAGAGTTGAGGGAAAGACTAACAGGAAACCACTGTACCTCCCGCATCTTCGGACATTTTCCAATCTATTGTGCAACCAACTCGTGCTACAAGTACTTTGGGAAGAATTTTCGCAGTCGAAACAGAGAGATGATGCACAGCTGGCTTCAACAGGCTGTACAAGCGCCTGAGCGACAAAGATCCTGGCAAAGAGGCACCTGTGAAGTTCCCTGAACCGGTGCTTTTTGTTAGTCTTGTTCCACGGTCTTTGCCCATATGGTATACCAAAAACTGGTTGGTTGGTTCGTCCTCTGCATGAATCAATCAAATCATTTTAGGATGGTTGGAGGCACACTCCTTCACAGGTTCACCCATGTCTTGTTGTCCAAGTTCTACACAGTCCACCTTCCAATCTTTTCTCTGGAGGGTTTCGCGTTTCGATGCACCCAAAAGCTTCACTCTAAAGAGTAATGACATACTTCCACCCCAAGAGCTACGATGGGACATTGAATCCAAAGGCGCACTTTGGATTTCAAGGTAGGTGCATTTGCTGGAATGCAGTGTGAGAAAACAGCCTGAAAAGTACGGCCATCTCTCCACGGAAGGATTCGTGGCTACATCGGGTGTATTGGGTGAGCAACTCAGGCTTGGTGCTCCTGGGACTTCGGGGTCATGGGAGCTGAACTGTCTGGAACCCCCAACGGGACTTGTTCGACGTGTTGATACAGATTCAATGAACCTATAAACAACATGTCTGATGATTTTCCGCGAAAAATCCGTTTTTGCCTCACGATCGTTCATGGACATTCACTGATCTCCAGTGAAGATGTGGTAAGCCTTCTCCTCCACGGCTAGGGATAATCTTCTCGTTCACATTTGTCGGCACCGGAACTTGTGTGCGAAACTCTGTTCCCCATCAAATGAATCAAATGATACCAGACATTGTTTCTGCAGTGATGCGCCCCGTTTCTGGACCTGCAAGTTGGACCAACAGCTGTGATAGTTTGACAAGTTTGAGTTCTTGTAGATGGAATTCATCATGTGCAGCCCCACAACTCGACCCAATATTTGGAAAGGACAGAACTCGTAGTGATAGGACAGCCTGGCAGTGAATGCTCAGGGAGACTCTTGCCTAGTCCAATCCTGTTGAGCCTTGAAGATGAAATCATGCCTGAACTGGACCTGCTTCGATCCTTGCATCTAGGATGGGTTGCCAAGAAGCACTGAATTTCCGGATGCAAAGGAAGTGGTTGCAAAATTGGTCATTGGAATCTGGAATGTATTTAAACACTTTGTGTTTGCGGAATACAAACTGCTGAAGTGTGCGAGTATGCTGTGGAAGCCAGCGTCACAGGTGGCATCAACTACCACAGTGTAACCGAGCACCTTGGCAGGATTTCAGGAACAGCCTTTGGAAAGTGATGCAATCCTGGCATCTCAGATTTTGCCAATGTTGGCTGCCCGTGGGAAGGCGATAACATGAAAAGGATCGATGAAAGGATAGCGTTCTTTATGTTTTCACAGAGAATCTAGAATAATGTAGCCCCACTACCTGTGCCTGCAGATTCCAACGGTGAAAGATCACCCTGACACGACATGAGGACTCTCTGGATGTAAGCAACAAACAATTCAGTCCAAGTAAGTGATGGCTACGGATGCAATGTGCTTTTTGTCCCCAGCACAATGCTAAGGATGCCACCCAAAGGGCAAGCTGCTTGATTCATAAAGGGATCCGCAAACGGTATGGATATCAAAAGCAACTATGGAGTATGGGATCTACTAAACAGCATCCCACAATTTCTTCTAATACGTGGGGAAACCGAGATATTTTGGGGTACGCCAGCACACCATTTTTTGCTCGTTTGGCACTGAGTCCTAAGGGGGAAGGCGCTGCAGTACATCGCGCCTGAAAGTGTGGCCGACATGACGTTCACCAGACTGCCTGATGACAAGAAATCCTGTAGAAAGCTCAGTGGCGCAAAAGGGGGCCCGCAAAGTGGGGCGTTTGGATGTTTCTTTTTGCGTGCTGCTGTCATTGCGTGAAGAGGTGAACAGACCAATTTCATGGCGAAAACATGCCTTGATCGGGGAGGAACCGCTGCACCAAATTTACGATGGAGCCAGCTGTTGTAGTGGAGAGCACTTTACAGTACATTACGTTGTTGATTGCATTGTCGTGTCATATCTCACGACATGCTCTTCACCAGCAAGAAACACTTCGAGAATTCTCGTTTGTTTGTCGTGGGCGATTCCCAGGCAAAAAGTATCGCTTCCGGATTGAGCCTCCGTCAGACGAGGAGCATCCATCGCAGCCTACGGAGTTCGTAGCCTGACAGCACTGGTTTTTCCGTACTTGGATGCCACCATACTTGGATGGTGGGTCCGTGTACTCAACATGCCACCACAACTGAAGGCAGGTAGATACTCCAAACATGAGTTGATCCCAGACAGGCTGCGTAGATTTTCATGCAAAATCACACCCAGAACACCGCCAATCTCCGCACCTGTTTATGTTTTGGAACCGCAAGAAGTCCATCAATGAAGATTTCAAAGGCATTGACTGAAATATATACATATACATATATAATCATATTGATTGTATGTATGTATGTATGTATGTATGTATGTATGTATGTATGTATGTATGTATGTATGTATGTATGTATGTATGTATGTATGTATGTTGATGTATACAAAAAATCAATATATAAGTAAATAAATAAATAAATAAATATATATATATATATATAGACACATACAATGAATATAGATAAACACATAGATGCAAACATGTTGGTCCTTCTTCTCATAGTGGTTCCATTCAGGAACAATGTGCTCTGGTGTTGCCCCAGTTGTTGTACCCGGGGAATTGCCAGATCAACATGGCTTTAGCCAGATCAGCATGAGGGATCAGCATGAGAGATCAACATGGATTTTGCCAGATCAGTTTAGGGTTTTAGGGTTTTGAGGGTTGTAGGGTTTAGGGTTAGATGCCGATCTGACCAAATCCATTCCGATCCTACCATGCCGATCCAAACAATACCCGTTGTACCCTGCAAGCTCTGACCGAGGCAGCTCCCTCACAAGACGTCTTGGAGCTGCGGAGCTGCAGATTTTGTCAGCAGCGGTGAACCAGCTATGGAAATTGGTTGACCATGTGATAGATTAAGAATGGTAGTTGATTGACTAAGAATAGCTATGGCATAGACATGTCTAGACCATGGTTATTGATTAATAAAGGTAGTTGATGACATTGATCTGTACTGGTCTACAATGATTGATTGACAATTGATACAGCCAGTATGATTGGTGAATTGATGGTAAACTGCCAGCCTTGGCAAGCACTGCTTTTCCTCAATATGGATCACTTTACGCTGAAACCCAACCATGAGCCACCATTCATCGGCCAATCGCGCCATGATCATGCTTACCCCAAGTTTAGAAACGACCAGCGATCCCCGTGGGATGCTGAATCTTGCATGTTGAATAGCAACCTCCCATTTCACAACTTTGGAGAGCAGGAGTGAGGATTCGCAGCAAGTTGATCATCTGATTAGTCACTGCATTGCCGTCACTTCCCATGCAGATGTAGCAAGCTTGGCTAAGAATTCCTGAGGCTTTGGATGATTGAACTTCAAGCCTTGAAGAAGAAAGCACAGGCGACGGCAACATGCGACAACGACTTTCTTTTTAAACAATACTTGCAGAATTGTCACTTTTGGGTCCGGAAATTACGATCTTTTTGAGCTGAGCATTTGTGGATACCTGCACATGCGATTGTCAGCTGGACTCTCCAATGGGCAGCGTATACTTACTTTTTTACACATGGATTGGAAAACCAAGGGGTGTCTGCGGCGCGAGTTTTGGTTGACCAGAAGAGGGTATAGTCAAAGAATTTGTCACGGCACAAGGGTCACTAGATGTACTACGAGCTAGGATCTTTGCACATACGAAGTCCAGAAAGATCAACACATGAAAGCGGCCTTCCAATCATTGGTGGCCACCCAGCAGCAACTCAAACTGCAATGAGGTGAGTCAGGAAAGCGAATCTTTGGGATCAAACCAATTTTGAAATAGATCTACTATGATAAATTCAACCACTTACTTTACTGGCATGCTTTTAGCAGAAGAACTTCCATTCTTAGGAACATTTTTCCACCAAACATCGGGAGCTGTCCAAAACTGACACCCCCAAACCATGCAAAGATTATCAGGTTTCACTAAGCCAACAGTCATGGAGGCACCGATTTCTGAACACGGCTGCAAGATCGGGCAGGAGAAAAAAGCGCGGAAGTGAGATCGCAGACTCGCTTCAGAGTCTCTGTTGGTGCTGCTCCGCTTACAGTACAGCAGGGATCCATCGTCTTGGCGCCCGACGGCCCTGTGGCCCAAAGAACTGGCCGATTTTGGTCGTCGGCTCCGGTCATCTCCCCGAATCTTGAGATACCAAATCTCTCTATAAGAAATTTGTGCATTCGAATGTTGATTCGGGGAGGTTGCATGGACCTGGTACCGCTAATGCTAAGATCGTTACATGGAAGTGGCCGGCATAGAGGACTTCAACGTTGTCGTGTTCGAGCTGCTGGACATTTCCATGTTGCCACACCACATTTTTACCGGTGTACAGCATCACACCGGTTTTGTGATTGTGGCTGTGCTTCATAGGGCTGCTGGCACGCTTCAGCAGATTGATTCGATTGCTTAAAAGACTTACAGGCGCGTGCGGCATTTCAGGGAGCAGAACATGTGCAGCAGACCTTTCATCTGAAGGGTATATCAACAGCAAAAAGTAAAGATTGCTGAAGGCATCAGCAAAGCTGCAGCTAGTTTGAGTTTCTTTTGCAAGGTAATGTGGGTGTGGGGCAGCAACAATTCGAACCGCATGATTTTTTACTTGAATGGGCACCCACCTTCTTTCCCCGCTTGCAGACGCCTTGTTTGCAGAGTTTAATGAAGCTGTCACGTGAAGCAGAAATGCACATCAACGCTGTCCTCGTTCTCATTGTGGATCTGTTGTCGTTGTCGTAAGACAGACACATCCACATCCAATTTCTTTGTCGAGTGGATGGGAAAGATAATCTACAGTCTCGATCATTTAAGAACATGGTACTGTACACATGAAAAGCAATGAAAAAGGGTATTTTGCATCGCTCAACGATGTTCAAAGTGTGTCCCTTTTTACCTTGCCCATGACTTACGCAGTGATCAGTCCCAAATGTCCCAACCTTTGAGATTAGGCAACTCCTACCACCTGATCGTCGTTGCAGGGCAGCTCAGTTTCTGAAGTCTTGGTTGAGTCTGGAAGAAAATCCTGGGTATATCAAGCAGAAAGTGTTGCTTGCAGAGGATTTGTAGGGTATGGACATGTTTCCTTCATACATTTCAGCTTTTGCTAGCTGCTAGCTGCCTCCGATTTCTGGAAACCAGTGGAAAGCACATTCTCTCTCTTTTGAGATCCATTCCAGACCTCAAGCGACCTTCCGATTTTAGTTCTGGGTAGCAGGTTGGTGACTACAGTTCAGTAGTGTTTGGACTTTTGATGACTACAGTCAACCTTTGATCACCAACAGGGTCGGCTCCAAGACATGCTTAGATAGATTGATGGTGGTTTAGACTTAAGAGCAAAGCCGGAGGGAACTGCGAAGGCATAAGTAGTTTGTTTCTTGAATAGATGCATTGGAACAGGCATGAGACAGCAGCTGCCAAGCCACAACTAAGGTAATTTCGCTCTGCATCCTATTTCTGCTTTCCCAGTTGGGCATTGTTGATGCGGTCAGCAACAAGCAGGTGCGGTTGTTTTGTTTAGCTTGCACTTTTTGATGAAAGTCTTCAATGTGCCAGTAGTATCCAGTAGTAGTTTTCGGCTTTCATTTCTCAAGTATATATCTTATTGTCTCGTTGGAAGTCGAAGTGAGAACCTCTTTGCCTTCCAAAGACTCGGCGAGCACATGATCAACTATGATCAAACTTTCTTGTACAGTGTAGTTGCTCCAAAGGAATCACATAATTTTGAGATTTATTGTGTGCCATTCTAGAGGTATACACCTTCTGCAGAATACAGGCTTGACTAGCGCTCGATGCCAGGGAAGAGAATGGTGGAATGTGGCACCAGTAATTCATTTTTTGCAGCGTGTTCAAACAACAATGAGAATGATAAGAAAATCAAAGCCACTACTTCCAGCCAAAGGCAGAACTGCCAAGAAACGAATCTAGGACTCCCACCCCAGAGAAGAGACGACCCTCAAAAACGGAAAAACTTGCCCCTGTATGCAATTCATGGGCAGTGTTTGCGTCCATCCAACATGTGACAAAACCACTGTTTTTTTCATGAGGCAGAACCCCCAAGAAGTGAATAAACACATAATTATATCAAAACTATCACAAACCAACAATTCTTGCATGCAAGTCAGAAAAAATATAAAGCCCGTTGAAAACCCATATTGCATGCATGTTGTCCATGGCCAAAGAGGCTTGGCCCTAGCACTCGCAACCCAAAGAACGTAGATCCTCAGCGTCGGACAATTGAAATTGGGCCAACAACATTCTCAGGGTGGCATTGTACTTTCTTGTAGCAGGTTTGCAATTGCGGTAACTACTAGTTATGATGTACTTAAACGGCTTCTAAACCAAGTTATAACTAGGGTGGCCCACCTTGCAATAGTCGGTAGAAAGCAGTGGTTTCTAATGTCTTGTAGATTGCACGGACGCTTCATGGTAGGTGGATTTGCTCTTGAGCTTTGCTACCACAAAAGAGAAGCGCGGGGCCTAAAGTCTTGCCAGCAGTGATCTGAACAAAGTTGGATACCGTAAGCAGACGGGTCAAGACAATTGGTGTGGGTCAATACCTTATGGTAAGTACCATGACATTGGGTATGGTGAAAATGCGGATATTGGTAGGGTAAAAATACTGTGTTGGTGTACTTGGTATTTCATTTCAGTATCACTTTTGGTGTGGGGTCAATACCATATTGGTGAAAGTACCAACTTTGTTGATTTAGCGGATTTTAGCCAAGGTTTGTTTGGGTTTGACCCACAGCAATGTTCTTAATATGATTTCCCTCGCGGTCTTGCAAGTAGCATCTGTTTATTTGGTACATTTGAGCACAAGTGGTTCACAAGTTGGAAATTGGATATAAGAAAAACACACATTGCATTCATGGCAACGGTCCAGAGTTCATCAAATCATCTATAGCTAATGACCAATTTAAATAGATAATCCGTGAACGTAAAGTTAAACACCGTCCATGTTTGAACAACTTGATCAATGCTTGATTACTACTAGGATTTTTTCTTTTTCAATGACATATAAAATACAAGGACGACATCATTGCTGCTATTTTTTGATCCCATCCACCCCAAGGCAAATGGTCCAGCAAAATCGAATTTGTGATAAACGAAAAACAAGATAAAACATATTTGAAAGAATGCAATTTATCAAATCAAAAGTAGAACATCATATAAAATCAATATTTGAATTGCATTTTATAGAACTATAGAGATAGGAGGAGATAGATTGATAGATAGATAGGTAGGTAGGTAGGTAGGTAGATAGATAGAGATATGTATACATGTCACTATGGTAATGGTATCGCCTACGGTGCCCGCTCTGGCGGCTACTAAATAGATGTTTTGAAACTGGGAAAAACCTACACTTTGACCAAAATTATAATAAAAATTAATAAAAATTAGAATAAAAAATAAATAAATAAAAAAAAAAATATATATTTATATAATTTTAAATTTTCCTAAATAAATAAATTAAATTTATTAAAAAATATATATTATAATAAAAAATATAATTTAAAATTTAAATTTAATAAAATATATATATAATATATATATATATTTTCTTTTAAAATAAAATTAATTAAATATATATTTAATAAATTTTAATTAAATTATACTATATTTTTTAAAATAAATATAATTATTTTTAAAATATATAAATAATTATAATATTTTATTTAATTAATTTTTTAAATATATAAAAAAAAAAAATAATTTTAAATTATCTTAATATAATTAAAACAAAATAAATA
>VSDK01013299.1:133859-164544 GCA_009767595.1 Symbiodinium kawagutii
TTATAACTTTTTCCATAAATATAACTTAATTTAAAAATTTATAAAATTATAATTTTATAATTTCTTTTATAAATATAATTTAATTTAATAATTAATCCTAAAACCATCCAGGAATTTTAATTTTTTATTAGGAAAATTATAATTCCGAAATTAATATAAATAAATAATATATAATTATCATAATAATTAATAATAATAATAGTAAAAAAAAAATCAAAAATCCAATTATATTAATTTTTTAAATCTAGTACGAATTTAGCGCTGCCTTACAGAAATAAGTAATTCTACTAGGGGCCCACTACTTAACGAAATTTAAAAATAACATCTATAATATTAAAAAGGTATTATTAATTAACAAAATATTATTATAAAATTTTAATAACCAATTATTTTATATTTACCCTTACATATCCATAACTACATTCAAAATTATTCAAAAACATTCAAAACAACAACCAAAACTACAGGGGATCTTAGGGTAGCCATGTACAAGGCCCGCGGAGCGTTTTACGAGATTCGTGTAAGATCCGCCTACCAAAATCCATATCTAACATCTGGCCCTCCCATTTCAAATTTCCAAACTTAAGACTTAAAAATACAAAATCTCTTTCTACTTTTATCAAGGCCTAGTTAATAAAAACATCACAATAATAAGAATAAATAAAACATAAGAATATACAGAAATATAGGGCAAATAATATTACTCACTACAAATAATTTAAATTTATTAACTTATCAATACTGGCATTACATTCGTCAAACCCTTCCCGCAATATAATTCTAGTGCTGGAAAGACATAAACAAGACCGGAAATCCTGTGCACACCGTGAAAAATAACAGAATATGCTTTGTGAAAACTGAAATATATCCAAATTATGTTGTTCCAAGGCCCACTTCCGCAAGGGCACACTGCAAAGGGCCACTTTTTAGGAGGAAAGGTACCAAGTATATCTAAGCCGCGTTTCCCAAATCATTTATCTTTTTTTTGAAATATATGTTTGATTTGTGAGAATTATTTAATTCATATTTTTTCTGATTTTGGCAAATATTCTATTTTATTTCGTGACCCAGTCTCGATTTGTTGAGGTCTCTGAGCTCAATGCAGCGCCTTGAAAACACTTATATATATATATATCTTATATAATTGCTTGTTCTCAATTGAATGATCGCACATATGCAGAAACCAAGGTATATTCGCCTTTTGGAGAATGACCTGTGCAACACCAAGGATTTGCATGAACAAATGACTATATGGACTTCTGAACTGGATTGAGGCACAGATCTGTACAAGTGGGTGTGCCTTTTTTGGCAATTTGGAGAGGTTGCTAAATCTGTGCGACTTGATTCAACAGACATGCCATGGAAATCAAGTCCTAAAACAAGTGTGATTCCAACCAAATATGAAAATGCTGTCCAAATACGTCAAGCAAGTAACACTTTCGGCTTTAGCAACTCCTGTTGTGCCGTTTGTCTGTGTCTGTGTCCTGGCTTTTCGTTTGAAAGAAGCGCTTGCACACAAACAGATTGAAAGTCTGAAAAAGAATCCTGAAAAAGAATCCTGACAACACTACTATTCATTCAGCTTCAACTTCCCACCCTTACTTTCCAGGAGGGAAGCCCCTTGAGCCGACTTAGAGCTCATTTTTGCCGAGGAGGCATGCCTGAGATCTGAACTTCTTGTAGCTTGCATGATCGCCCTGTTTAGATCTCAAGCAGTGCATCCTAGGTTCATGATGTTCATGCAAACCAACCCTTGTCGCTACTTCTTTCTATGCTCCGCTGAGGTCGTTTTGGCCGCCCAGCGAAGCTTCTATCGGGTACGGACTGACCTCGCCGTCCGTTGGGAAATTGCACGTCGACCTCGCGGACGTCCTCGCCGAAGTCTTCCCACAAGGCACGTGCCTCGGCAATGGCAGCGCGGTGCCGCGTGTGGCTCCTCACTCGTTCCATGCTCCCAGGAGGTGGAGCTGCCGGAGCTGCTGGAGCTTCTTCCGTCTCCAGGCCCAGGGCAACTGCTGTCGCAATGGCTGTACGGTGACGGCCTCCACGACGGTGAGCCCCACTCTTGGGCGGAAGAGGTGGACCAGCACCCGAAAGGCTACGAGGTCGAGTGCGGGGTCGCTTGTTGTCTTCCTTGGCTCTCAATGCATGATATGTCTTCCCGTGGCAGGCATCCACCATACATCTGCAGAAAATCGACCTCCAACATACATGTTGCATGCCAAGCTTCTGGTGCAGCTTCATGTCGCCGTGGACACGGCTGCTCGAACTTGCGGTTCAAGCTATGATCTCCTCAGTTTCGCCCTCCAAAGGGGCCAATACTATGGGATACTTTCTATTGTGACATGACAGCTTTTCAGGATGGGGGGATTCTTGTGCTTCTGAAATCTCTGGCAGTCAACGGAAAATACAAATCACCTATGTCAAACTTCCAGAACGCAAGTGTGGCACTCTCTCAGGTCTTCCAGTGGGTCACTCTTTACATGACTACCTCTATGCCACCTGAGTTTTAAAACACCAGGCTTCAGCCCTTCAGCCTATTTCTCTCATAACAACAATTTGACAGGCATCACCCACACGCAAAAATCTGTAGCGGTCCTACCCATGGAACGAGCGGTGGCAATGACTACATCATCGTTACGCTATATTCTGTTGTTTGATGCCATGATATATCTATATATATATATATATAAATATCACATGGCACACTACATTGTATAATGTATATCGTATTACCACATTACTATATATCACCCTGTGAATTGAACTTGTGAATACAACCTTGTCTATACATCGAATGATAATAGGGATTCATCGAATGAATACGACGTTGTCTATAATACGACGTTATCATTATCATACCAGTATACATCGAATGATACTCATCAAAGTTATCATTAGGATCCTTGTCTTCATTAGGATCCTTAGACAGGATCTACATA
This sequence comes from Symbiodinium kawagutii, assembly GCA_009767595.1. Classification (NCBI taxonomy): domain Eukaryota; class Dinophyceae; order Suessiales; family Symbiodiniaceae; genus Symbiodinium; species Symbiodinium kawagutii. Next base: position 136,802 of record VSDK01013299.1, read on the forward strand.
TACTTATCAAAGTTCTCCTATTTGCTTCCAAGTCTCTTTGTCTCTTAGGATCGTGTCGGTCAGCATCCTCCTCTGGAGCGGCCTGCCACAGGTCGAAGGCATGGGCAAACACCCAGCCCTTAAGCCGACAAGCCAAAGAAACAAACAACAAGAAACAACAACTGTGAATCTATCGACCTAATCTACCCTAATCTGCTCCACAGCTATCAGTGGATAGGACATGCTCACCCTTTGCAACTTGTTATGATCATCTCAAGATGCATAAAATAGGAAAAAACATACCTCCATATACCTCCCCTGATTTAAGATGAGGTAAAGCTCCACTCCTCTGTGGCACCTGCAGCACCTCTGCTTTTACTTTTCGCACTTGAGGCCTGGCATCTGGAAGCACTGCCAGTGGGGGCCTTGGGCAATGCCTCTGATGCTCATCGTTGTGCCAGCGCTGAATTGGACTCTGTGAAGAAAACCGCCAGCATGAAAGGTTAAAGTGGCACCCATTGCATACATTACTGTACAGTTACATTGCAGTTACATTTTTTTTCTTCGCTGATCATCTCGTATCATCTTCTATGCATGTGGCAGGCTCCGAAGGGACTGTTGTTGTCTTGTCTGGTACCCTGGGGCTGCTCGCCAATGTGCTGTGCTGCCGTTGTGTTACCTGGGCACGTACCAGAAATCTAACGAGCCCAAAGCAGGACTGTGATCCGTGCCCAATGGCCGACCTTGGCACTTTTGGAGGTGCTGTAATTGGCTTTTGAGGCATCTTCTGCTCCTGATGCAGCAGTAAACTTGTGACAAATATGACACTCGTATAGAAATGACACGAAACAATCCTGCCAAAACAAGAAATATTGGAAACGTCTAGAATCTAGATGTATCTGAACAACAACCGACAAGAAGCGAATCCTACCAAAAGGGACCTGTCATACACATCACTATCACCACTAACAATACCAACCTCCCTACCCCTTTGCATTTGTCACCACGACCATCTTATCATCACCATTGCCATCATGCTCATCTTCATCCTTCTCCTGGCCATAAAAACCATTCCTGACAGCACTTGCATCATCATGTGACCATGATCACCATCTTCGGATCATCAGCAATACAGCATAATACGCGCACATACAAAGTACAAGGCCCAAGCACTCCCAAGCCACTGGCCTGGACTGTCAATAGAACGCAAGCATAGACCACTCTTTCACGGAAGGCGTATCGTCCGAATTTCACACGGAAAGTCGAAGCTTGCTTCCGCTTCAACAACTAATTCACAGCATGTTGAATATCGCCGTCTCTTGCAAAAACACCTACACTACACAGGTCATTATCCATACCCTTTCGTCTTGCCTAGAGTCATTTTAGGTTAGCGACAATGATTGGGTGCTTCATCTTGGGAAGTTCTGGCCTTTGCAACACGATTCACATTGCATATAAACTACTTCGCGGCGCATGTGCATTGAAAACTGTCTGGCTACGCATGTGCTTATCGCGGCTTGTATTTATCTTCATAAAATTATCATTCATGATTACTGAGTAAGTGTGATTGATGATCGACGTTGATTACCAATCTGATAATCCGAATCTTACAACGTTGATCATGGCACTTACCTATCGTCATTCCTCCTAGCTGTGTGACACGAGACTCCAAGCCACCACTGCGACGGTCCTCGGTGACCTTCTCCTCTACTGAAGCATCCTGGAGAGGTATCGAATACTGATGATTAATGATGATGAATGATGATTCATGATCCTCAATGATGTTGAAATTCATAGCCGTTTAAGAATGGCTAAACACGACTGTTGGACATGTACTAAAAGCGATCTACCAAAGTCTTCGGGGGGGCGAATCTGTGCGATTGAAATACCACAGGTGCTGAGGTCTCCCAAATTGATCATATACTTTGCACTTGTTACGTTCAAGAGTAGATTGACACCGACTTGCCCTTTCTTTTTGAGCGGATTCGGTCTGCGGTCGTGGGGAAATTGTGTCCCAAAACACTGGCAGTCCTCATGTATCAATATACTGATGTACTGCTCATTCTTTGGATGCACGCACACACACACACATACAACACTAGTATCTTTGAATTTGGAAACTGAATGACCTTAATTGCCATAGCTCCTCCCAGCTTATCGACCCTTTTGGATCCTTTTGGACTCGTTCTTCTTGTTTTTTTCAGTCACGGTCCTTCATATCTGATGATTTCCAACATTCCAATTGTGCACTGATGTAGTTCTGCTTTTTTCATGGCTAGTCTTTGCACTCTATGTCTCTTACTGCCATGCCCCATGCCCCATGCCCAATGACTCCTCATCAATCCAAATGAGCTCTCGACCCGCAGACCATGCCTCAACAAGCCCCACCTTGCAAGGTCTTCTGTGCGTCAAAAATGCCAAAATAGAATGCCTCATTTCTTTTGGTTGGTTAGCAATGGATGGTCAAACGCGGTTGGTCAACCTAGGTTGGTCAAGAAATCATCAGTTAATATTTGACTAATAGTGGTTCGCCACTTGCTGAAGAAATCATTTTGATCGCTGGTTGACAGGGAGTCCGCGTATGCCGTTGAAACACATGGCAACGGCTCCCAGAGACCAGCCCCCATGCTTCGCCAGGTCACCTGGGTAGCACCTCAGATCTGGGCCACAGCCGTAGTCACAGCTTAGACTCGGAAGGCTCGGGGACAGCCACTCAACAAGGATTGACACCAGCACCATACCATCCTCCATATGAACCCCATATGACCCCCATATGGATCCTTGGAATTGGCAGTCTATTGCAATACTGCAGCTCCAGCGCACCAAGCCATTCGGAAGCTTATGTTGGAAATTGCAGCAGTGTCATTTGGTAGCAGGAAGATGTCAAAAGTTGTGCTACGAGTACGGCAAGTACAACCAAAATCCCGGAAGGCAAGTGACCGTGCAGGGCTTTTTGAAAGATTTGAGAGCTATGACATCACCCAGTGATAGAGTTTATCAACAGGACGTTCCTCATCCCTTACTAGTTCGATTCGAAAGCACACAGCTGCAAAGGGTCCACAAAAAGGAGGTGTGAAACATCTCATCTAATCCTCTCATGGACTTAATAACATCTAACAAGCAAAAGGACGAAACTATGAACTAATGAAACTATACGAAACTTGGAATAACTAAAACTAATGCAACTTGGGTAAACATTAGAATCCTGTAGTCTGGGTCAACAACTCCTTGGTTCGCTTACCAGGCCACTGCTCGAAGATGTTCCGGACATCAAAGCAGGTGGCCCTGGCAGTTCCAAGGCTCCGAGGGCACCGAGGGCACAGCCCAATGCCTTGGGCCGGTGGCAGGAAATTCAGGAAATGAGACATCACAAATATTTGATTTATCTATAGATAAATATGTATACATATCTATGTATATGTATATGTATATGTCTATGTTTTTGTCTATGTCTATGTATATGTCATGTACATGCATATGCATATGTAAATGTATATGTATATGTATATGTACATGTACATGCATATGTAAATGTATATATATATAGGTATTGTCTTTATACATTTGTTGAAATTACATTTTCCGCGCCCCGTGACAACAAAGCCAGGCAAGCGAGGACACTTTGCAACAGTTTCGGCTTGAGCCTTCTGAAATGAAACCCATGAAACAAGAAGCCAGTCAGTCCATCAACGATACTAGGAACCCTGGTTTTGTTCAAAATGCCCTCTTGGAATGTAAACTCCAGACCGATAGGCCAATGCAAGCGCTATCAAACGTCATAGCGCAGACATACCAAAAAGATGTCAGCAATTCCATTGAGAAAGCTCATGTGACGCTCCCCTCTGGCCGGAATCATTTTTTCCCCCAAAAGCAAAGAGAGATCCATGGACGACGCACTGAAATGTGAGTCCGTCATTGCGTCATTGTCCTTTGACTATGGCACAGCCATGACCTCCAACTGCCAAGCTACACTCGCTGGCGGCCTTGGACAGGAGACTTCTTGTGACCCAAGGGACTCACATTGAGCTATTCATCTATGGTCATGACAGTTTTTACACACTTAAGAGAAACAAACTACAGAATTTCTTGAACTACAAACTGCAAGGAACCCAAGGCTGGATCAATGTCTTGTCTTTACTAACAATCAGCATGTTCACATCCAAACAACTAATCTCAGGGAGGCTCACAGCTTTCACTTATTTAATCGCTACCTGACTCATGTCCTTACCCACCAATGTACGCACTCACTCAGACCCAGCACTACCTAACCCATCCAGGATTTCTGCTGCAAAACATAGCCTGTAAATCATGCAACTCGAGATTGTGAGAAACAAATGACTTCCAGAACACAGGAGACGCAGTCTTGTTTGCTGCTGCTGAAACACATCTCACACGGAAAACATTTCAGACTATACAAAACCATGAAACTGTTCAGATTCATGCTCGGGCGAATCTAAAAAAAGAGATAACTAACCATCAGAGCAAATAACTGAAGGAAGAATCAGCAGGTTGCAGCCCGGCTTACAGGTTCTTGCGCCGCTAGTCCCAACCTGTAGACAAAGTTGTCCTTGCTTTCTTGTAGAACACGGCTCCTATCAGACACTCTTACCTCCCGTCTCCTGCAGCAACTACTGGAAGACATGGTTGCAGTCCAGTGACTCAAATCGATTCAACACCTTTGATGGACTTTCAATCGATCATGGACCAAATAGAACAAAGGTGCCTGGTTCTGGCATGTCTACATGCCCAGCTTCCTCATTTTGGCTCACCCCAACTGCCAAGCGTCGCTCCCAATTCCAAGAGATGACCATCGCTTGACTTCATGCCCTCTGGAACGATGCACATGTTGCTCATTGCCAGCCTCAAAATCTTCCGAACATCTACAGTAACCAGCCAGTTGGACAACATGACCAAATTGCATTGAACCAAAAGCGGACAAAAGTGCCAACAGCCAGAAGCACTTTTCTTCCTTTGTAAATAACCACAACACATCGCAACGATCTTCCTCAAAGAACGCACACGCAACCAGTGGCGCTAAGATCTGTCAGTCTTGATCTTTATCACCTCTTCAGCCTCAACCTGAGTTCTGCCTGTTGTAGGCATCTGACACTCAACACATCCGAACACATCTGAACACATCTGCGCACATCTGAACACCGTCAGATCTCAAGATGAATTCATGGTGAGGGAACTGCTAAGTGTATCTTCTCCTTGTTCCAAGATGCTCGAAGTTGCTGGGTGGAAGCGTCCGATTCACCTGCTAACCATGTTTTGGAGTGGTAACAGTGTCTTGCGCCTGGTAAAGCCTGGAAGCATCTGGCAGTGCTGTGTCTTCATGGGGTGCACCTACAAGTGGAACAAAGTAGAATATCATCATGATCCGGTATCCAAGTAGGCATTCATGGATGAATGGATGGATGGATGAATGGATGGATGGATGGATGCATTGAGACATCGATGTATGTATGAATGCATGCTCCCAGGAATGCATCATTGTCGGCTTGTTTGGATGTACTTACAGTAAAGAGGTATTTACAGTAGGTGCGTGGATATGCACTTCTGCCGCTACTTTGCTATGTGCACTTAACACTTCTGTTTGCACATCCAATCAATCATTTGTTCGTTAGCCGTTTGCTGCGTGCTTGTATCTGTGCGAATGTACACAGGCACGAATGTGTGAACGTATGGGATAGCCACATCATAATATTCAGAAAGTACATCCTCACTCTCCCTCACCACAGCTGACCTGCACCAAATCTAGAAGTGGACCCCCGCTGTAGCCATTGATCACGGCTTTCCTGACAGCACTGGCAACATGTCAACTGGCACACAGGAAGCAAAGGACCCGGAAACTTCATGGCCGCAACTATCTGAAGGATTCATGGCCTTGACATTCCAAACCTCTCGACTATTCCAGGACGCCCTGCTTTTTGTCGGTAGTTCATAAAACCATATCGACTCGCACTCATGCTGCCAAAAGATTGGAGCTGGAAGAGAAAACCCAGGCCTTGACAAGCAAGCACAGCACTAAGCAAACAACTGCAGCACAACTCATTGAATGGGTGCAGTGATCACAGCAGAATTTGCTTCCTGGCCAAATGGATGCCCTTAGCCGACTCCTGATGATTGAGCAGCAAAAAAATCCAGCACCCCTTCCAAGCATACCCGGTTGACTTCAATGTGTTTGGCCGTTGTGATCATTACATGTAAGCGATTCTCATCTGGCTATGGGTCAAAACCCTGTACCCCTGGTTCCCCCACTGTTAACCAGGCTGTTTGCTCACTATTACTGATTGGCTGATATTTACCCATAGCCATCTCGAAACAGCCGTGCATCAAAGGATTGATTCGACCCAAGACTCCACATATTGGCTGCGGTGGTCAACGACGCGACATAGCTTTGGGGACAGGCATCTTGCCACAAATGCAAACCTGAACGTGAAGGGCTGATTCTACTTAGGTGCCAATTGCACATGGGATCACTTGAGTGGATGAGCATCAAGTCAGGACTTGATATTTAAAAAATGTAAGGACACCAAGCGCAAACGTAGCGGATAAAGAATTGAGAATGCTCATCAGAGCCAGAACGGAACCCGGCATTGCCCGAACGCTGCTCCAAATTGATCCTAAGTGTCCTCCTATGTCAGCAGGGACAACCAATCTCAATTGTGGCCATTCCCTTGCAATTCATGTCGATTGAGAGTGTACCAGTTCCCTGTGTGCATACATGACATCAACGAAGCATAGGCATGGCACTATGTGCATGATGATAAATCCGGCTACAAAGGTCTTTCGTCATCTCGTTTCTGATTGCTTTGCTGAAGTGCTGCTAGATTGAAGCCCAGAGGAGGAATAGGTAACTCCAGGATGCAAGAGGCTCCTGCGTCAAGCGAAACGAATGGCTGGAGAATAATCGAAGCGCATCGTGGCTTCAACCAGAGCAGGTTGGTTGGTTGGCCTTGTATGAAAACCAATCAGCACGGGCTTTGGCAATGGCTATATTTACTCTACCCTTGAGGTCTGCCACGTAAGCATCAATCCTTCCTCAGCAAAGGATTTGGGACAATATGATCAGATGGTGCATTAGTTATTAGTTGGTTTGTTCAAGAGATTCTTCAAAGTGAGTGCATAATTTGATACTGAAATGATTTCATTGAATCTATTGAGTCCAATCACATTCAATTACACTGTACGAAACCGGCAAAGGGCACCTCACTAGCGCGGGTGCCTCACCAAAGCAACTGCTAGAAACTTCAAGCCACATTGGCAACCGGATAAACGCTCATGCTTGCGATACTCCTTTGGGCATCCTCGTCTCACACAGAGAGACAATTTCAAAACACATCGACTCAAAGCAAACCTGTGTGAATAAAGACCTGAAACAACCAGGGGTCGTCCACAAATGGTGCTTCAATCATCCCAAACATTTGTCATTTCTACCGGGGACGCCACACACCATTGCCTTCGCCGGGTCCTTGCAGCTGCAGCCAGTCGGCAGTCTAAGAAGGACGCCAATGAATCCTGGATGAAATGTTGAGCCAGGATATCGAGGACAAGAAATACAATCAACTGCGCATACCGATGTGCACATGTCATAGATCTATAAACATATCTATTCATGTGTGTGTGCATATGTCATAGATCTATATAAATATCTATATGTATATGTATGTATGTCTATTTGCACACATTTGTAGATAAATCAACACGCAAATAAAGGCAATAGTACAACATACATACACATATATATATATATATACACATGCGAAGACAGTCATTCACACACACACATATGAATATATCTAATGTGGGATCCTGTTTGTATCCAAAATCACTAGGTTTGGGATACTGAATGGAATTGGAGTGAACCAAGTTTTTGTTCTAGATCCACTGCTGAATTCTGATCTTATTGTCGATCTTCTAGCGCATGAAAAATGATCTAACAAATTAATCAATTTATGCATGCAAATAGATGTACGTTGTTGTACATAGATGCAGGTACATATGCAGAATACGTTTTAATCCAGTACATCCAACACGGTAGCCCCAAACGGTTCGAGTTGAATCAAAACGGCTGGAGGATTGCCAGACTTTGGCGTCCCCAAGCATGGATAGATAAATCTACTGAGATCAATGTCACAAAGCTTTCTTCGAAGGGTCCTTCTAGTGTAGCAGTGCAACAAGAGTCACTTCAGTTATCAGTGACCTGAAGTCAGTATGCATTCGAATGTGCTATGATAAAATGTAAGCAGCAGGGAAATAGCATTTTGAGTTTCTGAACCGTGCGCAAGACAATTTGGCTTGCTTGAAACATTGTGAATGAGGCTCATATTGCGGTTCGAATCAGCTAGATCTTTCTGTTTTATGCAGCACTGCATGCGTAACAACGGATTCCTATGGATTGAAATCTTTCAATGCCAACAGGGAAGTCATTCAAATCTCACTCACCAAACATCTGTCCTGAGCAGTCGGTGAGAAGAAGCACACGTATGACATATGCTTTCAGGGATCACATTGCAAATGCATCACCAGTACACTTGGTAGTTGACATAACGCAAATACAACTCGTCCGGCCTCAAATCTAGTGGCCCTTTCTTTTTGTTTTCGTAGAATAAAAATGAACGCGGTTGTAGGGAAAACAGTTTCTTTTTTCAACAATGCCGTGACAAGGAGTACTCTCCTGTCTTGAGTGGTCTGTTCACACAGCTGCATTCTGATGACTTTCATTTCTTTTGATTCCTTTGTTTGGAAATAATAGGGGAATCCATAGTTTTTTTTGCCAACACATCCTCTAGCTTGTTGGTAAGGGTCCATGGCTTGGCCAAGCAATTCTAGGTGCACTATCGGTATGCCTTACAGATTATATGTACACATGTCTGTCTGTGCGTGTCATGCAGGTTTTTCAATTTCTAGTATATCTATGCATGTACGTATTGATGATGATGATGATGATGATGATGATGATGATGATGATGATGATGATGATGATGATGATGATATACATATATATGTATACACATACATATGGTAGGCTATATGACGCATGTCAACTGATTGCAAAGACATGTAGGAGGACATGTAGACTATACAACCTCTTCTATTTGGCACATCGCATCACATATTGTACATAGTATATATATATATAAACATATCTATATGTGATGTATGTACATACACAATGCGAATCCAACATGTATGCATGCACGTCGGTACCTCTATCCAGGCACTATCAACCACTACGTATCCAAGCTGTGATCATTAAGGTCAGCAAATGAAATGATGCAACCGTGTCACCATGAAAGCTTCTTCTTGTCGCAGCGGCACTTGCCAGTCCGAGGAAAACTGCTGACAGTCGCCCTCAGATTTCCTTGGTGTCCGTGCAAAATTTCAAGGAGTGGAAAGAATGACGTGGGACTGTCAGCTTTTACTGTCAAAGTTTTCACCAGAATGTAGTGGCAATTGGTCACCCATGACATTGTCTATTTGTGGAGACAAACATTGCCATCATCTCCATACCCAGTCCGAAGGAAGGTCTCAAATTCACCTGGAAATGCTTTGACCTTCGACTAGCTGCAGTACGCATTTTCCGACAGTGTAGCCTTCCCTCGATCAAAGGACTTGTTGGATCTTGTTGCGGTGGGGTAGGTACAAGGATGTATCAGTTCGGTTTGTGGTGAAGTTATGTTCCTTTTTTAAATGGCCCAGAGCCAGTTAGATCACCACTTCCGTTCCAGGTTTCAAAACTGGTGAGCTGGCTGTGATCGATCGCAGGTGGCAATGTTTGGAGGAATTTTGTATTGTTTTGTTCCCTGTTGTTAGAAAAGGTTTGTGAAAGTTTGCAGTGCTGATACGATTGAATGTAGAGTTGTATGTCTGGAGTTCCAGTGAAGGAGTTCAGGACATCCAGCTTCCTCTGTCGAACTTCAGGTGCATCAGCATCTTGCTGCGGGGTGGTGGCTGCTCCCTGAACCCACAACAACTGAAGGAACACTTCTCTCACACGCCATGAGCAAGACGAACTCCAAAGGGCTACTAACAAGTGCCCCAGTTTGGGCGCTCTAGGGGATCAGCATGCACAATCCAATGTTATCTACCAAACTGCCGGTTTTGGTTTTTGAACAACAATGATCTTGCACATGGGTTGACCTGCCTGAAATCCTAAAGAGAACCAGTATCTGGACTACATACACTAAATTACATTACACTACACTGCAATGCATTGCAGTACACTGCACTCCACTACACTACATCACATTGGATTACATTACGTTATTTTACATACATGCCAACACAGATGTATATGCATACATCTATATCTATATCTATATCTATATCTATACACTTGACGCCAGCTTGAGAGCGAACTGCAAGCAGGAATTTGAATGAATCTGGATAAAAACAAACTCAACGCCGAAGTGGCAAGCGATTGCAGAAGTATTGCACCTCAGCATCAAGCGAGCTGAAACTTGAAACCTTTCCTGGCGCTGGGTGATCGATCGTTTCTGTGGTAGCTGATTGCCTCCATCGTGCCGAAAATGTCAACGTCTTGCCTTCATTCTCTACTCCCTGGCCAACAAATAGGAAATGCACAGCTTGTACCTTTAAATACATAATATGTAAAGAATATTGTGGTAGGTCTATTGGGATTTTTGACTCTACGGCGGTAACAGGCTTCCCAGTGATCTGTTGCACAGCGCTAATGCATTGAAGGAAGGTCCACTAACAACAAGTAATAAACTTCTCTGAGCTGCAAGTGCGCTGAAATATGGCAATTGGGAACGATGCTGCAGCCATTGGCACACGAACCATCTGGGCATACGCAGGGTATCTGCAAAGCAGCACTTGCTGCCCGCGTTTCAGCAGCATCACGTTGCCCACGCAGGCCTTGAGAACATGCGAATGATGCAATTGATCACCGCTTTTTGAAGACTTTAAAGTTCACTGGTCGGACAAGGAGAGCACAAACAGCATTGCTGTGAACGAAGCTTTAAACAGTTGTCTTGTTCAAAGGAAGCAAACAGCTTCATCAAAAGAGGGTGTAGATCTTGCCGCTTCTCAACTATAACTTACATACATCTGGACAAGTTGCAAGACTTAGCCATGACAGCAAGGATTTTGATTTTTGGCCAGCACCTTGCTTCGTGACTAGTGTAGTTTTGCTGGTATCTGATATGATAAAGGATCTTGTCTGCAATGCGTCTAGGTACAACTGTGACCTCTAACCTAGCTGGCAAAAATCCAATAACCATGAAAACGTGTCCTATCCTGCTAGTGGGCACTCAACCAGCTCAGGTACGTCCGAAACCCGATGAACAACCATAGTGAGCAGATGTGAGAAGCCCTATTCCAACTGTTGCAAGGTCAACCCCCAAATGAAACAACTAGCCCATGACTTCAGTCGATATTTCATTATTGCGTGCTATTCATCTGAAGATCCGCGGAAGAACAACGATCATAGTTGAAGCATCTCAATGATTTGATTTGATATTCTATCAACGCCATGGATATGTATATGTATATGTATATGTATATGTATATGTGTATGCATATATATACATACTTATATGCACATATATGAAAAAAATATATCCCAGCCGTTTTGCTCAGACACCCACAGATAATTTTCTCTACATTAAAGAACATATACCGTATATACAATATATCCTTATATACACACATTCATATACTTCCAGGACAGATACGCACATAAACAAAACAATAAATAAATAAACAAATAAATACATACACACATAAATAAATAAACATATATATATATACAATAAATATAACATATCTATATAATTAATCATAATTATATATATATATATAAATACTGAATATATCATGTACGAATCGATGCAACGGCTTTGCAACGCTCAAGGCCAGGATGCCACGACGTCGCCCAGCTCAGGGTGAAACTCCTCACCCACCTGGAGCTCCGATGGACGGGGATCCCCGGAAAACCCCGGGGAACGCAACGCAGCGGCGCGTTCTGAGGCAAGGACCAGCACTGATCCACCGGAGCCGCACATCGCTGCGACCCTCCAAGTGGGTTCACCTGCAACGAGCTTCGTATCACCGATGCAGTGCTTCAAGATGGACTATCATGGATTACTTCATGAATATAAATGCTTATGATTGTATATGATTGTTGGGTATTGCAAGTATTAGTGGATTACATTGAAATCGGTATCATGGATTATCGTGGAGCACCAATGTGTGAAGTGATGCAAGTTTCACCAATTCATTTCAGACCTCTTCCAGCCAAGAAACCATTGCCTTTGTGAGGGGATAAAAAGTGAATTGAACAATTCACATCAACAAAATATTCAAATATTTTCCAGTGAAGCATATGGACTGTCAAAAGCTGGACTTGGGGGGCTTTTTCCTTTTCTTTCTCATTTCCACTACAGTATTTCACATCTCAAGCACCAAACTTTCTCCAATTTGGCTTCAGTTGATTATTGGGCAAAATAAAGATCTAGGCCTGGTTCCACCTTCATCCCCAACTAGCATCAGAATAATGCACCGATTGCAAACTGATTCTCTTCTGATACAGCCCTCTCTACAAGACTTCAATACCATGGAACAAGCCTGAAACAACCCGATAAACAGTAATTTTTGATCTCCTCTTCCATAGCTCTAGCGCGTGGTGGAAAACTTATTGCGTGGTATTTCACCCTTGAGACAAATTGACACAAAGACTGTGATGCACCCAACTATTCTAAAGTATTCATGACCATTCACTATTATCAAGCATGGTATACTCAATAGATCGTAATAGCATCATTATACTCACTTAAAAGTTTCTTAAGCATGACAATTCTCCTTTTCAAAAGGTCCTACTTCGGTCTCTAAAGATTCCTCCGCCTGCAACAGCCATTTCATGGCTGGCAGGAGAAGCATCCAGGATGGTCAACCTCGGGAGCGAAAGGGAACAAACAAAAAAAGGCCTGAAATGTTCTGGACTAAGGCCTTCTACTGGTTTAGAATGCCTTGAGTTGTGATTTCTAATGGTTCAACTAAGGGTTTACCTAATTTGTGTTTTCTGATGGTTTAGTTTGGGTTTAGTTCAATTTGTGATTCATAGCGCTTCAGAATGGAAAGTAACAGGACCTTCTACTGATTGGGGTTACTGTTTTGCAACTATGTAATGGATACCCATGTGCGTGCCTATCTACCGATCTATCCTCCCGTCTAATTACATTTGTGTCTATCGATGAATATCTATTCAATGTCATGAGTGGATATCCAAAAACTATCTACCCTAAAACATATTTAAAAGGCATAATTATGTATATACACATATAGGTAAATAGACATGCATATATCAAACACCCGTACATTCACACATGCAAACATATGCATGTTCACCTCTTTGTATTCTTTGTCACTGCGAGGAAAATCTCCTACTCAGAAAACACGGTTGGAGGCATCCGAGGCTTTGTTGCTGTTCTCAAAATCGCTGAAAGATCGCACTCTTTCCAACTGCACCTTGTAGTAAAGAGTCCAGGCACTAAAATGTTTGCTCTCCAATCTCATTGCTGGCAAACCCCAGCTCAAAACAACCAGTGACAGCCTTTCACTTATTCTCTTGCTTTCTCTTTCAAACTCCTCCCTCTTCCCTTCTCTGTCTCTCGCTTGGAAGCAACCAAGCAACCCGGACAAGGATATGATTCATGTTGGTTGGATAAATCAACAAATGTCAGGATATAATCATCAGGCAATCGAATCACACTGTATGTTGGGCAATAATCGCATAATCAACCTTGTTACCCTGTGCATAATCAAGCAAGCTATTTACAACCAAACAAATAATAGGTCAAAAGTCAGAATACTGTTGATCATCAATAAAATCGACATGATAGCCGCCAATATCGCAACAACACATTGCTTCTCCCCCGAAATGCATCTTGAATATCAACCAACTTTTCAAGATCATCAAAATTTGATCTTTAAACAACTATAAAATCATCCTACAACCAAGCTTCTTCACCAGCATCATGATCAACAGCGACACATCGATTCCATCACACTTCGTGTGGCCACGTTGCGGCGCAGATCTGGCGGTTCCGCAGGCTCCGCAGTCCAGCGATTCCACGGAGTTTACGGATTCGCGTCGACTGCGAGGGAGCTGGGGCAGTGGATCATGGGCCAATGGTTGTCGTTGTCAACCAGGTATCTATTAACCATTGGTATCAACCAGGTGGTCATGAACCAGGTGGTCATGAACCAGGTGGTCATGAACCAGGTGGTCATCAACCAGGTGGTCATCAACAGTGGTTATGGTCAATATACTAGGTACTAACCATGTGTATGCACCATGTATAGTTAGATGGGCAACAAATGGGTGAACATCGTTCGACTAGTTTGGTTATTTAGGGGATGTTCACTAGGCCTATGGGGTACCCACAAGCATAAAACTGGATACAGTTGGATCGGTAGTGGTCGACCATGACCTTAACCAAGGGTCATGAGTGAACCACTAATTCTGGTGTCATATGATACCAGCGCCTGGTGGATCAGTACAATCCATTGAAGCAAGTGATTGATTGCTACCATTAAGGTTACACTTAATATGTATCCTTCAGTGGCTGTGCTAATACAGCTGGGTTGTATGAACCATTAAGCATGAACTGAGACACTCGTTTTTCCGATACTACTATAACTGTTTCTACCATTCAGGGAAGGACAGGCGAATAATGGAGAATAGTAATGACTGTTTGATCTTCTGTGCCAGACAATACTCTGTTTCGAAAAAATAACCCGAAACTAACCAATAGTTGATAATGATATATGACTGATTCCAACGACAGACATGAACCCTTGATCACTGTAGCAAAACCAGAAGTTGTTAGTGGTAAATTGACCAACGAGATGGCAGTAGCCAAAGTGTAGAATAGTTGATGGATCATTAATCAATAGTTAATGGTGAATACTAGCGCAAGCAAGTTCGTTTATGAACCAAAAGTTGAAGCAAAGTAAGAAAAGCAGTCAATAGTTGAGAGTGATAAGTTGCCCATGATACTTGGCCCACACTAGTAAGATCTAGTAAGTATTCCCCAAAAAAGCTGAAAGGACTGCGGGCAGAAAATCAGATCCCTTTGAGACCAACCTCTGGGGCCATCTGCCAAGTACAAGTA
The DNA here is from genome assembly GCA_009767595.1 of Symbiodinium kawagutii. Classification (NCBI taxonomy): domain Eukaryota; class Dinophyceae; order Suessiales; family Symbiodiniaceae; genus Symbiodinium; species Symbiodinium kawagutii. The sequence continues at coordinate 151,924 of VSDK01013299.1, forward strand.
CCGATTAGCTTCGAGCAGCATGCTTTCAGCACCTGGAACTAGTCATGACAAGAGAAAACTACTCCTCGATACCAGTGCGACAGGAAACCAAAAATGCAAAATGCTTTAGTCAAATCTCCTTTCTGCTCCCCGATTCAAGTCTTACTCCGGCTGCGATCATGAACCTGTGCATGTTTGCACAGTCTGATGTTGAAAAAGCTAGGGAAGCATGATCTGAGAACTTTCTAATCTTTCTTCGTGTCATTTCATCTGATCAATGATCTGCGCATTGCCCGATCACAAATAGCAGACCTTTGCAGATCTTAAACACTCTCGGAAAAAAAACAGCAATGCCAGTCGCACCTCAATTCTCTGGGATCTGTTCCTCGTGGTCTTACGTCAGGTATCCTCAGCTACTTCCATGGCAGGAAAGAGGCAAGACTCGAAAACTCAAAAATGGGAAGTCCACGAAACACACATCTCTAGTCCAGAAACCTGGAGTTGTCAAGCTTCAGATTGACCGTTTGTGCACTAATCTATTGGTACATCTCGCAGCACATTTGTGACTGATTGGACCTCCGACAAGCAAAAAACCGAGTATTGGGAGATCGTATTTGCACACCATCATCATAGTTAAAAGTAAATGGCCGGTGATTCACCATCAAGAATATGGAGTTCTTGATATGGATATTATGGATAGGCATATTATAATAATGTAACATTACGTAATACTCTATACGCATGGATCTTCGATTACTCGACTCAAAGAACCCTTAGAGCGCACAATTGAAAGATATTCAAAGAATCCTGCCCACACTCAAATGATGCCATCTCTTCCAAACAAGTACCCAATCCGAGCTTAACAAGAATGTCCAAGAAAGAATGCCAAAAGCTTACTTTGAAGAGAGTACGTTTGAAAGCCAGAATAAAAACGCGTTATATCACGGAGATCAGGTGGATCAATGGACAACCACAAAACTATCTGAGGTAGAATGGAATGTGACCTCATAGCTTCTGCAATGTTCTCTAATGGGTCATTTGGTTTCTGGATTCTGCATCTGTCCACAACCCCAGGGCAATTCTGTTGAGCATGAAGCTTCAAAAGCATAGCACCATTTACTTGGGCTTTGAAGCACCAACTTTGAGGGATGAAACGCATGCAGCCGCTCTACACACCAATTGGGGGGCCATCTCACTTGTGGGATTGCAGCCAATGGACAGGCACCATGGAAGCTGTGGACGTCATATCGGTGTATTTTTGACCAGATGCAAACTACTGGGAGCAAACTTCCAGTTGAGCCTGTCTCTTGCCGAGGTGCAAGAATGGCGTCCACTCGCTGGAAAACTGCTGGTTGGGCTCCGGTCTGAGAGCTCCTGCGCGACGTCCCAAACCCTGAACCACCGTCCCTGCGTCGTCACTGTGTGTCTGAATCCACGTTTGACAGGGCTTTTCAGTGCAGTCTGCATGTTTGTGGCTACTTAGAATTGACAGGAAGGCACTTTTTCACCTCCAATGTGGAGCAACAAGAGCAGCCAGGCTTGTGTTGAAGCGCGTCCTGAAGATTTCAATCCTTGTCCCGTCTCAGTGGGGACATATTGAACCAAGGCGTCCGGTCTGACGGACCTCAGAGGGCACAGTACGCTCGGTATACATTGCCCGCATTCTCTGTGGACATGTCTGGGAAGGGGGGACCACAAACAGGGTTTAATCCCAACATATCCCAACCATCCAACATTGCTTGGAGTTGACCACCAAGTCTGGAGTCGCTATGTAAATGGATGTACATGGTATCTTAGCAAAATGGTATCTTAGCAAATCGTCCATTTATGGAATGTTACTAGCAGTTGGCATAATTTCCTACTGACTAACAAGCAGCAACATCAAGCAACATCAAGCAATATCAAGCATCCAAGAAGGGCTTGTTGTCACGGCTATCTTTGCTCTATGGACCTCCACCCAATCTGTTCGGGATCCCTGACGCTTCGGATGTATTGCAAGCTAACTCATCAGCGCTTGGACCTCAGTTGAGACCAACGGGTTTACACCAACGGGTTTACACCAACGGGTTTCTCCGACTGGCTTGACTAAGTGGTTATGTATACCAACACTGGTTTACACAAACTAGTTATAAATATATATATATACACACACATAATATGATGGTTCTGAAAAGTCATGGTTCTGCCGATGATTGCTGGTGTTGATCATCAGTATGACGACATTAATAACCTTCGAGAAAAGCAAGAAGGTCAACAGCAGTAAGAAATGATCTGTGCCTCGGAATGCCTTGGAACTCCACTGGAAACATTAAGAATACTAGGGATATCTAGGGATGGTCCTTAAGAAACAGGAAGAACATGGAAAAAACGCTTTAGGGAAGATAGTCATGTCAAATGTAATGTCCAGAAATCGCAAGTCTTCCGGCTGGGAAGCGTACGTGATACACTAGGGAGTGTTGAGGCAACGCTCAGAGCCTGAGCAAGAAAGGAGTGCTCCAAACATCCAACATGTGTCATAGACTGAACACAAACCCTTGGAACTGGCTAGACAAATCTATGAATTTTATATATCCAAAAAATAATTGGTCACCAAAATGCAACACCAAAAAAAGACAGCCATCACACACCCTTGGTCTTTTACTGCCGAACCAATTCGCAAATCTCAGCACCGGTGCATCCGCTGCGCCTCCGTTGGCCCGCCGGGAGAAAAAGCCGACGGACGGCCCGTTGGAAGACCCCACAGCATCCTGGTGGCAGCCAACCACCAGTGGATTACCAGCTATCTACAGCAGATATAGCTGGATGATGCTGGATATAGCTATCCAATATCATCCAATGCTATCCACACGAAACTTGCCAGCATGTTTTAAGGAACCATAGCTGGATATAGCTGGTGATCCACCAAAGAAGGCTGCAGTTTGACATTTGTCTCTACCACAGCTGCAACAAGAACCAACAAGAATCTGAAACATCTATATGCACACAAACTAAGCAATCGGTCCCATCCCAAGCTCCACACAAGTGATGCGACCAAGTTTCGCTCAGACCGGGATCGGTCAAGCGAAGCAGCGTTGCCACACGTGGCGCTTTGTGCCAAAGGCCAAAGCCACGGAATAGCAAAGAAACATAACCACAACTAAGCATCATCAACCATTGTCAAGGTATGCAAAACCAAAACTAAGCAGAATCAACTATTATCAAGCATGCAAAGTACTCAAGAAGTGCAGTGGTGGTTCAAGGTTCCAGAAAGATCTCAATCACATGTGCGCTGAGATATTTAATTATACTCCTTCCAACATCCGTCTGACTCTTCATTGACTGATTTCAGGCACAATTGGTACTGTCTGGGCACTGGTCTAAGCAGAAGGCTCCGTTGGTCTACCGTACCTCTCGAAATTCAAGAGGGTTCATAAGCATCATCGATGAGGCATGGTAGATTTGAACCAGGCAACTTTTATTTATCAGTGATTCTTTTGCCATCAGCCGATTCTAAACTCAATCCCCAGTTTTCAGGGATCCCAGCTGAAGCCAAGGAGAGACTCTTGCTCTCCAGAATCCAGCCATACGACGCTAAACATGACGTCTCTAAGCTGAAGAACTGTGACAAAATGAATCTACAGTCTGCTTGAGACGTTGTGGAACATGGAGCATAAGATGTATCATGGAAAAGCAGGGTCTCTTTTGTCTGGTACCATAGCTTGAACTCTTGTTGCAAGATCTCGAGTTACGCAATCTCACAGGTGAAATTGGATTCAGATTGAGAGCAGAATAGACAAAAACACCCTTTGCATTCCCCTCTCCACATTTATATGTTCTGCTTTGCCGTTGTTGAACGGCTGCCACTGAGGTGGGCCTCATAGTAAAAACATGCAAAAACTTATCATACATTTTACTCTGTGTTACTCCCCCATGAATTTCTGCACTTGCATTCGTAGGCATTTTTCCTTGCGGCGTTTCAAGGGATCCACGGTTACTTTGGAGCTTGCAGTGATTCTGCTCAGCGATTCGCCTTGGAATCTCTTCCTTTTTGCTATCTCACAATTTTTCTATTTTGGAATCTCTTCCTCTCGACACATTCGGTTCATTTTGCTCCTGGAATCATCGCATCTCCCTTGCTTGCATTTCTCTTGGTTGCTATCGGTTTCTTCTGCAAAGTTCCATGTCGTCCTTCCCATCCACAGTCTCAACAGCAAAATTACACTTCTCTGAGATTTGGAGGTGATGTCTCTCCTCGTGTCATGTGATGTCTCTCCTTTGCGCACTGCTCTATACTTTTCGTAGCTTTATTGCAGGGGGTGGAATGGATCCGAGGTTTAGCTGTTTTTCTCCTGCTGATTTGTATGATTGCTGGCGTAGAAGGCCTACATGAAGGTATTTCACGTGAAGGAATTCTGCTCACAAGCAGTACATGCTATCCCTCATGGCTGAGACTTCTGCTGGTGGTGCTGAAGCCGGCAAATGATTCCTGTTTACATCGTGCATATCGTGCAATCCTCCTTACTTTCTCTCTTCTCCCTCGGGTGAGTGGAAGAGGCGGTTCTTCAAGGGCCAAGGTTGCAAGATGTTAAGAGAAGGACCTAACAAGAAGATATCACACACAAAGATGTAGAGGAATACTGACAAAAATCTCACAATATTTGGCAGGCACATCCTATCAAGCAACCATCTCCAAACTTGGGAACACATGCTACTAGCCCAAAGAGTTTGTTTGAGGTCTCTGAAAACGAAGATTTGCTTGTATCATACGGAACAACCCGAAGAATCACAGCAAGTATATAGGCTTGACCAAAGAGACCCTGTTGATTCTTTCCTGTCCGCGAGCGGCATGCAACTGGTTCAGTCGACTGCAATGTACCTGAGGCACCAAGTTGAACCCACAGTGCCTAGGGTCCGTGATGCCGCGATATTCCATGGATCACATTCTTCTGCTAGTGCTAGTGGCTTCTTTTCAAACCCATCCCCAAAAAATACACATTTTAAGCAACCGTTTGGATACTTTGATCTCTCCTCAATGAGTGAATTGTCCCAAGGGCCAGTTTTAGAGCATTTTGTGCAAATATGCATGAGCATGCATGAGCCTATGTCAAATTACATCAGTTCTTGCAGGTGGTAGTGCGCCAAGGTTGTTTCCCAGTGGAACTGAAACTTGCAGGCGGGTTATTGGACAAGAGTCTGGTTGCAAAGGGCTTTGAGGAAAGCAAGCTGATGATGGTGATAAAATTGGTTAGGATGGCACAACGTTAGAGGATTCGTCTAGGAGTTTGTTGCGACGCAGTGAGATGTGACGTGCAAGCCGCGTCGTGCGTACGTGACGTGAAATAGTGCTCCAGCCGTGCGCACATCTGCATGCATGAGGTGCATGTAAACTTGCCAAACCCCACCTTGACGTCATCGTCAAAAGTAGCAACTTGTGCTGGCTCGCTAACAGGGAGGTTGGCACACAGTATATGTATGCATATGTACAAATATTGTTTGACATGTTTTGACCCATCAATCAGCATTCGAATAGAAACTGAAGTGGTGGACGGACTTGAGCTGTCATGATTGTTGGTCTGATTTGGCAGAACCAGGTTTGAGCTAGTTGAAGACCTCGGGGATCCTCAGTACTTTTCTCCACGTTGCATGAACAATCCATTGACCATGAATATAACATCAGTTGTTAAGTTATTCCACAAATCATTGTAAATGACTATACCATTGATCAACTGTTGATCGTTGTAAATGACTATACCATTGATATCCATTGATTACGCACCCTCCCCACCACTCACTTGGAGTGTAAATGATCATGGATACTCACCAGTGGTAAGTGATTAAGCACCCTCCCTACCACTCTCCCAAGCACAAAGATCCGCTGCCACTGGTGAGCACACCTCGGTGCCAGCATATCGTCACCAATCGAACGTCGCCGCCAGGGGAAACGCAGGCAGCCGCTCCGGATCTCGGGACAGCTGAAGACGCCTCAGCGGGAGCTGTGCAACGAATTTGTCCTCCAATGGACGAACTGGACAATCGCAGGTTGATTGGAGAATTGCACCTGAACTTGGTGAGTTATCATGTGTTATAGGACATGGGAAAACCCATTATTTGCACTTTGCAATTGAGTGCAAAGTGAATTGTTGACAGCAACTCCGAAGGTTTCACGCTATCATTGCTTTTGGATGAAGGTAACCCCCCCCCTGTGCACAAAACCACCGGAGAAAAAGGCACTTTATTCAAGCTCTCTTGCATGACCGGAATCTGAGTCTACTCCGCGCCCTCAACTGATTGATGTGGAATACAATCATCTTTAGTCACGACTGACGAATATGTCTCGAGAATGGTGAACTGTCGAATAGAAACAAGTAACTAATGGCTCCCTCATAAGCAACAAATGGCTAACTATGGTGGATCATAAAGAAAGAACACTGAGGAATGAAACTTGATAATTCTGGTACCTCCTCATGCACCGGAGATCACCGGAGTAGTAACTTCCACAAGGACCAGAATGTGGCGTCTTGAGTCACAGGGGAAAACACGTTAGGGTTGCTTATGTCGGAGATTCCTCAAAATAACTTAACCCATGGAAACGAAGTAAACCCATTAACTAATACTTTCATGCGATCATAAGCCAAAACCCTAGGGATTTCTACAACAAAGCACTTGATGTTGATGATGCAAACCTCTCACTCTATTTGTGATATCCGTTGACTGCAGCATTCTGTGTCCACTATGGACAGTTTTGCCTGACATTAACTAACATCACGTGCAACAAATGATCTTCATGACCTTGAGCCGCACATCAAGTTGTCAAATGGCTCTAGATCAAGTGTAGCGTTCAATCTGACACAACATTTAGATGCGGAACGAATAGGATCAGAAAGACCACACATGGATGTTTAAAGACACATGCGACTCTCGAGTCAGTCCCAGGCACCTTTCAACAATTCTGAAACAGGCCATTCATCCGATCTCCAGGACCTTGCAAAAGAGGACGCTTTGTTAACCCTTCTGCCGAGCAGAAGTGACTGTGTTGGAGGCTCTGAATTGGCGGAGTGGGTTGCCAAGTCAACTTTCCAACCTTTGTAAACGTCAGAACTTCATAAGTGACCCATCCATCCCTCAGTGTGATCAGCGCCGGGAGTGGCTGAAAAACTTTATCTACTGGATCTGGAAATTCCCTGGGAGCGGAACTGCAAGCCATTTGCAGATCTGCACTGGCACTTCACATTGTAATCATGTGATCATCAATCAAGCCAAGATCTACACTACCATAGTTCACTTGTGACACAATTCTGCAGATTCTTGCATTAATTTCTGAAAGAGACACCTCAGATGTTCCCGCCAAGGTACACAAGGCAGTAGGCAGCGAGCAATGGTGCTGGGAGATAAAGTATACTCAACCTTAGTCACTCAGTTCCGCGCTTTGCAAAACAACTGTTTAACTTGGTCAAGCAGACTCTAAAGTGTGAAATTGTAAATTTGCTTGGCTGCTCAATATGCTGAACAATCAGCATGCAAAATCCAGAGAACAATCATTTGCACGGGCAAGACTTCATCATCAAACAAAATGCCCATCTGCGAGCTACTAAAATGAAAAGGCAGTCGTCAACCACTGATTTTTTCAAGTGCAAAACTCAACTACATCCAGCACCAAAATGGGCGTGAGTTTTGATCTTGGCCAATGTTTTTGACTTCCTGTGAAACCAAATAGCTCCTGCAACACTAATGTGCAGGTCTTCCTTTCATTCAGTGCAAAGCATCTACTCGTTTTGCACAAAGAAGAATAAATTTGGAATCTGTGACTGCACGAATTGTACCTATTCTGATCGGCTTGCTCGTAAGTCCAACGGGGCCCGCACAGCACAAAAATCCAGACCCATTGGTCCCAGTAGGTCCTCACCTGAAACATGTTTGCGTGAATCTGTACACCTAATCTTCAACTGTAGAAGAAAACTCGTTCAGTATCATATACCTCCTTCGTACACACAAACAGAAATGCAATTCTATGCTAAGAATAAATCTGTGGATGTACACATAAACATATGTGTATATACACATACAAAAATATTAGTACATACATATTTAAAACATGCACACGATAAAAAACACCTTCCCAGTATCTGTCCTCCTACACTGTTTTTATTTTTTTTTCCGCTGTTGCTAGGCATCTTATGCGTTCAAATGTCTTGACCCATTCTTCCGACACACCCTCATCTCACCTCGTCGTTAGCTTCAAGTTTATTTTCAGATTGTCGAGTCTATCGCTCTGAATCACAAATTTACTCACCTACTCATATCACAGAAAATGTTGCACTGCATTTCAAAGCTCTGCGTCAAATCTTTCAAATTTCAAAACACCTATTATCATCGCGTTCTCAATCCTTCTGATGCTCCCTTCTTCTTTCCCTGGCAGATCCAGTGCTCCCAACACTGTTCCCCCATCTTTCAAGATTTCTGTTCGTAGAATCATATACCTTGGCCACATTCTGCACCCTGACTCACCAGAATCCCTCATTAGTTTCAATCGAAGTAGGACCCTTAGAACCATCAACTCCTCTTTTCGTAGAGGAACCCCACGGGCACATTGGCCCGAACTAGCATTGGCAGAAGCCACTTGCAAACTCTGCACTTACCGAACAGCTCCTTCTACTCGAGAAAAGTTTCTTTACCCTTCTCAAACACATCTTGCTACTTGTGGACTTAAGCAATACTCCTCATGTTATGCGTAGGCCTTGTTTTGTTCGGCCTATGCAGTCGCTGTGAATTGCAAAGTGGAATGGGTTCATCCGCTCATATGGAGAAGATTTACAGCCATTCAATGGGTATCCAATGTATAGGGCTGAGAACACAGTGCCAACAGCTGCACTGACAAGACTTATTCTCTAGCTGGCGTCATTGTTTTCAAGTTCACGGGTACATCCACATAATTACCACTGAGTGACTTGTCCAACTCAAATCATGAGATTGGAGCCCGAAAGATGTGGAAATGCCACATATCAGTTATATACATATTCAAATCAAGAGACGCTTCTAGGTCACTTGAACCAACAAACACCTCTTTGAGACTTCACAAAGCTGATGGTCAAGGATTCTGCAGCTAGGATGAGCAATAAAACACGGTGTGCATCTGCGTGTCGAGGTATGTGCATATCTAAGAATACGTCAATAAATGTTTGTATGCATGTACATTTATGTACGTATGTATGTATATATATATATATGTGTGTGTGTGTGTGTGGTGTCTACATGTACATGCACAAACTTGTATGTCTGTAAATAAATATAAAACATGTAACTATCTAAATGTATCAATATGTACACATACAAATGCAAATTCCATATTCACACCTTGAACCGTCCGCAAGCATCACAAAACCTCTTTATCCTCTTTGATCTAGAGACTGAAACAACAAACCATGCTATCACTTGGAATCTGTTGAATTTCAAATCCAGCAAAGCATGACAGCAAAAAAAACACTTCGAAGTTTCATGTCCACAATTCACTACCGAATAAACAAAATATCAAAGAGCTGTGAAGAAAACCACGGTGTGAAGGATTCCCTGTCTGCTAGGCATACACAGGGACGGGAACATCTGAAGCTGTTGGTTCCTGAATCAAAAAAGGCGGTGGACTAACATTGGTCAACAACTTTACAGTGAACAATTGTCACAAATGAGCAATCACCTCTGAACGACTAGCTTGTTCCATGTTGTTCTCCTATGCTTGGTTGAAATTGACATCCTCAAAAAAAAAGGCTCAGAACAAACCGAAGGAAGAAAAACCGCAGGAAGAACCCCACTTTCTTCTCTCGGTGCTAACCATTGCTCTCCATGATCAGGCAATCAACCGAGGGGGCTACCCTCGCCTGCTCAGGGTCCTCAGCCGGGGCCGAGAATGCAAAACTTAACAATCCCAGAGTCTGACCATAAGGATAGAAAAGGGAAAAATAGAAACAGTTTAGAGAATAAAGATCTGCGTGCTGCTCAATAATGATCAATGAAAGATACTACTTGGTGATGTTTGTTGACACTTGCTGATCACGACCTTTGACCATTGTTGGCCCACCTCTTGCAATGCCGTGTTTCTTGATGCAAAGATGAAATGGCAACATCACTCTTTAAGCCTACTTGCTTCTCCATGGTCATCAGAAGGCAGCGGAGTCTTCCTAAACACTATCATATATCTAAAGCTTCAATGAAACGATGTACCTCTATGATATAGATACGAAATAGCGCTGGGGTTTCAAATGCCCAAAGCACCACATACTCTTGCGCATTCTTGCCAATAGATGTCCATGCCTTTGGGATAGCACAGGAAATATGGTTTCGGCCAAATTTGGAAAAAAACATGTGACTGATAAAGATTGGTTGTGTCACCAGTAGAGCATCGGAAAACTAATCATTGACCAATGTGACACACCCAAAAGTCAACCTTCAATGGGATAGGTTGGTGCTAGGGGATAGCCACTCATTGTCTATATAATGGATTATAATGGTATCTCCATCATCGTTAAGCGTTATTAACTAGAAATTGACCCTTATGACTGACCACTGACAATACTAATCACGCATTTGAACCATCATGAACCCTGGATGTTAAGATATTTGTTGACCATCAATCAACTCAGCTTGGCATCAACCGTCCAACCGCAGATCATCTCATGCTGAGATACCCGACCACCAGCCACACAAGCGGAGCCATCTCTCCGCGGTCGTTGCCGAAGTCAAAACCACCCCAGCCTGGAAATGCGGTGATGCGCGGAGCGCATAGATTCCAACACTTTCTTACCAACGTTATCACTTATTTCCTTGCTTGATTGCTGTCTTCCTTTCTTACTAATTTACTGGCTTCCTTACCTACTCCCTACCCACTCACTCACTCACTTACTTACTCACTCACTTACTGACTCAGTCTAATCTCAATCTTACTTGCTTCTTGACTTACATTTGATTCTTACTTAATCCTGCTCATCTTCCTCGATCTTCTTGACTTACCAATTTCTGTACACGACTCCGTCACTCACCGACTTACGTGCAAACTAAGAATCTCTCTTTGCCTCTCCCTCTCTCCCTCTTTTTGTCACGGAATGTGTCATACGATATGACACCATAAAGGAAACGACGCACCACCGTCACCCGCTAATCACAATCCCATCCGTACTGGTAGGGCATTCGCCCAGTACAGCTGCTCACATCACATCGCAAATTGAGAAGCGGAGTTACCAAACGCAACCCTATGCTCTCTTTGGTGAGAATATATAGCTGTTTGGCAGCTAGAACAGCCATGAGCAAACTGATATCAAAAAGACTTCTTGGACTCTACTTGACGTGCCAATCCAGTACAACGAGTCACTGACAGTGAAAGCACAGTGTCGTGTGCCCATTCACATATCACTCTATACTTTCAAAGCACAATAAAACTCGGTCCTTGGTCCGTACCAATACATCTGATTCAAAAACTATCCACACCAGGGATACCAGGGTGACTTTCATAGAATATTTGCAAAACATCAAATCCTGAAATGACTCTTGTTGACACCACTCAGGTGTTCTGGTGTCGACAAACATTCCAAGAAACATTCGATCAGATTCCGCTATTTGATCAGACTAGATAAAAGAAAATGCATTCGACACCAAAACTTGTCCAGATATGCTTCTGTGGATCCAACTGCCCCACATATTAAAACCTAAGCTGGCACTTGGAACTGCCGGACGGAACTGCAGTCCCTGGCATTCTGTTACACAACATTGCCGCTGTACATTAAAACCATCAACTTAACAATCATCAATCACAGATTAATGGTTGATCATAATGAATAATTAGTTGATTCTGATTCAATTCACATATACTGACAATTTGTGTTTTTTTCATTTTTTTTCCAGGTCTTCGATGTCATCGCTGCCCGTGTGCAGTGCTATGGATTTCTATAGCCATTGTTCGCCACGGGGTGGCAGCAAGGCTTAGACTGCTTGGCTGAAGCTCAACCAGGTATCAACAAACGTTGCTGTCACGTCTCAACAAAAACCATCTGAGTCACTGCTTCACCTCACTTGCAATCAACTTGAGCCTGAGATCCCCATGGCCCTGTGGAGCATGATTGAACAATTTACTGGGCTGCCAGGCTGGTTGTGACTGACAGATTCTTGGCTACTTCCTGAGAAGCGAAGAAAATGCAAGGAAATGCAGCAGTCCATACTGGTGGCTTCAGCGGAGTACTTTCTGCGACACCATCTTCATGAAACTACGATTTATGTCCGGTGGGATATAGCTGTAGCGGCAGCGTGGTATAGCAGCTTCAGCATGGTGATGTTTTCGAAGGATCTGCGGAAGTGAAGCCGACACGAAACTAACCGCAAAAGCCATGAAACAACTTGTTGTGCCCTCTTTGAAGAAACCCTGGCATTCGTAGTGAAGGACATGTCTCAACATGTTGGTCTATTTCCGTATAGTCGCATGCAGTCATAGTGCTACACGGTGTTCCCACCACCTGCATCCGCCTGATCCCACGGAGTCCCAAGCGGCATCTAACAGGACGCCAAGTTCTTGGTTGGCCCTCTGACAAAAGCGATCTCGCGCATCTGGTCCCGCCTTGAGTCATGCCGCGCTTTGGTAAGAGCATGGATCATTGGATCCCATAAACGTATGCACCCTCCTGCTGA
>VSDK01013299.1:164573-185725 GCA_009767595.1 Symbiodinium kawagutii
TGCTGAATTCCCTTAAAAAAACAGCATTTTGGGAGTGCAGTTTCCAAACAGCACTCCTCTTGAATTGAATTAAGAAATGCATCTTATTTCCTTCCTGGATTTGGCTGGTTCCGAGGTTCAATCCTTGCGATCTCACACAAGTTCAGCGACTGCATTCAAGATCAAAGAAGGCCCCACCCAGAAATACAACAATTCCGTGGCACTTTTGACGTATGGTGCCTCCACACATTGCAATACTGTAAGAAATTAGTAAGTAGTAGCTGCCTTTAGCACTCGAAAAGCGAGCTTTGTGTGCAAAAACAATTTAGAAAGTGGCGGCATTGTATAGTAGACAATTCACAACACGCAAATCCGTCTAAAGCACACCAAAATGTACCCAAACCTTTGCGTGCTTGCACTGGTGTTCAAATATCCGATCCAAACATCATCAACCAGCTTTCCCGGAATCATTTTCCAACAAACATGTACAAATGATGACCAACATCCTCCAAAGGAGAGATTGCCAGCGCTGTCTTCCACTTGGCAAAGAACTCACATCATCGACCGCATTTTCCTTGCGTAAGTCTCATCAGGGAGAGCGCCTTGGCAAAAGTGACAGAACCGCAATAGAACCTTTCAACATCTTTCACAATCTTTCAACAGCTTTCAACATCTTTCAACCATACGGCTACATGTTATCGCAATATTTTACAGGATCCAGGTTGTCGTATGTCAGGTGCGTGTCATTCTGTATGAGGTTGCGATACCATGAATTGAAGCTGCAAATCTTTCTGGGCACACGTATCAGCATATCCTTGATGTGTCAACTAAGTATTGGGAAATCAGAAGTTCTCGATTTTGCAACCGTTTTGCATGTACATAGGAAATGAGCCACACTTTCGGTAGCATATTTGTAGATAAAACCTTCAGTAATGTCAGGCCTCTGAGTGTCTCCTCGTAACGTGAGGTTCTGTGGATCAGAATCTGACCCTGTGACTTTCAGAGCCCGACAATGCCACACAGATTACCATCACCTGGCGTGTCAGCATGGCATGTGGCTGACTGCAAGGACAAATTGCTGTGGCTTCACAGCAACTGGGGTTCTCTTCACGAAACGCTTCTGAAGAAACTGCAGGAATGTGTAGCACAAGGGTTTGGGCGCACTGCGTAAGCTCTCAGATTTGTGATGGCATCGAGGTCAAAAGCATCTTCCTTCGGAGCATTTTGATTCTTTTTTGCCTTCAAACAGATTTTCAAATGCACCGGGGCAATCCAATTGGAGGTTTCGAAGGGAAGCTGTGTGAGGCTTCATGTGCAATGGTGGCTCCCAAAGTGCTCCCAAAGGTGCCTTGGCAAGAGTGCTCCGCCAAGATCTCATGCATATATTGTCATCACGCATTATCACGCTTGGCTTCTGCCTCTTTCTCTATCTTCTTTTTGCTAGTTGCTTTGTCGATTTGTCGTTTTTTCCTACTGGCTTTGATTCTTGTTGCTGCAATCCAACACTGCACGTTCTTGAATTGATTGTCGTGTTGCTCATAGCCGCTCCAAAAAATTGCGTGTTGCAAGCACAAGTAAGGGAGGGTGCATTGATAACTTTGCCCACCATCACAAGCACTTACCAAGCACATCCAAGCGCTATATGCACCATGCCCCTCATCAACCATCATTGAAACCAGCATTGAACCATTTATCTACACTTATGAACGAGCTAGCAGCTATAACCAGCCAACATTCGATGCATGTCAACATATTCGCTCCTTGTGTGCAGGTGCCCCGCCTCGCTGACAATTCTTAAAGCTTGTCCTAGAACCAGAGTTGGAAGAGTCTAATTCGTGCAAAGAAACCAAGACTATGATATAACGTCAGTGCTGCATAGATGTACATAGAGTTCATACAGAGTATCGAGCGGAAACAACTCTATGCAGAAAGTAACCAAAGACCAGAAAAAGACTGAATCATTTCGCGAGTTCTAGGCTCAGGGAAACACCATGGAACACCTATCGATACTGTCTTTTTGAAAGATGGACAACTATGAACAAAGAAATCTAGAACATCATTTATCCCTTACATAAACACTTGTAAATGAACATCAGTTATGATTGAGTTGGAAATGCTAATTCTTCTTGCCACCCGTATTGTTATTATTATTAGTATTATTATTCCATACTATTCCTAGCTTGACGAAAACCATGCTCGTTTTTCTGGCAATCGCTGTCCTGTCGTCCACCGGAGAAATACCCCAAGCGCACACATCTTTGCAACCTGACCCATCAACAAGCGAACGCTTGAAACAATACGAAACCATCATTGAACATATTAAACATCATGGTTTCAAGTAAGCATGTAACCAATAATGATGCTTATCAAACCATTGCGAGTTATTTCATCGTCAACTCACAAACCATCAAAGAACTCACAGGGAAGCTCTGTGCGCAGGATTGTCAGCGAACATGTCAAATTTGTTTTCCTTGCAAGTGTCAGCTATCCCGGTTCGAATGCAGCACAAAACCTGATGCAACCAGTGGTCCATCTCACTTGCCCAAACAATGTGGAAGATACTATCTAGATCTATCATGATCTGTCCAGTCCTGTATACTGTAGTAGTCTTCTGATCTGTCAGCGTTCCCGAACTGAACTGTTGCTCTGCTTTGCTCCCGGACTTGCAGTTGGCTGACGGCAGCGAAGCACAGGTTCGACATAAAACCTGAGACTGCTCTCTGGGGCACAGGCGGCCAGGCAATGAAGCGATTTCAATCTTGCGTATGGAGAAGATACATTTTTGGAACTTTCGTTCGGAATGAATCACACAGCAAGTCTTAGCAGAAGTGTCACCTCGCAGGGAAAAAAGGAACGGATCGATTAAACTATAAAACGTAGTGTAGCGAGCTCTGGGCAATAAGGTCATCCAACGACTTGAAATAATTGATACATAATGACACAAGAACTGCACATGGACGGGCATGAAGTCAGTCCACTGAGTGAGCGCGATACTTGTCGCATGCTTCCCAAGCTAGTGGAACTGTGAAGGCGTTCATGGGTCCAAAATACATGCGTTGTACGAGCGTGAGCTGCGATGGCCAAAGTGTGCTCTCACAAGGAATCTCATAGGACCTCAAAATGTGGGCTTGTCCAAACACTGTGTACCCCAAAAACTCATGGCCGTTGTTGGATGGTTAGTAGGTACCACCATGGATATGGACGAACCCATATTGGATTCGCACTTTGAAAGTCATGGTGTTCCTGGCAACTTCTCTCAGCGACTGGGAATCCCTCACTGGCAAGGATACCAGCCTTAGCACCGAACATGCAAAATTGGTATCCACAAAGGACAAATCATCTACACTGATGCCAACATGACGAACCAGCATGACGTCTACTAGTCCAATGAGTGCCTGTACCAGGTCTTCCACTCCGATCCCTTTTCCCCATCATTCCAGGCTTCGTCTCTTACTTTTTGCAGGGTCTTTTCCCTACCTTTGTGCCACTGGTAGCGTTCTTGATGCCTTGGAAGGCATCTTCACCACCGTCTTGCTTTGATTTCTTCTTTCTCAATCAACCTGTTCTGATACGTTTTGACATTTCAAGCAAAAACCATGCACTGCCGCCAGCCATGCTCATTATTCTGAAGTCTTGGTGCCACTGTCAGGAGTGGCATTTTGACCCTTGAGGGTCCTGAAACTGCGTCAGCACTCCACTCCAGCTCAACTGCGTCAACGTGCGTGAAACTTGAGGACCAGAACATACCAGAACCATCTGGCTGCAAGGTCCTCCGCAGTCCATGTGCCAACAACTTGTCTCCAAAGGTTCCCTGTCTCCGAATGTCTCGTGTCGCCAGATCCACCGCTTTCCCGTTGCACAAATACTCTCCTTGTAGCCAGCGAAACCCCAAAACTGGAGATGTTGGAGGTCTTTGCCATGTTAACTTCGTTGAATTTCTTCAGCATCTTACCATCCTCGGTGTCCCATTTCGACGACCTCGAACTTGTTCCTCAAACTTGTTCCAAGGCTTCCAGACACATCAAAGGGATCAGTCGTCTGGGGCACAACTGGACGTCTTAGGTCTCTTGCTCTCACGGTCCTGCCATCAGGGTTCCACCTTTGTATTGTGAGATATTCTGAGACATAGCGTTTAGAGCACTGTGGATTGTCTTCCATTGTACTTAATTACGCTACAGGGCTTACTTCAACCGTGTCCAGAGGCTGTCGGTTTGGAGGGTTGCCTAGTCTCTTTCAATATGCAATTGAGGTGAGGCAAAAACTCAGACTAAACCCAGTGGGAGAACCAAGAAAGTACTGCTTTACTTGAAAACATATGAAAACATGAGCTACAAAATGCATCAAAATGCTACAAGATCACTTCAAAACATGACTACGAGGGTTGAAGTTCAAACCAACAAAAATGACCCATGGCATTGACCTTGGACCAGGTGATGTGCAAGATCTCCCGGATGTTTGATCGGCCATCTTCAATGACATCCTCCACTGTCACTGTAAAGCCTCTTCTCCTCGCTGTCGAGCAGAATGATGCCTGAAGCTGGCTTTCTAAGACCAAAAAACAATCAGAATGCAATGATTTCAGGAAGATGATCATCAAAACACAGATTCTGCACATCATTTCACGTTGGCCTGCACATTGCTTCACTGTCACTGTAAGATTACCAAACTGTCCCAGCAACTGTACCACCGCCACAACCAAAGTAGAAGCGCTTCCCAGCAAAGTATGCATGACCTTGGCTGGTGCAAGATGAACTCTTTGTTCGCAAGGTGTCGCAAGTTGGTAAGGAATTTCTGTGGAATACCAGCTTGAGAATGGGGGAATCTCATGGCATCTCGCACCATTGCGACAAAGAGATGTCTGATGTATTGACACAACTCATTTCAGGTAGGTCTTAGGGTATTGCTGACTAATGTGAAGCACACCGTGGCCAACAAATCATTTCCCAGCTGCCCTCGAAGTCACCCTGTAAACTCCAGGTCCCAGCCACATTCATTGCTTTGATGCGACAGAAAATCCAGCAAATCGTTGTAGGACTCCTCCTCCAAGATGAATGCATTGAAAGAAAGACACTCATTTGTGCTAAGTTTACTTACTCGAAACTTATATGGACACAAGTTTGGCAAAGGAAAACCCGACCCAAGCTGCACAGTAATGGGTGGTGTTTGCACATTACATTCTGATTCCATGTCCTAGAACTGATCAAGACATAGTTGGAAGAGGTTCGAAGCTTGATGAATGGTTTCCAATGGTTTCCAATGGTTTCCAATGATTTCCAACAGTTTCCCACAAGAACGACGTAGGTTTCGGAGGATGTAGCTGGAAGGATCCCCTCCACGTAGCTGTGCCGTGTGCTGCGTTTGGTCCCCAACGATGGGCCAGGGCCTGACCTTATAGAAGGCCTCTGAGGCCAGAATTACGTCGTAGTGAAGATCTGCTCGTTGCACCTCACGAGAGACACACGGGGCCCGGTGGTGTGCAGCGGCATACGTTGTGTGCAGCGACACATAGGTGACACAACGCAGCACACCCTGCTATCATCGTGCTATCATCTAGTATCAAGATGTCTCAAGTCTAATATTTCAATCGTTTTCCAAACCCCATGGGCCTGAACAACCTGCAGATGGCACTGTTTTTGAACTTGGTTGTAGTCTTTCTACCTTGTCATACCACGTGGACTCTCCAGTCTTTGCACATAGGAGTACCAGGTGATATGTTGCGTGCAGTTTCAGATTGGCCAAGACTTACCGCACCGAAATAACCCGCACTCCAACTGAAGGCAAGAGGGGCGTTGCGCTGGCCTTGCTCAACAAAGCACTCCAGTCTCCCACAAGGAATTGGCTGCCTTCCATGCGCACTGCGGCGCAGCTATCCCAACAAGACAGGCATTCTCAGCAGAGTCAATCTGCAACCAACACAACGGATTTCACATGCAGTTGTCGCCGTTGTCGTTGTCTCTTTCAGTACCCAACAAGGAACAAATGCTTTTCAAACACCAAGCGACTCACGCGATTCATAGCGCAGTTCACTGCAGTGACGTTGCGCAAAGTCTCTTCACCTCAACGTCTGGGCCATGGACAGTCCATAGAGAAACAATTTGGCATGAACATCCTGTTGTATTGAATTGTCATTTGTGCCGTTCTGCCATTTCCGAGCATCAAAAAACAAAGAGAAATCACGTATCATCCCAAATGCCTTACATTTGGTGCAGCATACAAGAGGAGAACATATCTTTATTGAACAAACATGATACTTCTTCCGTTTTCTCTACCTTTTCTGTCTGGAATGGTCCTTAGGTTCCATAGCTGGTTGATTCCCCGTAACGTGCTTACCATGGATGACCCATCTCACCATGGCGCAGCATGGCGCAGCCAAGTGACTCATGTCGTGGAAGTGCACGGTGGCGTTCCAACAAAGTGCACTGCAAAGGCCCGGCACTCCATGGCCAGCGCCAAGTTCCAGAACGCGGGGCGGCGATGGACCTGAGAAAATGGCGCCTTGAAACTCAAGGCTTGGCTGCTGAATTTGCTTCATACGATATTCACATGGGTCATTGGTTTAGACTGCCAACAGCATTGCGTGGTCATGGCGTATTTGATCAACAAAAATTAAATCGTGGAATCATCAGATCATTATTGCTTGCACCTCTTCCCGGCTATTCCCGGCTGAAGCACCAACCAGCTGATCAACCATGGGAGAAGGAGGAAAAAATGAAAAGTTGCAAGGTGGTCGCATAATATATGGCTGAAAAGTCCTTCTGGTGCAACGCAAATGCATACACACATACACACACACAGATATATATGTATACATAGATATAATCATATGGTGTATGGTCAAAATGTTTGTTCCCAGAAATGACGTTAAAGATTCATTTAGTTGGGGGCCCGCTGCTTGGCGTAATTGTTTGCGGAGACCCTGCAAAATTGTGAGAAAAACTACTTCATGTAAACATTTGGTGCAATACACACTACCGCGGGACTTTTGCACTCTATTTGTTCACTCGTCTGAGGGTGAGGTGTCACTGTCTTTGGATGATGAGTTGCTAAAAATTGAATTCCTAAATGCAACAAGCTGTAACATGGATGGTCATCTAAGGAGATGTCCTCTGAACACCCAGAAATGTAACTTTTGCTACCGCCGTGCTAGCGCCACGCTAGCGCGAAATCTCGCGACTTCATTTTGGAAAAATTGATCACTGAAACATGTTTTCCCAGTAGATCAGTTTGCTAGCGCGGTGCTAGCGCTGCACTAGCGCCTAGCTGGTGTTTTGCTGCATTTAGCTGGGGGCCCGCCACTTAACGAATTTGTTAAGCACGCAACAACATTGGCATTAACGTCGTTTTATATAAATTCTTTGACCATGACTTTTGGCCGCATGCCATATATACATACAGAATTCACAGGCTTTGCCTGGAAATTACATGTGGCTGTTCCCATCTATAAAGGATTGTGAAAACACTACCACTGGCTATATACAGAACTGTAGGGTTCAGGGTTTGAGGGTTAAGGGTTTTCTGTACTTAATTAAACAGTTCAAAAACAATGTGCATGTGCCTGATTTTGAGCATCTAACAGGACTAAGTTCTGGGCAAATCTTGTGATTCTGAGTAGACCCCACACATTTGGGTGATACACACACATGTCATAGACAATGCTGTGTACATATGCAAATCAAGAAATACTATATATGTACTCGGAAAACATGCATCATCACATTGCAATACGTTGTACACTCAGTTTCATCTGTATGTCTGTATCAATAATTATCCAAAAGATATTGGTAAAGCCTGAAGAATCCTGTATGGCCAAACTTTTCTGGATAAACGCGGACATCAAGGCCGTGCCAGGTTGGATAACACATTTGAGGCCCAAGATATCAGCAACAGCCTAGATGGAGTGGGTTGACGCCGTGCAGAGAAGGACAGCAAGAATGATGACAGTCACATCATGGTGATTGTCAAAATGAGTCAAATTGATGGCGCTTGGAGGAGGGGATTCGGGGACGAGTTTCCTGGAACATGGCGACAGGCACAGTCCACCTGCCTTGCCCATGAGTGCAAACAAGATACCCTTTGTCACGGGCAGGGGCATCCTGTCAGAGTGAACACGTCCAGGTGAACATGAAACCTGATGAAACATGATGAAAGCACGAAAACTCTGGAGTTGATGGAGTTGTCAGTGTGGCTTTTCCCGATTGGGAAAGGCAACGCCACATGATCCACTGCTGGATGCGCCGAGGTCCCTGGGAGGTCCCTTGGAGCCTGCTGATGAAGCGCCCGAGGTCCACCGCGGCCTCCCACAGCAGTGCTCCCGAGCGCTGGTCAACGCTGCCTGGAGCCATGGCCTGGTGCGAAAAAGCATGGAATTTCCATGGGAAATTTGCCGTAGACATATATCAATAATATATAAACATATCATACATATAAAGATATACATATATATTAATTTAATTGAATTTCTACATATATTTTCTATTCCAAATATATTTCTATGAAATATTTCTATGGAAAACGAAGATAATTTCATGAATTTACCATAGAAGAAGGGTATGATTTTCCATATGAATTTACTGTGACTAGCAATATGAATGAATATGGAAGAATAATATGAATTTACCGTAGAATATGATGAACTTACTGCCAAGAAGAATGCACATTTACCGTAGAATATGAATATGGAAGTTCCATATGGAAAATCTTCTACAAGAAATTTAGAAGAATATGCTTTTGCATATGAATTCACTGTAGAAGAATAGCAATATGATGAATAGTATCCGTGGAAAATCATTACTATTCATCATGCTGAAATTGCGTTCATCATCACTATCATCATGCTTATTCTATCAAATTCTTACCATTATTGCTATCATTCTCATTCAGATTCATTTTGGACACTCAAAAAACAACCTTCATGTGACTGGGCCGTTGCTGCTCCTGCAGGTTGGTCTCTTCATCACACAAGATGTGCAAGGGCCGCGGAAGGTCCGAGATAGCAACGCGGTGCGACTTCAGGGTAGCGATGTCTTCACCTGGTGATCACAGCAACCAGGGGTCATCTGTGGTTAGTGCTGATTCAATATCATGGTTCACCATTGCAGTGGTTGATAGTGGTTGTGACTATAATCAATGGTAATAGCCTTTGGGTTCATTACTAATTGCTGTCCAATAATGGTAGTAATAGTATAGTTAAGAGTGTTTCAAGACAAATGGTTGACGAATTGTTGTACAAACGACCATCCACAGGGGCTAATCAGGCAATGCTCGACTAATGCTGGCAATTATGGTTAACAACCAATAATCAGGGTTCACAAGAGTTACGTAGTGATCCAAAGTAGGCAAATTATAGATGAAAGCAAACCATCATCAGGAAGAACAAACAACAATGATTACAATATATCCATTTTGACTTACAGCTCCATGTTTCCAAGGACAATAGCAGGCAACATCGACAACCGAAAGTGTCCAACAGAGTGAGCAGCCAGCAGTCCCAGGCAGTCCCAGGCAGTCCCAGGCAGTTCCGGCCTTGCACGCTGATGTCAAGAAATACTGGGCTCAGCTGTTCCGAAGCTTCTCGGTCTGCGCTGGCTGCCATGGCGACAGGGCGAGCTCGGTTCCACCATCGACTTGAGAGGACTGCCTCTTGATGTGTGACTGGAATCAAGTCAACAGGTGAATATATGTATATATATATATACACAGTACTGTATTTATCTACATGTATAATTTGTCATGTACAAATATAAATACTATATATATATATGTAATATGTAATGTATGTATACAGTATTTATCTATATGTATATTTTGTCATGTAAATGTAAATACTATATATATATATGTATATGTATTAATATGTATGTAGGTTGATAACATATGCATGCAAATGCAAAGACATTTGACTTGAACTCTGGTGGTTGCTTTGCTGCGGTAGTGCTACATCAATAGATTGTCAACTCTAATGGATCACTCTCTCTCTCTCTCTCCCCCTTCTTCTATAGACATCAAATTCAACAACCTTGAACAAACATACAGCATCTACAGTTGCTACTGGCGAGTCTTGTCACTTTCGAGGCAATTGCTGGGCAAGAATTCCTTCAATGAAAAGCGCCGGTTCCAGCTGGTTCCCCTGAGATTTCCACGCACGGACAGCCATTCGCAATGCTCCACAGAGACGGTCGCTGGGAGGTGGACAGAATCCGTCTGTTTGCCTGGAGGAATCCACAGGGTAACCCATTGTCCTATGGCAATGGTTACTTGGCGAAGTCATGATGATGGTGATGGTGAAGATCCTGGCAACTTGTAGATCTTGAAGGGCTTAGGCTTGATCACCAGGCTGTTTGATCGATTATTTCTTGTGAGGCCAAGTGATCTTGAGTCGTTCACTGTAGGAGGATTGACTTTGCAATGTGGAACCACTTAGGACATTAAACGTGGCAATGTCGTTCTTTGGTAGGCTCGGGAAATTGGCTAGACATGGCTAGACCACCAGCATGGCCCATGGAAGGGCCTGGTATCCTCAGAGTGCCATCGTTGAAGTAGACCTGTCATCGTCGACGCGACGCGATGAACATTTCCCCTGAGATGAGCATTCGACTCTATTACTGGGCTAGCCATGATTGATGACCAAAAAGTTGCGCTTTTCTCGGAAAGCTGTGTTCTGTCGGGCACACTCGGTGTGTCTCGATGTGCAGCCCTTTAGGTGGGGGGCAAGCTGCAAATGCACTGGGCTAAGACCCTTGCTCCTCCGCCGGTGTCGCCCCATGCAGGCCAGTCCTCCGTATCTTCATGTTGCGAGACACAGTGATGTTCACAAAGCGTGGTACCCTGCAAAGTTTATCGTTTTCGACATGATCATTTGCATCATTTGGATTCTTTTGGGTCATCTGGACACCACCGAAAATCACCGGCCTAAAGGATAGGTTATGAGCCTAAAACTGACCGTTATGCGGCTGTGATGTGCGCTGGGAATGCTTTTTACATGAGGGGTGAAATTGGGAGATCTGTGGTATGCAGGGCCTCTTCGATAAAAGAGTTTGAGGGCGAGTCTTTGTCTTAAAACGCGGGGCCGGTGAAGTTTATCATAGAAATTAGCGAGGCATCTAACAGTTGGCATGGTGGTTCAAGTTCAATGATTTCTGTCAGATTATGTATGTCATCTTTTATATATCTAAGGAATAAAGGGATGGAAAAAAGGTGTGTATATATGTATATATATATATATTTATAAATAACTAAGTAAATAAATAAATAAATAACTAAATAAATAAACTTCTTAAGAGCCGATTAACCCGATATGTACCCCCCATACCTAATAACTATATCTATAGCCATATTATTAACTTGCTATATGCATGGCAAGTAAATTAACACAATATACATAAACTATAAAATAAATAATTAACAACCGTTAAAGGCATATTGAACACCTACTTTTGTATCTTTCAATTAAAATTTAAACATGGGAGAAGCACCACTGTTCTAAAGGCTTGCATGGGTTGCTGGCAGGCACCACGACCATCCATGACCCACATGACTACCTTTCTGAACAAGCTTAAGAGAATTTTTGTGAGATATTGTCATGACACTGGCTTGTAGTATGGGAAACATCCTAAGCCAGAAAGAGGATGTGCAGTGAACGGAGGGGAACCCTACAATTGCATACAATTGCCAAGTGATACATTGCTGACTTGGCCCCTGGCACAAACACTGGCGTCGAGGACATCATCTACCTGAAGTATGGTGCCAGTTTAGTGTGCCAATCACTTCTTTTGCTTCGGCCGCTGCATGTGGATCATGTGGAACAACTCGTTTCTGGAGTCAACCGAGAAAATACCAGTTCTACCCAGCTGATCTACATAGATTTCGATGCGCTTGCCGCAATCGACGCACAAACATGATCTAATGGAAGTATATAACCCAACTTTCCTGCAACCAATCGGCTTCGCGAACGTTGGCCTTTGTGCCGGGCAAATCTTTAAGTTAGATTCACAACAGGTTACTGTGAAATGATTCGTGATTCATGTGGCCCTCGACTTGCCACTTCAGCAGCTGACCACTTGTGTTGTCTTGGCTGAGTCAGTTGCTGTGTTCAACTGGATCGCCACTTGTGCAGGACCCAAAGCTGTAGAAGCGAGGGCAGCAAAGACCTGGGTGACGATTCGAACGCCCGAGGCGCTTGAACCGCGAAGACGAAGATATGCGAAATGCTACGACGGTGGAGAGGTGGAATGGAAGTGATGTGAGAAATAATGATGAAAAATGATGAAAAATGATGAAAAATGATGAAAAATGATGAAAAATGATGAAACATGTGGAAATGTGACGGAAATGGGGTCTTATGAGGTCTGACAATACAAGGGCACCACCCCAAAATTTGCCAGAATGCTTACCTGCATTTGGCTCCCAAACGCAGAACCACAGGAAAGAGGCGATAACATTGGGACCTGCATTCAAGTATCAAAGCAAATGAATCGCACAACATGCACTGCAGAGTGAATCACATTAAGTACCAGCAAACTGTTGCATATATTTTCCCACACCATGCTCAAAACCTTCAAAAAAAACACTACTTGGGATCTGCAGCAGTTTTTTGATGTAGGAAAACAGTCTTTTCCGAGTCCACAAATCTGCCACAGCAGCCATGCCTTGACGTTCAGGAGAGCTTTCTAACAGAGCACAGGTAGGGTTCACCATGACCAGTTGAATCCCACCTGAGCCCCGTGGACTGCCACGATGTGCAGGTCACTGTCATCATTGGAATGTCAAAGATGGACAATGTCATCATGTCATCAATGATTCATCAATGATCTCAAATACTTTGGTCATCTGTTTTGACAATTGTCACATATTGATCTCCGTTCACTTTGCTTGGAGCACTTTCCTGCAAGTGCTGACTCTTGACTCGCAATGTGATCCAGCACTTCGGAGTTCTAAGTGCTTCACCAACAAACAGCAAGGCCAAATTGATTAAGGCCTTGGGCATGTTGACTCACACGGAGGTGAAAGACTCAGAACAGATATGATGTGCTTAAAAGTGGAAAGAGGATTGTGCCTATCTCTGGAACACATTAACCCTCAGTATCTTCAGCAGCATCCCCGCAGTCAAACAGCTGGAAGCTTGGCAAATGCATTCTGTAACGAAGCAATGGTAGGCTTGATAAATTACTTGGTCTTCAATAACGATAAAATACAAACGGAAGAAAATGTCGAGCTGGCTAGTAAATCAAAAAAGCATTCACCCAAGACATGCAAACAAATCAAATGTTGCTTTCACGGCCTGTCCAAAAAACTGCCAACAGGGTCCCTGCCAGCAACGGGCCAAAAACTCCTCCGAGTAGGCCAGAAGGGCCTGGGCCCGAAATTGTCATCTTTCCAAACAAGGTATGGTCGAATGATCTCTTGGCAAATTCTTGACCTTGACAAGGCCAATGCCCTTTTTCTTGCTGGAACAAAGCATTTCAGAGTCCAAGAGATTTAGTAACATTGAGTTGCTCCTGGGTTGGCTGAGGTTTCTGAATGTTTCTGTCTCGAGCCCTGTCCATGTCCATGCATGTCCAAAGCTTACGCAGGACTAGTGATGCAAGCCCTGGCTTAGCTTCTTATGAAGGGGTCACAGTCTCCAGAGGAATCTGACAAGTGTGACTGCGTGCATGCTCTAGAGATGGCAATGAAATAGTCCCGTCTCTGGCAAGGAAGTTGTATGCAAGGGTGTGATGTCTTCAGGTGTGCGACGTGTGCGAGGTATTCTTCGAAGCTTCAGATTCTTCAACGTCGCTGAACTTGGCTGCTCGCACCCAAGAGAAGTCCCAGCAAGCACAGGATGTATGCACCGATGCCTGGCCACCAGGAACTTTGCAGCACCAAGCTGTTCTTCGAGCGTCGTTCTTCCCAACGCTTTTTGCACAACGGCTGGCTGTCAAGTGCAAAGTGTTTTGCTTCTGCAACAAGGGCCCCTCTCTGGCAACTGAAAACCACAAATCTTTTTGATTAAATGTGTTTTTTGAACACAATTGATGTATTCATTAGTAGATTTATTGTTTTTTGTACACTTTTTTAAAAAGTTTCTTTCAATTGATATGAACTGATTGGATTCTATCACAAAGCATGGGAACCCATGGTGGCTGCTCGCCTGCGAGACCTTGTTGCAGCTGATTTGCGAGGCCCATGGTCACCTCGGTGACCAAGCTAAGCAGAACTGCGAGCATTGCATGGTGTCATGACTGTTTACCAACCTTGATCCCTTGGTCTTTCCGGCTAAGCCCATGATCGAAAGGCCACACAAGCTGAGCTCCAAGCATCAAAATTTCATGAGCTCAATTCTGCAGAATGACTCCAAAATGTTGTATATATATATATATATCTATATGGCATACACTGCAAATAAACATGAGTGTGTATCATATCATATACATGTCCTGATAATACACGTCATCAAGTGAGTAACAACTACCTACAAAATCAGAAAAAATGCTATGTTAAACCAGCGAGCGAAAACAGTTTCGAAATGATTCTGGATGTTCCAGCAGCTTTGCCAGGGCTTCCCGCAGGGTGTCAAGATGGTAGCTACAGCTTCAGTCATGACATGGCCTGAACGAACCCAGCTACACTTCTGCTCTCTTTGAATTCCTTTTATTGGTGCAGTGAGGGCTGCTCATGGATAAGGGCGCATCTCAGCAATGCAGAATTCTCTTGGATCTTGGCGTCAGGAAAATGACCAATTCAATGGTGGGACAAACTATTGACTCACAAGGACAACCCTTGAAGAATGCTATTTGTGGTGCTTCTGGAGCCTAAGTCTTTAGTGTTTGCTCCATGATCACATCAACATGTTCAGTTTGGTGCAAGTGACGTGATGTGCTTGAAAGCATGCGGAAGCCTTGATCGTGTCTTCCAAATCACAAGTCCGTTGTGGTGCAGAAAACGTATTTGGGAGGACTTTGGGTTTGGGTTCATGTGATTTCTCCGCCTGCAGCAAAGCTGAGCCCAGGTTGTTGCAGAATGTCCATCATGTTCTCTCTTTATCTTGATGCCCCCCACCCAGCACGAACTTGAAGCTTTTCAAGCATTCTACAGAGATTCTGCAAATAAAAAATCCTTCACTTCATCTCACTTCTAGAAGCCCACCTGGAGTTCTCTGGGTCGTTGCCGACAGCAAAATCGCTATTACGTCATACGTATCCCTCGATTGATTGTGTGCTGCCATCCTCTTTCAA
This sequence comes from Symbiodinium kawagutii, assembly GCA_009767595.1. Lineage (NCBI taxonomy): Eukaryota > Dinophyceae > Suessiales > Symbiodiniaceae > Symbiodinium > Symbiodinium kawagutii. Next base: position 179,765 of record VSDK01013299.1, read on the forward strand.
CATTGAACTACTAGCAACAGATCTGTCAAAAACAGACCAAAATCCCCCTGAATGAACCAAACATAGGACCTCTCACAGCGTGCCTTTTGGTCTCGCTTTCATTTTGGCCCCGGTGACCTGGGTTTGAACATCCATTTGGAGGCAAACCTGGTGTCTCGTCTCTCGTGGCCATCCAAAAACAGGGCGCTTTACGGCGCCGAAGGGCCCAAGTACCACGCGGGATGACTGGACATGAGAGCTCCGCCCGTTGCTTCAGCGTCCACTTCACAGCCTATGAGTCTTTCATGGCCAAAGTCACCCCTTCATAACAGGCCATCAAGCTTCAAGCAAGGGATGTGCAAAGTCCAACCCATTGTATGAATTATCATACATTAATGGGATTATGTTAAGTAAAATACTTTCATCCAATTCTTTGCAGCAATTTCATTACTTTCATGCTACGCTACAGCAATTCTTGCGGTCTTATCCTCATGCTTGAACATCTTGTGCACCAAACAAGTCTACAACCTTGCGCAATCCCTGCAGGTCCTGCCCTCTTAGAGGGACATAAATTGCACATTCTTAAAGCTAGAAGTGGTAAAGTGCTCTGAACCCTTTGGAAGAACGTGGTTGCTTCGCCACTTTACCACTGGCCTTTAGGTGAATGCATGCCATTGCGAGCGCGCTTCTCAGAAATCACCAAAGAGGATGAACCTGAGGCAATGGAGGCCTCAAAGCACGAGTTCCACGCTGACACTTTTCAAGCATTTCAGCAGCTGACCGCTCCTGTTTGAGGCAAGGAGAGAGAAGATTGAACTGATTTGCCACTCTTTGTGAACCAATGAAACCATGGCAAAACAATAAGGATTTTGTATAAGTTCAATTAGTTCTATATCCAGAAAAAAAATGGTATATCCAGTGATCCGAGTGCAGCGCCCATCAGCATGCGGTCCCAGCACGTCGTAGGATGAGGCCTCGAACGCTAGCAGCTGGAAGTGGGATTCAGGTGCGGTCTGCAAAAGCGCCTTCTGAGCGACTTGCGAATTGTAGCTTCCAGAACAATTTGGGTTTAGACATGAGTATTTCCTGCAGAAAACATTGAATTCAAAAACATGGCTCCTTTCAGACAAAAACACCCCAGTTCCAATGTCTGAGCAACTGAGTAGAGCTTGGGAGAGACACTCAATTTCTCACCACATCCCTGTAAGTACATAAGGACGAGTACTGACTAGTATCAAGTGCATCTACTAGCAAAAACGCTGAAGTTCTTTGAGCACATTCCATTGAGTCTCTCTCTCTCTCTCTGTCTGTGACATCAACATGATGGTTTCTCAAAATAAGGGCCCCCAAAAATGAATGATCTATTACTACTGCGAACAATTCATGTTGGATGATTGGAGGGGTTCCGCTATGGCTTGAGAAACACTTCTACATTGGTTGATGGGGAGTCCATTGAGTCTCCGTGCTGCCGCATCGGTCTTGTTTCGGAAGGTTCTTTCGGTTGAGCTGCGTTGATGCACAGCTTGACCTTGGAGACCAAACTCGAGGAAAGCGACTCCGAAAAATGGTTGGCTAGGTGTTGGTTAATGTTAATCATGATGGGTAGCTGTTAGCCACCACACTAGTTGGTTGGTTAACTTGATGTTGGTAGCTGTTAGCTAATGGTGAATTAGCTCTTGGTTAAGTCAATTGGGATGGTTACAGAAACTGTTCATTGTTGGTGAAGTGTTGGCCAATGTTTGACGATGGCTACTGCAAATGCTGCCAACACTTTCCGCTGTTCAGCATCTGGGGCTTGAAACTCGCAAACTCAAATATGCTGCAGCATCCTGGCTTTGGGTAAATGGATAAGTGACCTGAATCATCAACATCGCCATGCTCGTCTTACTTTCTCCACAAAGGAAAAAAACAAGCATTGTTGATCAATAGTATAGAAAACCAATTGTGATAGCATAACCACTGGTTGATCATTACACCATGGTAAAAAATCAACGAATACAGCGGCGCAAAGCCGCAGCCCAAAGGAGTAGCTATCAACGCTATCAGGTGGTGGTACCTGGCTCCCGAAACAATCCGTGGCCCGAACTGACCCGCATCTGAGCTCCCCGAGCGTCCTGCAAAAGGACCACCCGGCATGCGAGGCCAGCTGATCCTGTGGGCTACCACTGAGTTGACCACGATTTATTCCACTATATATGATCAACATCACTCAACATCTAAATATTGGCTGATGGCTTTATCTATCTTTATATAATTTCATATCTATCATAGCAATATATAGCAATATCATTCTTGGGGTTTGATCCTCTTTGGGAGATGCCGGGTGTTGTCTGCCAAGAAAAGTGGCATTGTATGGGGGAGGGGTCAGTATCCTGCTTGCTGCTGGATGATGTTTCGCCATAACTTCCCCCGCTGAGTGAAAACGGAGGGTCAGAACGTGTAACCACTGGACTGGGCCAAGGGGGGAGTCCTGCCCAGTGAACTTTGGACAGCTGTAGTGTTCTGCTGTCCAGCAGTTTTCTTGAGGACATCTGGGATCTGTGCACATCAAAAAGCTCAGGAGAGGTCAGCATTGCTCCACGAGCCGCCCGCCTCTTTATGCGCCGAAGGGTTGTAGACTCCTTGAAGAAGAGAAACATCAAAGAAGTACTCAAGATTCTAACTCAATTCCAACTCAATTGTAACTCAACTAACTACAAAGACTCTGAACTACTCCCCAAAGCTTCAATCTGAAGAGCAAAGAATTGTTGAACGTTTGACGACACGATGCTGTCACTATAGATGCAGTGCGAGGTGATTCCAGCCATGCAAGACTGAGACTTACCTCTGAATCAGAATTCCATGCAGAATGTCAAGCAAGCCTTCAGAGCAGCCAATTGTACCCAATTGTAGTGTACTAATACAACGATATGTATGCATACATCCATATTGTGAACCCCGTGTAAAGTGTGTGCTTAGAACCCCAACCCAAACAGGTAGAGGTTTCACCCAGCCACGCTCAGAGTGACGCCTCTGACGTTTTTGGCTCAAGACAAGAAGCCTCGACCGTGAAGCGACCAAAAGGGTTAGCTGCTGCGTTGGTGTCGTGGGAGTTGGCCCAGTTGGGTTCGCAGTTGGGGGCTGTTCTGGGAAGCTGTGGCAGTAAGTGCAGAGCTGGTGTGAGTTTGCTTGCATTAGCTACCCAGAAAGCGGTTGAGGCCTGAGAGCTCACCGAATGGCACGGGAAGTGCGGGGATCGCAGAAATCCCTGTTGGAGGCCATAGCAGATGGGGATGTACCTCGCCCCGGCCTGTTGAGGTACCAAGACTGGAATGCGTGGCGGGCCAGAGAAGGGCTCCGGCCAAGCAAAATCCGGCACGGTGACAAGGCGACCACCACTACTGCAGAAGAAGCGCAGTTGTGGCGCGATGTGATGGAGGCCATGCACGGCCCAGACTGGCAAGAGCAGCTGGGCCGAGCGGGCCAAGAACTGGAATCGGACGAGCAAGAAGAGGAAGAGGAAGAAGTAGAAGAGGACAGCGAAATGGCCGAAGAGGAAGCTGGCCAGAGTGAAGCTGAAGAAAAGTCGGCCGGACGTGCGACCCCGAAGGCGCCGTCCCGGGCGTCCTCGACTGTTGGAGACGAGTCCGTGTTCCAGGATGCGTCTGTGGAAAAGAGCAAGAGCGTGTTTGTGATGCCGTACGATCCGTCTAAGGAAACCCCTCAGAAGTTCAGCAAGAGGCTGACTCGCCTGGCGGGAGCCTTGGAAATGGAAGGCGAGACCGTGGACCACAAGGAATTGGAGCGGCGGACGGTTCGCGCTCTGTTTGAATGGCAGGTCAAAGGGAAAGAAGAGCAGGAGCAGTTGATCCTGCTGAAGACCCTCCCGAAGATCAAGAAGAGGAATTTCGAGTCAGGCTAGAAGTCCTGATGGAAATGATCAATCAGAGAGGAGGCCGTCTGAGCCGAACAGCAGAGAAGCTGTTCTCGTCCGCTGAAGGGACCCCAGAGAAAGGGTTGGATGAAGCAGCTCAGATAGATCCAGGTCTGCGGTCCGTAGGACGCGATCTAGGAGATGGGATCGGACGGAAGACGGCCACTCCGAAGGTGCGTCGCATGAGCTCCTCGAAGGATACTCCAGAAGTCCTGGCCTTGAAGCGGCGGGTCGCGGAGTTAGAAGGGGAACAGGCCGGTCGCGGCCCTGAAGGGAATCGCGGACCTGATCCTGTCCTCTCCTTCGCGGAAGCACTAGAGAAACAGACAAAGGTGATGGCGGAAGTGCTTGGGAAGAAGACGAAGCGAGCGACGATCCAAGTCAGTCCAAAGGTGTCGTGGCCCATGCTGGACGACGAATGCAGTGACTACCGCTCGGTCCAAGAGTTCTATGACACCTTTGAAGCCACCATCGGATTAGCGAACGATGGAGATGGCATGACAGACATGGAGAAACTTACGACGCTCAAGGCTTGTCTGAAACAGCACCGCCTCAAGACATATGAGCTAGTCTATCGGAAGCATCTCACCTCTGGTTTGGTCAAGGACAATCCAGGAGAAGTGTACCGTCAGATTCGGCAGAAACATCTGCTGTTTTCAGAGACGGTCGAAGAAAAGGAAATTCGAATCCTGGAAGAAGGCGACGGGCTTGAAAAAGGGAAACTTTCCGCCTTCCAATGGGAAGTCCGGTGGGAGAGCCATTTGGCTGACCGTGACAGCATCGGGCTCGGGCTGAGCGGAAAAGAAGCCCTAATCCACTACCTAAGGAAGATCGGCCCGGCGCTGTCTAAGGACGTACGTCGAGACAAAAGGTTCAGGCCAGATGGCAGTGGAGGCAGTGTTTTCCGAGGCGTGGCCACTTGGGAAGAAGCACATGAAGTGCTGAAGGAGTTGGAAGAGACAGCGGCGGGACAGCGCGCTCTGAACAACTCGACCTTTACCTACGGAGGTGGCAAGGACCGAACAGAGAGACCAAAGAAGGACAAAGTCCTTTTTAATGAGGACAAGGGAGAAAGCAAGATGGATCGTGAGATCAAGAAAGTGTGCTTCGACATGAGGGATCGGGGTACCTGCTCTCGAGGCAGGGAGTGTAAGTACTCTCACGACCGCGCTGTCGTAGAGGAGGCCCGGCGACGAGTATCGCGGGACAAGAAAAACGTTCAACAAGAGAAGAATAGGACAAACCAGACGAACAAGTACGAAGAACGCCCTAAAGCTGACAAGCCAACAAAAGGGAAAGGCAAGGGAAAGAAGGGCGAAGGCAAAGGTGAAGCTGCCAAGAAGCCCTGCCGTTTCTACAGGTGGTGAGCCGCCCAAGAGCCCCTGCCGTTTCTACAGGTCAGCAGGAGGCTGCCAGAAAGGTTCCCGCTGCCAGTTCTCGCATGATGGCCCGGGCGGCTCGCAGCAGAGCGCCGGGGGAGGACCGTCATTGCAGTTAGTGAACATGGCAGATCTGACGGGAGTGAAGGCAGATAGCGGCGGAGGAATGACGAAGGAGAATCCTTTCGTAGGGTGCTTCGAGACGGCGGTCGTGGGCAGTGGTTCGGCCGTTCAAGTGGCGGACCCGGTGCTGGCGACAGTCCCTGCAAGAACAAAGGAGCGGACTGATAGGAAGAAACCCGTCCCACTGCACGAAGTGCAGAAATGGAGCGATCTGAAGTCTCTTGATCAGATGCCCAATCGTTGGTGGAAGCAGGTAGATAACACCAAGGGTGGCTACCAGTACCAGACGGAAGTACAGATCATGAACAAGTATGTGGGATGTCTTCTGGACGGATGTGCCGGATGTAACTCCATCACGGAAGAAGTCGTGGTCGGGGCAATCCGTGAGGCGCTCCGCTCCGGCATCAGCCCTACTTCAGACCAGTTTCCGGTTGCGCAGCTGGAGAAGTGGCCGCAAGAAGAAGTGGTCATGGGATTGGCAAATGGCGCGCCGATCAAGCTGAAAGGTGCGGCCGTCCTACGCGTGACATTCCCGGATACTAACGGGAAGAAGAGCAAGGAAGTTCT
>VSDK01013299.1:196569-221497 GCA_009767595.1 Symbiodinium kawagutii
GTCCGTCCGTCCGTCCATCCGTCCATCCGTCCATCCGTCCATCCGTCCATCCGTCCATCCGTCCATCCGTCCATCCGTCCGTCCGTCCATCCATCCATCCATCCATCCATCCATCCATCCATCCATCCATCCATCGAAGGTATTCTGAGCTTTTATTCCTTCAAATAATCTTTGTGGGCCACACATTCTGTAGCCTATCCGTGCTGCGATGTGAGACTCCAGCGTGAGGTTTTCGAAGTTGACCTGGAACAAAGCTCCAATCCCGGTGACAGAATGGTGTCAGATCCAGGGATCCATCGATCATTTTGGGCTCCCATGGACCAACATGGACCACAACCAGCTCATGCAGTGTCCCAACCCATCCCAACCCACAAACATATTCCCAACTAGACTTCTACATAGAGCCGACCTACTGAGTGGAGGAACCACCACATACCACGACCCCATCACAGCAGTCGGCCACAAGGCGCAGCTGCGCACCTCCTTCCTGGTCTCTGTCTGATCAAGTCCTGGACCCTCGCCTCACGTGAGAGCTGAGAAGCAGCCAGATGCCTCAAGTGTTTTCCTGAATTTTTTTCCTCATGTATTTTCCTCAATTTTGAAGATTAGCCTTTGGAAGTCATACCCTCATGCCCCATGTTCCTTTCCCTCAATCGCCGCGGCAGCACCTTTGCCTTTTCGCGATTCAGAAGTTCGCCAAATTTTCGGCGGATCTCAAGCAACGCGCTTTGCAGAGTCTCAGACTTGGTCTGGAACCATCCAGGACTTTGTGTATGGTACAGGCACAGGTACAGCTTCGAGACAAAGGCGAATCAAGATAGAAACGATGAAAAAAAAGCGTTGTTATGGCAAGCAACCTTCGCGCTCCCAACTTCAGGTCAGTGCTGACGAATCCTTTCAGCACTTTATTGCGGGCTTGGATTCCGCATCATTTGGAAAGTTTCGGAAGTGCCTTTGGAAGTGCCTTTGGGACTGCCTTTGGGACAGGGAGAATCACTTTCCGATCTCTGCGAATCGTCCTGGCAGGTTGTGGTGCTACCCTTGCACGCTGACCTTGGTCGACGGAAAAGGATGGGACAGAATGCTTATGACATCAGTGACATCATGGAAATCTATGGAATTTGATTTCTGAGGCTGCGGAAGAAACAAGTGCGAGGGTTACTTTACAGATTGCATCAAGAGACAAAAAGACGTATCCTCAAATCAAAAGGGAGGTTGAAAAAGGACAATCACGTAGATAAATATGAACGAATACAAACAGAACAAAATGAGAAATGTGCAACAAATGCGCGAACAAACAAATCAAAATAAATGGCAGAGACACTTGGAGGAAGAAACAGGTGCAAAAGCAACTATGGACACTGACAAAAAATAGCAAAAATGACAAACAAGCCTGTGTGAGTACGTGTATGTATGCTCACAAACTTAGAATGCACACATAGAATCACATAGATGCATGTCTGCACATGATATGTGAGGCATGCATCTAACCTATGAATTGAATGTATGTAAGACTCAATGTCTGTAGCGCAACGCAATGTAACGCAATGAGAGTATGCAACACATGGACGCGGATAGGGTCAACACATTTGAACACCCTTTATGCATAAAGAATCTCTCGAAAAGGCAAACATGAAGAGATAGTGTGTGATAGTGTTGCGATCTTCACCTAGCATAATGGTATGTTTTTTTGATCACCCAAGTGAAAACCGGTTTAGGAGGGACCAGTTTAACGGCACCAGTTCGACGCTTGGATGCTTTGCTGGTTGCCTTTCTATCGCTTGAACTGGAGCAGAGTTCCCTGGCAGTGACGATCCGACGAAGCTAAAGCAAAGCAAGCGATCAACAAACCAAGTTGCCTGGTTCCCACCAATCATTCCGTTCAAAACCCAAAAGATGGAGCATGGAGACATGAGGAAGCATGCGTGCAAACACACACGTGATGTATACAGGTCTCTGTATATTCAGCCAAAGTATTGACATTTTTCTCTAAGCAGGATCAGATCCATCAGGTTTCGTAGCGAATGTTGCAACATCACATCTTCCACCTGGCACAGTCATCCAAGCGACTTCTGAGTTGTGCAATCTTTTGCGACATGTCCTCGTTGGGCTTCACGGCTTCCTAAGAGTAGAGCTGAATTCATGGGGTCGAAACAAGTTACGGCTTCTGCTTCTCCCTCAATACTCTAGAGTAATGAGAAACATGCGTGTGATGCTGTCATGAGCTTGTGCGACAATCGATAAATCCAAGAGAACACAGTACACCTCCGGCAAGCAAAGTAGATAATCAGAAAAGAAAATGCATATGAGAGAGAATCTCACCTGCCACAAAAACATCATTGGCATCGTCTATATCTTCACACCCTTTTCTTTCAAAGTAGTCACCAGTCCCCTTTGTCGATTAAACCAACTGCTTTCACTGTACCATGTGGTTTTATGTAACATGTCTATCATCCTTTCACTGCTTTATTTACTCTAAAAGATGCGATTCCAAACAAATGGAACCACTCGGGGTCTGCTTGTTTTTGCAACTTCCCTTGCCCAGCAAATGGCGACTACAGCTGGTAAAAAGAGACACTGCAAAAAAACAAGAACGCCATTCTGTTTGGCCCATGCTTATACAATTTTCATGCAAGTATGTTTGGGAGGCGGAATTGCTTTACCATCTTTTGCCTTTCTTTGTCCTCAAATGTGGAGACCTTGAGAAGCCCTCCTCTCAACAAGAAAGGCAGAGCAAGAGATAAATACTTCCCAAATTTATCCACAATTCACCTCGACAATGATTCCACACTAGCATTGACCTGTGACTTGTACATCGTACATGCTGTTCCTGTATCCCCGAACATCAAACCAGTTGAGTGACCATCCCTATCCCTCATTAATGGCTTGAAACTACTGACCGGCAGACAAGATACAACCATGGGAGCCTCGACAATAGCATGGTCCTTTGGTGGCGCTCGATTTGCGCTTGGCAAATGGTTGGAAGGAAACTGCTTGGGACAGGTGGCAGGTGGGTACTTCAGTGTAGCGTGCAGCCCAGGACATCTAAGGGAGACCTGTCATTGCCTCAAACTTCCTTGCATTAGGCACACAAAGTGCCACTAAGAAGTTGCCATTTCTCAATGCTGACAGTCTTCCTGCTATGCTTCTTGTTCAATGGCGCGTATGGAAAGCACAAACCAACCAACACAGCTTGGCAATTGATTGTGGCTTCCTGGTGTTATCCCTAATGAATTCAGCCACCACGCTGGGGAAGTGAATGATTGAAAATTCACCCTGCATTTCGTCCGATTTCGGGACAGTTTCAGTATCGGATCTTTGCCCGGTCTCAACTGCAATCGCTTTCAACCACCCTTCCATCGCTTGTCTGATAGCCAGCTGAAATTTTACCCTGCGCCCTCAGCCATGCCTTGAAGGGTGTACATTCTTGCACAGGATATCCAACCTTTTCCGCCAACGTGAGATTCAGCCGAACACCTCGGAAAATAACACAGCATTGATCAGCAATGATTGTGGCTGTCCACTTTCACCATGATCATCGTGCTCAGAACTATCATTCATAGGAGTTTTTAAGAACTGCAGTTACGTACTCCTACGAATGATTGCTATTGTTTCTTCCCACTCTCTTTCAACGCATTCTAATACCTACGGTACAAACGTGTGGCATCTGGCTGCATAGCGCTCTAAGGGACATCCTGGTCTATGAAATCCTGGTCCCAGTCAAGCTGAGTTGAAAAACCAGCAGCGAGAAAAACTCAGACCTTCAGATGTCCTGCGTGGGTTGATATCCAGCAACACCAAACATTAGAGTTGACGCAGTTTTTCTGGTTTGCCATGTGGGTTTGAGCAGAAGTACTTAGCTTCTTCAAACCTCATCTTTCACGTCATCTTTGTGACATAATCAAAACCAGTCAAATTTGCCGCTCAATTCTGCAAGGGTAAGCATACCAGCAAGTAAACAAAATAAACAACACACACACACATATAGATTGGTCTACATTTAGTCATGATATGTGTATAGTCCTTGCTTCCCAGCTACTGGCAACCTTGGAACACATCAACGTTTCAGCGGACTGTCATAAGGATTGCAGGAATGCTTCGATTGTTTGCGATTGAAGTTGCTGATTAGGGTGTTGGGTGGTGTTGGCTGAAGAAATAATGCAGCAGTTGTTGAATAGACTGTACCTTGTTCATCCTTTTTCACATTTCAATAGGGCTATGGATGGGTATGGCCATCGTTGAAGTGATGACGGCCAAAAACTTCCTGAAGCAAATGGATGGTACAAGCAGCGCGCAACTCCTTAGCCGGGCAGGTGCAGCATGGTGCAGCTCTGCAGCGGTGTTGGGGAACGGTAAGGGCTTGCTGAGTCACTTGCTGAGTCATATCCAGTGAAAACATGTGAAAACATTAAAAAGTCCTGCAACAAGCTGCGGCAAAGGTCGAAGAATTCAGGTGCTGCAATGCTCTGACATGCACTGCACTTGCTGTGAAGGCTACCATGTCCCACCCTATCATGCCACACTCTCACACACACACACACCTGCCCACGAAGAATGTTTCAACCATTAATGAAAGCTTTCAACTGCAGCAACGAATTCTTCTGACCTTTTTTGGCTTACGTCAGCAGTGCCATGCCAACACGATGGTAGCTACGGGTTGGGCTTTCTTCGCATGACCAAGGAAACAATTGTGCTTGAGAAGTGGATAGGTATGCCATTTCTCAGCTTTCTGCATTTTGAAATCAACAGTTAACTTTTCTCTGGCTACAATCGACCTTGAGGTTCAGCCACGTAAACACGGCCCAATTGATTCTGACACTTTCCTCAGCACCCGATGTCAATGTGTAGAACATTTCGGGAGTACTGCTTCAGAACCCTGAAAAATAGATAAAATAACATCAGTTGAAAAATCAGAATTCACGTGAATTCACACAAAAATCAAAAGAATTCTTCAGCAAAGACATAGACCCCGAAGGAAGGCCCAAAGACTTCACAACAAAGACCCCGTGAGCAGCTCCTTGGTGCCACAACTTTGGCCCAGGCCCCCAGCGCCCAGCTAGGTGCAGTCGGGCATCCGCCGGGCTGTAGTCTTTCATGAAAGCGCGGGCAGCCAAGGATTGCATCTCGATGCCTTGCCGGCTGGAAAACCAAGAAACAACTTCAACAAAAGTGCCTATTGAAAATTGTTCAACATTTTTTGGTGCAAAAGAACATCTTAAACAAACAATTATTAAACATCGATTCAACGTACACCTGCCATTCGCATGCAATGCTGTCCCGGATCACCGCAAAGTCCAAAAACCCGAATCTGCATTCAACGCGCTTTTTAGACAGCTTTGATCAGCTTTGCACACATCATATTAATCACAAGTCGACAACTGCAAACACTAGTAACTTCTCCGAACCTTTCATCGTAACTTCCGTTCGAACCACAGTATACCAGAGTAGTGCTCCATTGTTGGCAATGCTTCTATATATAGTCCCATGGCAACTCTTGTCGCAGTGCAAGTGCCTTTGATCACAAATACTTGACAACAAGTACTGTCATGTCCAATCTACCATGTCTATTCACATCTATTATATCACATTGACCAGTTCAACAATGACTTTTAATGCTAGGTCTCTATGCATCTCTATTGGCTAGCAACTTTCGAAGCCATTTTGCTTCACCGCGCATACCCTTCACCAACTCTTGTCATGGGCATCGAGCTGCTTCGGTTCTTGGCTTTGCCGTGCGGTTTTGCAGCCCCTTCCATCACAGCCATGTCCTGAAAGGCTGCTAGTGCTGATGCCTTGCTTCAGCCCAAACGAAGCACTGCCGAGGGTTCGAGGGATTGAAACCCATGTCTAAGAGCTGAAACCTCTGAACCATAGTATCATATACTCCATAATGAAAGAATATTGAAGAAACAACAAAAAAATACAAAAAACATAATTTCCCTTGCTGGGTGGAGCTCTGTGAACGTCAGAGGGGATTGCGGAGGGTTTTAGCCCTGCAATGTCCTTGACGTTCATCTCCAGTGGTCCAGAGATCCTTCGCAAGATCATGGTCTCCATGACAGCACTTTGAGAGAGCAACAGCGTGTAAAACTGTGACATCTGAAGGCTGGTTGCGCAGGTACACTACTCAAGGCAAGGCCTCATGGGGCCACCACCGGTCCCTATCAGTTCTACCAAGGGAACCAGCCCTATGCCACCATGGACACTCCCCGGGAGGCTGTGATTGTCGCTGTGTCATGGCTCGCTACTGCCACCTTTAGCGCATCTAATCTACCTGATGCAACTGGTATCAAATATTCGCTGTAATTGAATGCATATCCGTACATATTACAGAAATACTACAGAGAGGTTGTGTGTTTGTCGTTTGCCTTCATCCGCGGCTGACATCGCCCTGGCAATATGAAGTTTCGATCATGGAGGCGGAAATCGAGGAAATCATGTCTCTTCAGAGAGGGTCTTATTGTCCTTGGTTGGGGAATGATTGCGAAGATGCTAAAATGCCAGTTCTGGAATTGCATAAAGAGTACGATAACTATTTACCAAATATCAAATTATACATGTCAACACGTGGTGTCAAAAAGGGGGGACCGAGAGCGTCCTTTTCTGTGCATAAAAGGGAGTAGATTCTTCGTTGTGGTTCTTATGGTTGCATTGGGTGCAGCCCTTGTAGAAATTGCGATGCGGTTTTTATGCCATGCGAAAGGCAATGACTCTTCCTCGCCTTCTTGGTGGTGGTCGTCGTGGTGTTCTTTCATGTCTGTTCAAACTGTTCGGCCAATTCGGGCGGGTTGGTGTCGGCAAGTTCAATCGAACAAATGTGCTCATTGGTTTCTCTATGTTTCCCTACATAATTTCCAAATGCAAAGAAAATCAAAGAAACCAACCGCCACAGCCATCTTGCCCCGCAAGTAACGGCCATCTCTCAGGGCTTGATCTTTTAAGGCAATGCCAAGGTGGTTGTGCGATCATGCAGGTCTCTGGCTTGTGTTGGGCCATTGTGTAGTCAGCTCTTCGGAAAAACCGCTTGTCACAATGGCAAAGGGCAAATCCCCGCCAGCCCCCACACAAATTCTGTGAAAAGAACACACACCATACTGCTCGACATTCTCATCCTTCTTGTCCAAGAACTCAAACTTGTACAGTATAAACTCTTCAGCGCTTCACGTACCAGAATAGACATTCAAGTGCAAGCTATCACAAGGTCCGCTTCTTTTTTGAAACGACTTTTGCCTACAAGTTCATGGGCCGCTCTGCCAGGCTAGGTGTTCGATGGCTGCTATGCTGGGTCTTTGGCTTCTTGCAAACGCAACGTGTACTCCAATCTTCAGAGATTTAGGTCATCATTGTGTCTATGGGGTCAAATATGGTGAACCTTGATTCTCTCAAATTCATACTTTTTGACCATGGTTCACAGGTCGCCCCCATTTCGACAAGTACATCGGGGCCACAAGAAAGTGCTGTAGGTATCATAGAAAGTGGCGCTTTTATGTTGGTTTTCCTCCCAAGGATGATCATAAACTTAACTAATCAGTTTTGAGTTTCACCATGTTTCACGGAGTGTTTCGCCATGTTTCGACGGGCCGGGTCGCGTCCTCTGGATGATGCTCTCAGGCTCAGCCACCAAATCCTCGAAACGCACCAAGAGAACGCTCTTGTAGCCAGACTCCTCCTGGAGCCTAGCAGTCGCACTGAAAACTGTCGCGGCTTCATGGGTCGCTGCGCGGCAAATTCTCAGGGCTTTGGAACAGGAACAAACACCGTTGCATTTAGATCTTCCCTGTCGTGGTGCACAGATTGCACAGTGGCAATTTCTCAACGTCAAACTTTCATAACTGGTGGGTGGTTTCAACCTCTATGAAGATATTAGTCAATCAACCAATCAAATAAGTGAATACCAAAGAAACAAATGTCTAAAGCCACCAACCAGTAGTTGTTTCACCATGATTGCTGCTCATGAGCCATTCTTATGAACCACTCTATACCACTATTATGTTTAAAACTTGCACATCAAAATTCTGATGTTTATACCACCATGTACCACTATTATGTTTAAAACCTCTATGAACACCTAAGACTTGCTTCTGTGGTCGTACATCCACAGCCAGAGAGTCCTGACATATCCCGAGGTGTAGCTGTTCCAAACGCCAGGGAGGGATCGAAATGATCCTCCAGTAATTCCTGGCTGGGCCAACTGCAACTCAAAAAATTGGATGCAGCCAACCGCTGATGAAAAATCACTAATAGTGGCTGTTGAATAATGATGGTTGATCATGGCCGACAGTGGTTGGTGGTGGAAATGCATTCAAATGCTTGATCTTTTGCAATGCAGATGTTGAAACGGGCGGAGACACCATACAAACGAATTGAGGCAAGTCCCACGACAAACAAATCAACAATCGAACACCCATCTCAAGCAATAAGCAATTCAGATTAATAGCTATTGTTAAGCACTGGCAAATCACTGCTTAATCACTGGTTAATGTTGTTGAGCACAGTTGCTATTTGTTAAGTACTGGTTAATACAGCTTAGTTAATTTGATTAATTCAGTTGGTGAGACGTCAAAATGTGTCGGTCCAAGGGGCCAGCACCAGGCGGTCCATTGGTGTTGTCCATGAATTGGCAGGGCTCGGTGATCCATGCAGTTGTTAAAGCCTTGGAGGCTCGCCGGGCCCCACAGAGATGTGGTTCCACTGTCATTTTTTAGAGACTAAATGTTGTTCCAATGTCTTTTGCTTTAAATAGTTTTTTCATCTTAAATACTATGAACATAATATTATTCATAGAGATGTTTATCATATCGAAAAAACAAAGAACAACAGTTGGGCACTGAAAACCAACTTCCTGCTTGGCGCGGTAATTTGAGAACGTTGTGTAACTAGAAATGCCGAATCCGGGGGAATACATACTTACAGAACAACCCGGCAGTCTGTTGATGCCTTTTGGTGCTATATCATTTTTGTTGCATGTCGAGTCTGTCATCACTCATAGAATTTAGTCCTGGTAAAAATGTGAAAGAGACTAGCGGACAGCGACAAACCATGGTTTAGAGGGCAGTACGCCCAGGAAACACTTTAGCAAGTTGTCAAATCACAAGCGATTCAGCCCATCCTCTGTGAAAGGTTTCCATGCGCATGATGCAACAGTTGTACTACCCGATGTGTGGATGCTTTGAGCATATCCTGCGAACTGGGAATACCACACCACAAACCTACATACACACACACAACCCGATATGTGCGAATCGTGAAAAATGCCTTGCACATTTCACTCAAGAAACCAAGCCGCTGTGGTGAATGTGTGGCTGCACGGAAACTGCTCATACCATGATTCATGATGTAGCTCCTGCGTTTCTTTGGAAGCCTCTGCGCTTGCATTGGGGTCAAACATTGTTTGAGGATTTTTTCTTTTGGATGGTTTAGTTTTTTGAGCGCGAAAATGTTGGAAATACCTCAGGCAAACTACTAAGAAATGGCGGGTGCAGTATTTGAGAACATCGCGGGCGAGGGCGCCCTGGAAGTGCGACTAAAATATAATGATGTGATCATTACAATGAAAGTGGTGGGTGGTGGCAATAATGATGACAAAAATGATGATAATGATGATGATGATGGTGGTGGTGCTGCTGCTGATGAACACCGTCGATGAACATAACGATGATGTTGATGATGATGGTGAGGGTGATGAACATATACGACATACAGAATTAAGGAACATGTTGATGATGATAATGGCGATGGGGGTGGCGATGGTAGTGGTGGTGATGGTGACTGTGATGGTGATGGCGATGGTGATGACAACAACGACAATGATGAACATGATGATAGCGACGATGACAACGGTAACAAACACAAACAAGCAGGAAAACGGAGCAGAAAAACACAGAAGCAAAAGAGGGACGAAGCAGAAAACAAAAACAGAAACACACAAAAAAACAGCAAAGCCGAAAAAACAGAAGCGCAAATGCAAGAAAAACCTACAGTAATTCTGAGAGAAATTCCCCGAAAACATGGGACATCATCATGGGTTCCCCTAGCAATGTGCCGAGGAACACAGTCAGATGCAGAACCGCTACCAGAGCATCGTTTTCGCTTGGCGCACCGTTCCATGCCATAGGGTGCCTCCCGGATGCTGAGGCAGCAAAATCACCCGCTTGGTAGGTGTACTTACCTAAATAAATACGGAACTATAGATGATAAATGATATGATTAGGATTAGTACATACAATATGTAAATAAATAGATAAATAGATGAATGAATAGATAAATAAATAAACAAACAAATGAATAAATATATATAAATAAATGATGATATGTACATAGTAAATGATAGCAATACATACATGATCATACATGTATGCTCATATACGTGATTCAATATCCAGCCCCGGCCTAGCTATGGCCATTCTTCTCTTGTCTCCTTCCTCTTCCTCTTGTTGTTTTGGCAAGGGTATTGTTGTTGATGAATTTGCGGCTCATGCTCCTCTCCGTTGGTGTTTCCTTGACTACTGCTGTAATCACTTCTCCTCCTTCTGCTTCTCCCTGTCCTCAGTCCATCCTCAGCCCCTCCTTCCTTGCCAACCGTGCAGTCTTCAGTCTCCAAAGCAGAGTCGGCAGCAAAAAGGTCCACCATGGTTAGAACGTGTCAGAAAAGGGGTGCGCTACCTTCCATGCGTCATCCCATTCTGCAATCATTGATAACATATATTTTATCATTTTAAGTAAGTAATCTTTAAGTGTACCATTGTTGATATGTCCCAATTTCTTTTGTTCTTTTGTTGAAAAGATAGTAAACATAGTGCCTTCTTTGTTGAACAAATAGTTTCAATACGTGATACTAATATCAACATGCAATGTGATACAGCAACATATCCAATATGCTTGTTGTTTCAACATGGCTATGGGTCAAAACCCTATTATTGTTGGCTACTATCCTCCATTAGTTGGTTGATCAACATTGACCCATTGCCATATGTTTCCATGTGTCATTCTGACCCCAAAGCACATGGCGCACCGCTGCACCTTCTTCCAGCTTTGAAGTTGTGACAGTGGATCTCTCACCAGGGCAACCATCACCTCATGCACATGGACATTGTTGAATTGAGCACAAACATGGTGGTTTTCATGAAGTTTTCATCCTTACTAACCATTTATAGTTGTAAATAGTTTCAAATCAAACCATCTTGAGGGGTTCCCCATTTTGAGAAACCACCATTTGAACACACACACACAAGCGATGACCCACCTTTCAACCGATGATTTTTTGTGATCTTCACCAGGGCAGGCAAGCTACTGAGGTCTTCGTTCACTTTGTCTGCTGATAGGGAGCACCCATTCACCAATTCACAAAGAACCCATGACAGCATAAAGGATAAACCAGCAATCACTGCGTACATGATGCAACCATGAATCGGTATTCAAGGTAACAATATGTAACCATCAATATCCATTCATTATCATGTCTCATCCAAATCAGTAGCAGGGCCCTTGGTGACACCGCAGCAGCTCGCTGAGGAGATGGCAATCTGACGCCTCTCGCGGAAGTCCCAAAGCTCTGGGTCCCAGAATTTCGTCTTGCCACCTGAGGCCCACAGTGACTCGCAAGGGCGAGCGGTCAAACCTCCACCGTTCACTGGCTCCATAAGCCACTCATAAGCTACTGATGCTGTAAAGATTGAAGCCTTACCAATCTTACCAATTGCAGATTATCAAGCGAACACAAAGATTTCTGCAATGGCCCTACATGGCTCGAGAATTCATTGAATGAGTCACTCATCACAGTCTTCAAGACGGGAAGCCCTTTCATCCCACATCGGTTCAGACTGCGGCAAGAGCCAGTTAAACATGAGCTTTATTTTCACCCAGCGGTAGTTGTAAGGTGCAAAACTCATTCTTCAACAAGGCATTTCTACTGTATCTACTGTGCCCCAGAAGTGGTGCATCTGGTGGTTCGGGGTACCCATGGGTACCCCGTGAAACAGCGATCTTCCCTCTGTGCCTTGAATGGTGTTGAAAAGGTCCAAAGGATTCCTTGGAGGGTCAGCTGTGTCATCAATCTTTGGGACTGACCTTTCAGGGTACCAAAAAAAAGACTTTACTGTGAAATCATTCAGTTTTAGGGGTTAATGACTTTGAGCCATACAGATGTTCTATGAACATTGACAAATCGAAACCTATGTGAAGGTGCTTGAAGTTGCTGAACTTGTTCAGTTTGGGCCTAAGATGGCCAACGTGAACGTCTCAGAGAAGCCTGACCTCAAAAAAGCAACATGTTACAAAATGGCCCAAACATTGTGGAGTGCTCTAAAGTCAACGCGACTGCAACATAGACGTCCAAGCATCACGTAGTCTCTGTCTCCAGGCAAAACATTTGGGATTCATTTCCGGGGCCTTTGTTGCTCTATGAATTATTCTTCAAATCTCACTGCAAACCTTCAATTCTGTTCCAATGACTGCTAACACGCCGTCACTGGACATGCTCCGAGAATCGCCCCATGGGTTTCCCAGTGGTCAACACCTCATATCACTGTTGGTAACTACTACATGTTTACTACTATACCCACAGAACATGGCTCTGTAGACGTCGTTGAAAACGCTGCCTTCTCAGGTCTACTTGCCAAGTGACTCACGGGATGCGATTCGTGCCATCCAAGGGCGTCTGTTTTGCGAGGCAAGGATACCCCATTGTGCAGCAGAGATAGGGTGGGGTGGATTCAGATTCAGATTCTTAACCTGCTTGGTGCTTTCAACCCGTATGAAGAATGTTAGATAATCATTGTTTATAAATCCGAGGGGAAAATAGACACTTTGATAATCATTGTTGATAAACCCGTAATAGAACATGTTTAAAACACTTTAAAACCACCAACCGCTTTGTCCAAGATTCACATGCTTTTCTGGCTTGGGAAAGTCCAGGCATCGACCTGAAGACACGAAGACACGCGGCTACCGGCGAAGTGTTTCCCTTGTCCCCAGAACTCCAAAACCTGTGTCAAAGCAAACTCATTGCTTAACATTAGTGTTAGTAGTTCCAGGTATATAATCACTGGAGCACCATTCCACAATGGGATATCAAATATGTGTTGAACTTTAAACACCTTGTCTGAAAAACAGGAACACACGTCTCCCACACTTTACTCTTCATATGACATCACCAACGCACACAAAATATTATGTATTTGCAAGGCAAAGAGAAAACAGCGGAAAGCGTGAACATGTTGAACCATACGGTGCTGTGCCCTTTGGCGCACTGAATTTGCAAGTAAAGATTTTTCTCGGCCGGCAAACATCCATTCTCTCGACAAATCAAAACCAAAGAGCAGTATGGTCCGAAAGCACTCTTGCGTAAAATAGAGTGTCTAGATCTGGATAGCCAAATAAGCGTCCATCAACAACATAATAACACTATTGATTGCCTCTGACCAAGGAATTGGAGAACTTTTGCCTCAATCATCCGGTTCTGGGTATCTGAAAGGGCTGCTTTAGAATTGCACGCACTTTCATCTTTCTTCATTGTACTTTTGGATGAGAGAAGTGGCTGATATCCTACAGTTCCCCTGTTCCCCTGAAAAATTGGGCGCCATGTCCTTGCACTGTAGCGGAACCAACTGGGTCCTATAGGTCCTGGCATGTCCTAGCTATCCTGCATGAATTTGCAATACAAGCACGTTAATCTGAAAGGAATGGAAACACCTCGTGGATCCGAGTGGCAAAATGAAGCGTAAAACGAGGCGTAGACGATCCAGCAAAGAAGCAACCCGACCCAAGAAATAAAACACATCAGGGCCATGTGTTTCTTTCAAGCTAGGGAGCATTTGGCAGCACCACACACACACACACAAACACAAGAGCTTTTCAAGGCAACTTAGAAGATCCACGTTCGCATTTGGAGCGAGAGAGTGGTATCCAACCAGAAGCACAAACTACAGACGCACAAACTACTGCAACCAACCATCTCAACAACCGAGCTTGGAGGAAAAAAACGAGTACTGTACATATTTCCTTCTGCCACTGCAATAAAAGTGGCTGCCAAGATGCCATGTGATTGTCCCCCAACTTGCATGCCAGAAATGTCTGGACGTCGGGCTTGGTGGCAGCAAAGTGGAAAATTACCTGGCCATCAACATAAAAAACAAAACACACATGCAACCGGATGAAGGTGACAAAGCATTAGGGCATTGGGATTCGGATACGGCTTCGAGAAACAAAATATGACATGCAGAGCATTGCAGAGTGCAAAAAGATGCAAAAAGTAATTCCATCGTGAAGCAGCTCTTGGCTTTGATGCCCAATCGACAAACGCATTGAACGTTTTGGGCACCAAATTGCTTTTAGACCACACACACAGAACAGCCTGATTCCGAACGTAGGAGCATGACTGATCGTCGACAAGATCTCTTTCAGAATGACTCTTTGTTGAAGGCAAACTTTGGGTGATGGATGGTGATGCTTGCTCAATACATCTCAATACCGTACTGACCAAGACACTCACCAAGGTTGCCAGCCTCATGCTTCGGAGCTAAGAACAGCATGAGAAGTTGTTTGTTATTTGAAGTGAAGAAACAGCTTGTCACTTCGAAACCATATGCTCGTGCTCTCAAACAGGACTGTGACGAGGAAGCCTGATCCTTTCGATCCTGTCCTTCACACAATCGTACGCTTTCGATGCGCGAATCTGGAGACCATCTTGTGCGTACAAATGACTCTAGATTAACCGCAAACATGAAACTCATCCCGACCCGTCCCTTTTACCTGTTCCAAATGCCTCCTGAAATGCCTCCTGACTTTTCCCCGGACTCGAGGCCAAGCCAAGGAACATGAGATTGGTGCCACTGTCGTACATGCCAAGAAGCTGCAACCAGCTCCTTGGCTGATCCACCATGGACATACCATGGGCAGCGAAACAACGCATCATGACTGGTGATGGGACGCCATGACATGAGATGTCTGCAAACAGTATGAGCCCTTCAAACCCTTCCTTCTTTCCGGTGTCACTCACCGCTTTATTGAGATGCACCCTGAATCCTGCACAGAAGCACCCGCTTCTGATCCAGAAGCAGGTCACCTTGGCTTCCTGATGTCAAGGCTCACACGACTTGCGGCTGGTACCATGCGCTTGTAGACTTTCACCTTAGGTCCCATGGGATCTGTGTCTACCCTCCGATCTTGCCGGCGGATTGCAGATCTTGATGACGACTGCTGTGAGTAAATATGTGCAAAGATCCAAATTGAAAAGGCGCTCAGCTTCAAAGTGGAACTCAGAATCAAACATAATTTCTTGAAAACAACATGCTTGCTTCCCTCTCGGACGATACACACTGACACGCGGCAACAATTTTGAAGTGAGATGTCTGGTTAAACATCAGAAAATCAAAACATCCATCAATATCTCACATTTCCCCCCCTGCATGTGGGCCACTGCCAGTGCCCCACTTTCACCCTTCCAAGATGTTGAAAGTCTCGTCCTAAGAACATTCACTCCAGAAATGGCCTACAACTATGTACATATAATTACATATAAATAAGTAAATAAATGAATAAATAAACAAATACATAAATATATAAATAAATAAACATATAAATAAACAAATAAATAAATAAATAAATAAATAAATGATAAGTAAATAAATAAATAAATAGATAAATAAATAAATAAACAAATAAATAAATATATATATATATATATAAATAAATAAATATATAAATGAATAAATATACATATACATAATATATATATATATATATAAAGGTCGTTTCTCAAAATAGGGAGCCCAAAAAATGGCTGGTTTATTACTACCAATGGTTTATAAGGATGATTTGAGGGTACCCCTATTTTGAGAAACATCCATATATGTATATATATATATACATATAAACACCGAAGTACAACTCCACTCTTTATCCCTTTGAAGCCTGATAATTCCTTCTGCTTTGTACACTTAATATAGTCTTAAGCATTTTCAGGTGGTCCGAGAGCGTTTGAGACCGGCTTTCTACAAATGCAAAGTACAAAGGAACTCAACTTTTCCGGCGACACATTTTTAGCCAAAGGAACAACTTCGCTTTTATGCTCGACCCGCACCAGGTTATTACAGGACGACGTGATCCTGTCAGGAAAGTACCGGATCCGATCACCCAACATGTCCCAGTGGGCTGTTTCCAAGTCCAAGCGCTGGCTACTTATAGACTGTCAGGTTTTTTGATTGAGGCATTGCAACCTCAAAAACAAGAACATATATAAATGGCATATGACGGATTGCATCTCCTACAATACTAAACAATCATACACTGTAATATACTGTAGTTATATCATCAGCCTACCAACCAACCAACCAACTGACCAATCAATCAATCAATCAAGCAATCAATCAATCAAGCAACCAATCAATCAGTCAATCAATCAATCCATCTAGCAAAGAATCAATCAAACAATCGACAATCATACGGGACAGCCAACGAAGAACAAGGGATTCTTCCAACAAGAGTCTATTCTTCCAGGCTGCAAGGATCATCAAAAGGAAGACTCAAGAGGCATATTGTGGGGACGCCCATGTATATAGTTCGGAAACCCAACAAACATATGCCTAAGAATTCAAAAGCACTGAGAACATTTCAAAACATCGAAACAAAACACATGCACATTTGTCTAGAGTTCAAAACCACTCCTCTTGGACTCCATCTCCAAAGAACAGCCCCTTTGGAACTTGTCTAGTGCCTGTCCAACAGTCATTGAGAATGCAACCTTTACAAGAGAAGTTATGCTGAGGTCAGACCCACATCGATGTCAGCAGAATAGCCGTGGGGCAAGGAGTATCAGCTGCATTAGCTTTTCCTTGCGCTTCAATTGCGCCTCCGCAATCTTGGAAGTCGGCAAGCAAAATAAACCACTAGTACCAGTTGCATTGGGGACAGAATTCGGACTTTGTCTAAGAACGGAATGCCACCCAATCATCTTCTCAATCCAAATCGTGGCCGCTGTGTGGGAAGCACCATCCCCATTCGCCACTTTGCCCTCTCTCAGTCCTACACAAGCGGTTTCGTCCACCCCCTGTCCAGTAGCTATAAAACTCCTCAGCTGCGCACGAAGAAAGGAACACAACCAGTGGAGTGCCCAGCAAGGGAATCCAAATAGATGAACTGCAGTGTTCCCTATGAGGACAATTCCCTTTGAACTGCTGTGTTGGTATGGCTTGGTGAGGGCCATGTTTGGCTGCAAAGCAGATCCCAGCTTTTATCCCTCCATCGTTGTCAACGCCAAGCATCGCAACTGGAATTGAATTGGCAGGCAAGCTGACCTTAGGATGAAGCAAAACAATACAAACCGAACTACACAAAATGCAAACCAAAGGCCTTGATATGGACAACATGCGCGAACAGTGGAAAGTTGAGAAATGATGATGCTTTGCTGCATTCCCAGGTCCCCTATTGAAATCCCAGAAACAAGTCTTTTCTATGGAGGACTTTCACACTACTTCCCGGACTATCTGAAAATTTGAAAAACGAACATCTGTAAAGTGCGAACACCCACCCGTCTTCTGGAAAGGACGTAACCATCATGTGCATGTACAACTTTCACGCCCCACTGTTCGGATCTCGAAGTGAAAGGGAAAGGGTATGAAAGGTCGGGATATACATCACGAAGGCTCTGTTGCATCGTTTCCTATCATATGTTGATACATCTTACATCTTGTATGAATTTTTGCCTCGAAACACACTTTGATGCACCATTTTCCATTCAAAATATTGATATAACTACCAGTAGTACCGCACAAGGCGGTGGCGGAAGTTTCCAAGATAGGAGCACTATAGGAGTGTGCAGTTGTGGTTGCGACGATTGATTGTCCGAGGGATCCGAGAACTGAACATCACTTGGACCTGACTTCCTGCCAATGTGAGCATCGATCTGGCCACTTGACTGGCAGCCTATCTGTCTAGCTATCTTTCTATCAGTGGATCAGTTTTCTTTCAGTCTGTCTGACTGTCTATCTATCTATCTATCTGATGATCTATTCGTTTATCTATCTGCCTATGTACTTGTCTTTCTATCTACCTCACTATCTATCTCGTCATCTTTCTGTCTATGTATCTATCTACCTGTCCATCTATCTATTTATCTATCTGCCCATCTATCTATCTGTCTATCTATCTACCGAATTATTTGTCTGATCATCTATGTGTCCATCTGTCTATCTTTCTGTCTTTCTACCTGACTATCCATCTACTTATCTATCTGACTCTCGTTTCGTCTACCTATCTGTCTATCTATCGACCCATCTAGCCATCTGAATCTGGCTATCCAATTGTCTGTCTATTCCATCTATCTATTCTAGCTATTCTATCTATCTATCTATCTATCCATCCATCTATCTATCTATCTATCCATCTAGGTGTTTGGCCACTTTTGATAATTGGACCTTGCAAAAGTGTTCCGATCATCAAGTGTTTTGTTACTTTTGACCTGCAAATGTGCTTGGCGCGCAAGCGTTGTGCACATTTTGGCTACATAAATCACGAAAAGTGACGCGAAACGCAAGTGTTTTCCTACTTTTGTCTCCTGTGTTCAAAAAGTGTCAAAACGTGCTGTGTTTTGACACATTTGCTTCAAAATGTGCTTCTCGCCCTGGCCGCGTGCACTTTTTCGGACATGCAACTTTCAAAACTTGTTAAAAACCACGAGTTTTTGCGACTTCGGACGTGAGAATGTGCTTCGCGCGCAGGCGGCGTGCCAATTTTCATGATCATATGACATCTCCGAAAAGTGGCCCGAAACGCTAGTAAAATTGCAGTTTTTATTTTGGTACAAGATTTTATCTTAAAAACTTGCTTCGCGCGCCGCCTAGGTTTTTTAACGATTTTGCAAGTTGCAACTTCCAAAAGTGCCCCGAGGCTGACATGTTTTTACGATTTTGACTTCCAAAGGAGGTTTTTTAACGATTTTGCAAGTTGCAACTTCCAAAAGTGCTCCGAGGCTGACATGTTTTTACGATTTTGACTTCCAAATGTGCTTCGCGCCTAGGTTTTTTAACGATTTTGCAAGTTGCAACTTCCAAAAGTGCTCCGAGGCTGACATGTTTTTACGATTTTGACTTCCAAATGTGCTTCGCGCCTAGGTTTTTTAACAATTTTTGCACACACCTTCCGCCACAGTGGTCCGCACCCGCCGCTTTAGCGAGGTACCCTTCTGGACCCTCATGATGCACAAAACCTTGCAAAACACAGCATTTCGCGACTTTCCTAACATTTTGGCGCACTCGCACTCTCATCTTTCTCACATCTCTTCTTTCTCACATCTGCATAGGCGATCTACCCTAGCTGAGTTGTCCATATTGTCGGAAGTTAGACTTCTAAACTTCCTTCGATAATCTTTCGCATTCGTCTTCGTCTCAAGGTACTCGCAGCGCTTCTGCGCGTCAACATTCGATGGCAAACAGCAAGGAGCTACCAATGGAGGTGACCGGTGACCCAGCATGGCCACCCAACATGGTGACCTATGTGCACAAGTGTGGTCACGGAGTCATGGGGCCACCGAGGTAATTCCATGGAGCACGGCGTCGAGGCTGCCGAGGCTCACTCGGGGAAATCTTTGGTCTTTCCGAGGAGCAACGGCAAGTCAGCGCAGTAGGAATCCGTCTTCCGTGGTTCGACTGCGGACAAATCAGTGGAACGACACGCAAGAGAATTAAGCAATGCGGCGTCTCAGAACTGAGATATGTATATACAAAAACAACAAAACATACAAAACACAAGTCAGCAAACCTGTTGAGATGTTTTGAAATATGACGATTTCAGCGTTGATAAAGGGGATGCCGTGGCATCAGGACCTTCGTACCTCATTACGACGCAGCTGCACTATGAATCCTCTGATCTTTGAATTCCAAAATTGTTCAAAGACTTCCCAAAGACTTCCCCAACATCTGCACTTTTTGTCTCCAGAGCCGGTGTGACGCCCATAGGGAAGCAAGGGCTATTTGCGCCATTGATTTCTTGTGATGGCTGGACGAGTATGAGTCTACACACTGGAGACAGAGAGCAGCCCTGTGAAAGTGTGCCCCGAACAAATGCATTTCCCAACATCATTCTGATATACTCTGATCATCTTGGGGCGTTCATTCCCTACTAACATGCATTCATGGAAGGGGGTTTCTGAAACAGATAGGTTTTTGATGGTTTTTGAGTAGAAATGAAAAAGATTGGATGACTGGGGGGTAATTTGGGGGGTATTCCTACTTCAAGAAAACATCATACGAATCTCCCAGGCACATCCGCCTTCACGCACACTGGCAGCACAGTTGCCCTGAGGTTCCAAGGGCATCAGCTCCATGGTGCGACCCAACATGACCTGACAAGCAGTGACCTGATGTGGCCATAGGATGCCATGGGTATTAACCTACCAATAATGGGATAATAACCAACAAAACTATAGGGAAAATATATAATGGTTTTGACCCACAGCCACCTGGGGGTCTGAACATTGGGAGACCAACCAATGATCTGGAAAGATCACAACCTGATGGTTTTTGTGCGCAGAAAAATATCGACCAGTGACCCCCTGGGCTATAAACCATTGGAAGACATTGGAAAATAGACTTCTTTCTTTCACAGCTGGAAGTCCTCGAATTATCACTGAAGTGCTGCACTTCGCTCGAGCCTGTGCATTGGATAGCTTGGTGTTTGCAGCCGAGAGTGACAACTCCTGGGTGATCAAGTCATTCGCAGTCTGACTTCTCAGTGCAAGAAGTACTACATGGACTTTATGCATTATATTGATATGCATTCTGTGGTTCGAAGTTCAAAGCGGCACCATCTTGTCGTTCTTTTGGACTTGCAACTAGCGTTTTGATCTGTCAGCTGTCGCCAAGAAAAGCACTTCTCCCTCATCCCCATCAGGGGCTTCTCGCTAGCAAACGAGGTTCCAAGTGTTGCAATTCTTCCCTGGCCTGCGTCAGGAGTCAAAACTTGTTTCTCTGAATGCAGTTGTTTCGTGTCCATTCTGGCGCAATATGAATCAAGGCGGGCCATACATTGAAAACATATGCATTGTATATGCCATGATTTGTTGTGTGCTCTCAATCTCAGTGCCTGCTTCAGCTCCAGGTTGAGTTGCTCGTTTTGATTTCGCAAGGAATTCACCTGGCATTCTGTGCAACAAGAAGTGCAAAGCCTCTAAGCATTGCCATATCAGAATTTGCAAGAGAGACAAGGTCAGTCCGTGTGGAAGGAAAGTAATTGAACAGGCTGGTCTTTTCAATCCTCAAGTTTGCACTGAAGGTACGCTGGCAATCTTTGTGATAGCTTGGGCCTGCGCTTGTCATATGCAATCCCATACTCACAGTCCCCTGTATCCCATCTATTGTTCAATGCTTTGAACAGATCGAACATGATCTAACATTTCTAAGTCTTGTTGGGTACCTAGAAATGAGGCTCCATCAGAACAACGCAGCCGAGACATGAGCTTGCAGCAGGACCAGCAAAGGCTCAGCGAGACGCAAAATCTTGAATAGGCACATTAGTGTAGAATAGTTTCAACATGAACAACAACAGGGCTTCAAGACGGCTCCAGATGTGCATGGCGGAAACAATGGCAACATCGTTCCTTCCAAGTATTTGTGTTCCGGAACACCATCATTTGAATCCCAAGGAAAAACTTCAAAGAATCATTCAAAATTCTTTTTGCGAGACGCGATTATGCGACCGGTGCTCAACCTTGAAGACAGGTGCCGATCCTTTTGTAAGACAAGGCCAGGCGCTTTTGTGAGAGACCCCATGGATGTTTGGGATTCATGGAAACCACTCTTGGAAGACACTTTGTTGACACACTGAAAGGCACTCCTTGAAAGCATTCTTGTGAGACACTCTTCTGAGAACCCTGTTCAGACACTTCTTGGAGACACATCTTGCGAGAGACCCTTATAAGAAAAACATGAAAAACACCCTTGTGATAGACCCAAGAGTCAGATTCTCTTGCGAGAGGATCTTGTGCAAGATCTTGGCAGTCACTCTCCCCTTGAAGACAAGGAATCGTGCCATGACAGATCTCTGTCAAAAGTCGGGCTCAAAAAGATTCAAAAAGCAACCGACTTCGGCTTCAAAATGGGAACTTGAAGACACCACAGTCTGCGATTGACTTCCTCCAAACGCAATTCAAGGGATGAAACATGTGTTTTGTTTGAGCCTTGCACTCATTGGACAATGAAGTTAAACAATGCAGATTTTGAGAGAGACTTCCTCCAAAACTTGAAGTTCCAAATCGGAACACGAGCATGTTAGGTGAGACTTTCACGAAAAATGCGAAAGTCGACGTGTTGAGAATCAACATTTTAGACTCGAAAACTCTACAACCACAGTTTTACGATGGTTTCAAATTCTAATCATTGCAGTTGTAGTTTTACCACGGTTTAAAGTTTATATCTGTTCAAGAGAGCAAATTGGAGGACTTCAGAGGCCTGGCAGGCAAAATGAAGCCGTGTGGAAAATTGCCGTTTTCGGACCAACAAAACTGCAAAGGCCAAAAAGTGCTCCAAAAGTCTCACAAAATGCCTGCGGGTGCTTCGTATGCCTACAGAATTCTTGATGCCCTGCCCTTGTTTCTGCAACATATTCGATTCCTTGCACCTTGAAGCCGAAACCGTTCGGCTTCAAACCTTCGAAAACATCGCCTCCCTGGTACACGCGCTTTGCGCACTTATGTCAACGGATGGGCAGGTCCAGGTAGCAGGTAGATGATAATACCATGTAGCACCACTGCAACTCACAGTACTCATCTGGAACCCTGCTGGGTGGCACAGTCAAAAAACGCATTCGAGCTGTGTGTTAGCAAGCTCACGAAAGAAGGATGGCAAGCCTTTCCGAATGACCCCTGGTGTAGCCTCACTGTTGAAAATGTTGAAGGACAGGTTGTGGAAAAAAGAATTCTTTGACATCTCTTTTCATGTTTTTGCATTTCTTTGCACATATAGTCAAGATAGATGATGAATGATGATGACAGATGGACAAGAAATCGAATCTCAGGTGGGTGCTCTTCCATGCGAAGCGACTTGAAAATGGCTGTATCTGTCGTAGCTGCGAGACAGAACTCATTGGCCTCCTCTTCATATAGCGAGACGTTGAGAGACTCACCGAGAGGTTGTGCAACGGCATCTTTCCTGACGTGCTACGACTTGCTTTTGGACAGCCATGAAAACACCGGGAATCAGAAAATGGCCCTCAGCATAAGCCAAGAAGCACAAGTCTAAGATCAGATTCGCAGGCCAGGAGATTGGGATGAAAAAGAAGAAGGCATGCCTGGGGAACGAACTGGCACGAAGAATGAGGAGCACTTGAAACTGCACCTGCGCCATCTAGTCACTTTTGCAGCTACATGGCACAAAGCTGAGCGGATGCCTTATCGATTGACTTTGAAACTGCACCCCTTAAAATGTATAGATTCTTTGCTAAACCGAGGTCTCTGGGGGTGATTTGGGAGAGGAGTTACAGGTCAGCTGCCACAAATTGCTGGAAGAGTGCAATTCCCAAAGCATCAGATCATTTCCTTTTTGATGGGAAACTGGGAAACTGTAGGAAACAATGTAACAACCCAATTTCTTGGAAGGGGTACACAGTGGCTATCGACCAACCGCAGCCTCACTGACCCACATAGACAAAATATATCTACAGTATATGTTGATGTGAGATATCTATTAATTAATATATAACCATAGCACAACTATTGCTTTTGATGCACCGTTGCGTGGTAGAAGTGGCAGCTTCTTTGTAGCATGTTCAACAGCAAGACCATGGTTCAAACAGTCTGAAATAATTTTGCGCCAAGCATCTGCCCCTCCCAAAGCCACCAGCAAGAGGAAGGCGTAGAACATATAACGGAAGCATGAGCTACCTACAGTGGATATGTCTGTGCTGGATATGGGATGCTCGCAAGCACTAAGGTCAGCGTCTGGTTCGGGAACTAAAACGTCTGGTTCGGGAACTAAATCCTCTGGTTCGGAAACTAAAACTTCTGGTTCGGTAACCATGGTTCGAAAACTATGGTTCGGAAACTAAAAAAATCTGGTTCGTGCACTATGGTTCGAAAACCATGGTTCGGAAACTTAAAAGTCTGGTTCGGAAACTAAAACATCTGGTTCGGTCACCATGGTTCGAAAACTCAGAGGTCTGGTTCGGTCACCATGGTTCGAAAACTATGGTTTGAAAACTATTTTGTAGCAAGTTCGCAAGCCAACAGCACTCTTTCACTCTTCGCCACGCTTCTTGTCTGCGTCCCACTTCAGGAGAAGACGCTTTGCAGCCATTTTCAATGGCGCTGGGCTTCCCGTCGACTCCCAGAGGGCTACTATGAGACGGCCAACACCGTCAGTCTTCGCCTCCTCAAAACTCATTCGAACTTTCCGCCGCGAGGACAGAGCAGAGAAGACTTTGTTGAAGTCCTGGCTTCCAACACATTACCAACACATGGTCCCTGTAGCACCAAATACAATTCCAACACTAGGTTCAAACACCACGACAGACATTCTGGAAAGAGGCAAGCTTCTTTGTAGCGATGACACCTTCTCTGGGTTCCCTGAATCACAACTTCCCTGTAACAATGACAACTTCTCTGAACCGATGACAAATTCTCTGGGACGAAGACAACTTCTCTGGAACGATGACATCTTCTCTGGAACGATGACAAGGCCTCTGGAACGATCAGGACTTCTCCGGAATGATGATAACTTCTCTGGAACGATGACAACTTCTCTGGAACGATGACAACTTCTCTGGAACAATGAGACCTTCTGGAAGGCCACCCCACCCGAACCTTCCCCCCCCACCCCCAACCCGACTTCCCCCCCACCCCAACCCCCCTCCCCCCACCCCAAAAATAATCATACAGCTCTTCGATGACAACTTCTCTGGAACGATGACAACTTCCCTGGAACGATGACAACTTCTCTGGAAC
>VSDK01013299.1:223602-240097 GCA_009767595.1 Symbiodinium kawagutii
GGTGCCTGAACCGTGGTGCCTGAACCGGAGGGGTTGGTGCCTGAACCGTGGTGCCTGAACCGGACAGGTTGGTGTCTGAACCGTGGTGCTTGAACCAGAGCAAGTGTCTGAACCGTGGTGCCTGAACCGTCGTGTCTGAACCGTAGTGTCTGAACCGCACTTGGTGCTTGAACCGGTCTTTGTTCCAAGCACTACCATTAACTCACGAAAGAAACGGATCTTGAAATCCCAATCCTAGACATGTATAGTACAGTATTGCTGGCTGTGCATGTACTTCATGTCTTCATTACGCGAGAATGTCCAGAAGCAGTATGCAGCCGTCATAACTTGATCCATGTCGCGTTTGCGCATTGCCACGCATCGCTCGTCGGTTTGCAGCCCTTAGCGCGACTGTGTGTCTCAGTGCATGGTCTCCTGTCTTGCAATCT
The DNA here is from genome assembly GCA_009767595.1 of Symbiodinium kawagutii. Lineage (NCBI taxonomy): Eukaryota > Dinophyceae > Suessiales > Symbiodiniaceae > Symbiodinium > Symbiodinium kawagutii. Next base: position 224,031 of record VSDK01013299.1, read on the forward strand.
GAAATCATTTCGCAACATAGCTTTTACCTTTTGCCACCTCCATTTCCATTTGGGCACCGATGTTGAATTGAGGGTTGTAGAGAGGACTATCTCCAACTGAAAGACCATGACATGAAACCTTTTTCCGTACTCCAAAATCACACAGTTTCACGAAGCGTGGCAGCGAATCTATACGTTGGCGGTTCATAAAGGCCCCAACGCGAAGCCAGTCACAGTGCTCCGATGGGCGACCAAAGACCAAGGCCAACTTTGGGCCGAAGAAACTCTACAGGACCCCAACTCAATACTGACCACCAATGGACTTATCGTGAGGTAAACATCAGACATTCAACACGTGATCAGGGGTGGTGGCACCGGACTTCATTCTGAATTGGGCTGCCAATCAAGATTGGACAAACAAGATTTGAGGTGGTAGTGGGTGTACCATCAAGGGCAATGATAATCTATAGACTAAAGTGATCCATCAAGGCCACACTATGTTTGGATGAAAAATGTTTTCCATCACATACTATAAATCAAGTGGATCCCAATGGTACCCCTTAATCAGTTGTCCAAGGTATTGAGATTTCCACCTTTGACTCCCCTTTTGGGGTTGGTCAAAAAGCGGCTGCGGTAGGACGGCAACGGCAAAGTTCCAAATGCTACGCGACGTTGTACCTTAGTCAGTTGATCCATGATCCTAGAAACATCTTCCTAGCAAATCACTCTGCGGTATCAAATAGGTTGAGTGAATGTCTGAGAATTCAATGCTAGCCCACACTTCATTTCACAGACTCATGCACTGAAGCAAAAAGAAGGTGACAAATACAACGATCTCTGCAAGGCTCAAAGTGATAGAATGCATGGCCCCTTGGGCGCACTGGGAATGTTGGAAGGTGGAGCAAGCGCTGAGAAACACACCGCTCCCTGCCAAAGGATGTTGTGGGAACGCAGATGCCTCGGGAATTCGTTCGGTGGCGACCCTCAAACATGACCCTGGAAGGAAGACAGGAGACCCTGTTTCCAAAGGCTCTTCAAGAACCCTTGAGCTTCTGATTTCATCATGTTGCAGGTACGATTCCAATGTGCTGAAGTACCTTGTCGAGGTCCATGAATCCACCGATCCAGGACCACTTGTTGAAGGATGCCAGCTGTCCACACATTGTGTCTTCTGAGCACAGAATAACCGGAACGCTGTCGGGCCCTACGCTGTAACATCCAAAACAGCTGCCTGATTTCTAGTGCATGGAAACGGTAAAATTTGGGGGTGCAGGACGGCTACGAATTCCTTTTGCTTGCTGGTTTTAGGCCTTGTCACTCTCATTTTTGCATGATGTTGGTAAAACATGGTAAAACCAAACTCATAATCAACTCATAATCAACTCATCATATCTCTCCCTTCCAACATCTTCCAACTTGGACAAGCCAACCATCGTTACTATCCAAACATCTTTGCTTCCAACCACTTGCCAGGGGCTCCCTGCCAAGCACTGCGAAACGGGGGCAACACATGCCATGGCCTTGGCGTTGAGGCAGCTGGCGACGGCACAGCTTACAGCTGGACCAACCTAATGCCACCAACGTGGTCAACCAAGGGCTTGACTGGCGCCTCATGTTGGCAACGTTGCAGCGGCTTTGACATACCAGGAGCAGTTTGGTTCGTGCATCTGTTAGCAATGCTGAGGATGTCATATTTGGTATCTGATGATTCTTTTCATACTTTACTGTTGAGAAATAGCAAAAGTGTTGATGCAAACAATAATTGCTGGTGAATATTGATGACTGACACTGATGAGTGATAATGACGAGTGATAATGATCATGAAATGATAGTGATAATGATACGGATCATGATAATGATCAATCAACATGAAAATGATGAGGACGATACTGGAATGATTTGAGAATAATGATATTTGGATTATCAACACACATTATGGTGATGACGATGATAAAGGTCATCACGATAACGAAAATCATAATGACAATCATTTTGGCAATGATCCGTGATACTGATGATCTATTGCGGCTACATTTAAAAAGTGATGATTGATGCTGCTTGTCAACGATGTTCATCTTGGTTCAAGTTGACAAAATGTCCTGGTTCAAGTTGACAGTTATGTTTGATGCTGGCAACTATTCTAAATTGATGATTTACGATGATCGAGGATGATGACAATGATGAGGATACTCATATCAATACGGATGATTTTGGCGATGAGTTATTGATGAAACTTGACAGAGCTTAGCAGTGATTGAAGATGATGGATGATCATGATGATGCTCAAAAAAGATGACCACGACACTGGTGGTGATGATGACGCTGCAGCCTCTGATGTTGATCATCATGGTCATCACTGTGATTCTGACCCAACGTTCGTGAACTGACAGTTGATGTTGATGCATTGATGAGTCTGATGACTCTGACTGATGACCTTGATGACTGATGTCTCCAAGGAGTCTGCCCCAAACATCTGGTCGTTTTTGTGAGTCTCGGGTTAGGCGCTTGCTCGCGCATTGACGCGGTTGCCCCAAGACCAGGCCGAAAAGGCACCAAGTATACTGAAACCGAGCGGCAGATTCGCTCCAACTCCGCTCAGGCCTCGAATGCTGGGCCAAGACATGTACCCAGCCGTGAACGTCCAGGGACCAGAATAGTCTCATTGTCGGGATGTTCATCCGTCCATTCTTGGGATGGTAATGACTCAGCAATGACCCATCCTCATATTGGCAATTACTCAACCATGATTGGTCATTCAAACACCATTAACAAACCATCAACTGTTGATTAAGCAAATGCATGAACAACTGAGACAATTCGAAAGCTCTGCCCGCTCAGTACCCAAAAAGTCAATACCATGCTTACTAGCAACATGTAGAAACGGCAGCATGAAATGGTACGATGAATCGATGAAATGGAGATGACCGAAGAATTCTGCTCAGGAGTCGGGTACCCTCAGGGTTTAAAACATATGTCTTCCAATGTCTTCCAAATAGCATAAGGATGCCTAGGGTCTCCATTTCTTAGCCCATCCATTTCTTCGAATTCAAAGACGGACGAATCTGCGAGGCCCAGGGCGGCCCAGCTGTCAAACAAAGTCTGAGCACAACTGCCTTCTAGCCACTGGGCGCTGGTTTATCGTGTGTCCTTCAAGCTCAACCACAACATCCACACTGGCCCTCCTACCCGTCCTAAGCCCCTCCTAAGCCCCTCCTACTCTTTGAACTACGTCTTTTTCGCATACTTTTTCCTGGCTGTAAGGGGCCCTGCGAGGTTTCATCGAAAACATGTGGCGCTTCTCACGCTCTACGAATTTACTTTCAAGCCGGCTATGAACCTGAGGCACTACATAATGATAAATTGCCTAAGTTTGAATATTACAAGTGGTACCGATCAAACAACGTCTTTTTTTGCAAAATACTTTCAAATTGGTTCAAACTGTGCAGCCTTGGGGTCTCAATTTGAGAACCTCTAGTTCATGTGGGGGGCTTCTAAGCCAAACCAAGACCCAGAGGTTGCAAAATGCCTTTGGATGCGGCATGTTGGGAACTCCCACGTGATGGCTTTGTGCTGCTCCCAAATGGTGAGATCGCGGTAGGGCAAAAGACCTGGCTGCAAACGTCGTGGCTTTTCAAATCATTTGCAAATCCGTGTCGTGCAATGCTCATGATGCAAGAATGACCAGCAGGGGAAAAACACATAATTTACATTTAGATACAGTTTTAGTGGAATTGTGCTGGTACTTGGACCACCTTTTGAACATCGTGGGATGATTAGGAGATGAAAGATGAGATCGGAGAGAGCCACTGGCCTTTGCATTGCGATCGATTGAGAAAGGCTATGAGGATGTTCTATTCCTTCCCCTTAAACCGATGTCGTCATCACTTGTGAGATGCCCCTGACCAACTCACTAATCATTGCTTAGCATGATTCGCTACTATCTATGAATAACTATGCATAAGCAATTTTATCAATGTCTATCAATAATATTTTCGTGGCCATAAGTATCCATGGGTTTCCTCCACAGTGGGCCTGGCGAGGTGTGAAAGAGGCCACCATGGGAGCGACCGTGTGCGAAGCGCTTTGGATGGATAACTCGCCTCAGCGGCGGAGAACCACAGGGTGGTCATGGTAGATCCAGCTATGGCTTTGAATGATTCAGGGTGGTTACTAGTGATGCATGGTTGGTAACCGCATGAAACCACCATGAAGCATAGTTTGCCACTTCAATTACCATGCTCTATCATTGTCACTGATGGTGGTCAATAACTGATACCGGAGTTTGATGAATTGTTGTGGAGGCCCACAACGCAGGATCGTCGCTATTTCACAGGAGATGCAGCTTTTGCAGAACCACACATATCTAATGGGATATTGCCAGCTATGTATGGTATGGAAATCGTGACGGATCCATCATTACCTCCAACCATCAAGCTACGACAGCATCATTTATTGGCAACCCCCATATGGTTAACGGCGGCCAAACCACATCTTAGGTGGAAGAACGCTAGGGGGAGGTGGAGCACCAACGCAAGCATCGCTTGGCACAACTGGCTTGTACTGCCGCTTCAAATATTGTCGTCAACTAGTTGAAAATAAGGTTTGAAATAAATCCCGTCCAAAGGTTTTCTTACGGGATGATCCCAACCAATCTCAAACCTATTCTTGACCCTCTCCTTATCGTCCGCGGATATCTCCACATGAGGCGGCGATACCGAAGTTTCTGGGCAGCAGAATCCACTCCCAGCCGCTGCATGAGGAGATTCTGTTGCCCGAACATCTTCTCTCCTTAATGTTGGACCTCCATGTGAATTCCATGTGTGGATTATCTAGCAACCAGTGTGGATTCCGTACGGATTCTCTACCGAGCATGCCCCAAAAATGTATGGATTCCACATGGATTCTCTGCCAACCATGTTTCTGCTGAGAGAATCCAAGGCGGTTTCAGGATTTCAAGGCAAGTCTCCCAAGGTTTCCAGTGGGGCTCGGCATTGTGGAAGCCATTGCGCTCAGCCCTGGCCTTGGCCTGCGATACATGGGTGTTGATCAAACTACATGAAGGCTCCTTACAGGGACCTTTAGATCGACTCCGACATGAAAATACCTCTTTTGCACCACTCAAAACTGATCAGCTTTGTCCTGCTTTGCCTCCAGGAGTTCTATGCTGTTTTATGATGTCAATTTCTTGAATGGGGTTTGTCAGCTCTTAGCTGAGTTTGCCTCAGCTGACAACTAAAGGTTAAACGCTGGCACGTTCGCATGTTCAAGAGAGCTCCGCATCACAGTTCTGGACCCAACTGGTTTCTGAAAGCTCAGTGACCCCAAAGGTTCCGATTCAGCAAGCCGTCATCCAACTTCGGTGCAGTAACTTGGCAGCAAAAATTCATAAATTGGATTAGTTTCTATCATTGTTGAGGACTATGCTGGAGCTAAATCACCTCGATAAAGGAAAGATGCATCCGAAAGTGTGAAACAGTCATAGCAATGGGAGTTTCAATGGTGCAATCCAAATGCTTAGACATAACCTTGAAAAATTAGTAAAAACAAGTAACATAATTATTTGACATAACCAATGTATGCCAATGTGATACAATCGTTCTTCAGGTCTGTATACAGTCCATCACAATCTTGACTAAAGAAACAGCAACAAAATGCTGTTGCCATTGTGCATTTTTTCTGCTGGTCAACAGGCACTAATCCTTATAGCGCCTCGGAAAACCTGGCAAACCAGCTAGCAAAAGTCCCTGTGCGAATGATTGACCAGAGGTAGCTTGGTGCTTAGTGGTGCAGTACAATTGTGAGTGTATATATGCATACATGATACATGTACATATGGGAAAATGTAAGTACATATATTAGGTCGGTATAAGTAGGTGTAAATCTAAATATAATGAAACATACATACTATGTATAATAAATCTATAGACATAGATGTATGTGTTTAATTCTCCTTCTCTCTCTCTCTGTATATAATCAATCATAACTATCTATACAACAGCCGTGGTATTGCCAAATACATAGTGATTGTATTGTAACATCCTATGGCGAAACTACCATACTTTGTATACATAATTATCTTTAATTCTCTTTGTATAACTATCTTCGATTCTGTTTTTCCCTTTGTATACACCAGCCGTGGTATATTATTTTGACTAAGTGGTCTTTGTGGTTGAGAAGTTGCAATTTCGAGCTGGGTAGCTCCACCGTTGATCCCTGATGCCTTCTCCATCCATCTGTGGCTGCAAGCGACCGGGTCCGGCTGTGGTTCTCCTGGGTCAGCACTGAGTGCAGGAGGATCCGGACGATTTTGCGGCTCTTTCAATGGTGGGGCAGCACAAATGTCCAGGAATAAATGGTCACAAATGATCACAATTGTCAACAAATGGTGGTTTCTCAAAATAGGGCACACCCTGTTATCATCCACTTGATTAGTCATCTATGGTACTACACCAAACATGACTTTGGGGGTTCCCTATGACGAAACTACCATACGAATAATGATGATTATACGAAGTATCTGAATGTGAAGGGCCCCTGGGTAGCGAATGCCTTTTTGCATCGTTAACTCACATTTGGTTCTCACATGTTCACACCTGTAGAGAATACACACAAAAGAGCATGCGGTTGCGGAATGACATGGATTTCCTCATTCTTGTTGGTTGTAAAAATCCACTATAACGTAACGTAATGTATATCAATTTTACTATAATTTATATTTATGCTCATTAATGCTTATCAATTGACCATCATTTAACGAACTATGTGGAATTCTTCAAGAAACACCTTCTGCGTCGCCTCAGGAGGGCTTGGCTGCCCTGGAAGTAGCACGGTCTGATCCTTTGAGGCATCCAATCTGGCAAGAATTGCCTGGGCGCTGGCGATCGGACTGGCGGGGGATCAAGAAATGATCGGTTGTGATTTGTCCTTATCGTTATTCATGGCATGTATGGCTATTATTTATCTATCATCCTCATCTGGGATCATAAAAGTGATACATAAAACGTCAAAGAACGTCAAAGGAACATCATTAGAACACTGCTTTGATAAGGTGTGTTGTGTCAAGAGGGCTCTTGCTCAACCCACTCAGAACCAGAATGTCCACGAGGCCCCCACTAACACAACAGTCCCTGGCTCCTGAAAAACGGTCCCTATCCCCACGCCTTCAAGGATTCGCGCTTGTCCACCTCAGCACCTTCACGTGCAATGAGGATCGCCTGCGCCGCAAGTCTATGAATCACCTCTTGGTGCTGACCTCTTCACAACCACTTGATTTCCGGAGATTTTTCCGTTGCTGGGCCTCTTTCGGGTCAGGCAAGAAATAGCTCTCGTTCAGCCACATATTTGCCATGCTAGCGAACAACAACTTGAGCTATGGCACTCTTCGGGGCTAACATTCAGCGTCAGCGTTGTGCATTTGAAACATTGACGAATCATACCAGGCACTGAGACTTGCCCATTCAAGCAAATCCGCAGCTAAAAATGACTAAGCTTAACACACTAAAAAAACACACTCCTTCGGTAATTTTTGTGCTTTGCCCATGTCTTGCTTGGAAATAGCCTTTTTGGAGCCGTTCAACATGTTCAAACCTTTCATCTCATTTGACCTTGCAGAGCTAAGCTGCTTCCCATCTCCAGGGATCCATGGGGATCCAGGTGACTGCCGTACGCTCATGCTGTTGAGCCAAACTCAGGTGGCAGCCAGAGACAAGTTGTCGGTGCAGCTAGAGCGTTTTCATCCCCAAGATCCTATGACATCCCATGACTCCAACAGAAACTGCCAAACTGAAATGTGGTGACGCAACAGCACAAACATGACAAAGTAGAAACAGGTCTTGATTTCAACAACTATTTGTTCAACAATGTGAAGACGTGAGCATGCACCGAGATACAGCAAGGATACTGACACACGAAACCAAAAGTATATTTAGTGGGTTGAAAAATTGAAGCATATCGGAGCATCACAAGTCCAAGACTAGTGACTTTGATGTGATGAGTTGGTCTAAATGCAACCGACTCTGATTTGGTCTTCTCTTGCCATTCAAGTACGCAATTTCCGAACCCTTTCTTCATCACCGTGCAAAGGCTGCCAATCGTGGCACCATGTAAATGCTTCCTTTATGCTTGATTGCCCGGTTGATGCGTCGGACCTCATCTTTAACCAGTTGACGAAGTCGTATGCGAGGACTAGAAACTTGTTGTCGTTGGGAGCTTACATGCAAAACTCCTTGTATTTCCTATGGCACAAAGCAGTCGATGATGTCGATTTACATTCTCCCATCACAAAATACTGGAAGTACTGCAAGTTTCATGCTGAAGGAGCAAGCCATTGCGCACCTCTCCCCCTACTTTGACTCCAGTCTTCCCGCAAGATCGCCTTGCGCATGGCCGCTGTTCAGCCCTACCTACGGTTCGGCCACTGATGAGCTGCCCCATGTTGCGTAAAGAAATGATCTCTGCCATTTCCGTTTTCTGCAATCTCAACATTAGCATTCTTGGACGCTTTGTGAAGGATTTGCATCACAGTTTCCCAAAAACTTGCCGGAGGTCGTACATCAATTTTGTGCCATGTCAGTGCCAATACGCGTAGACAAATCTTTCAATGCAGTTACCGATTTTCCCATTAATATGCCAAGCACCCGTAGTTGGAAACCATCTACAGTAATCATTTCCAAATAGTCAGACCATGTACGACTTTAGCATCCTAGCCTAGCCTTAGACTTCTTGGCCTATTGGACCTCAAAAGGACTTGATAGATGACATACGCAATGGTACGACCAATAATCGATTTTGTGTCCATGAGCATTCTGTGAGCTTAAACAGCGCAAAGTCGTACTGAACCTGGTCACTGACATGTGGTAGCTCACAGCTCAATATTCATCGATTGAGCTTGTAACTCGGCCGCCAAATTCAGCCACATGGGCACATGCGGAGGTTGATGCACACTGACAGCGCATGTCCACACTCTCTGCTTTTGAGGAACCAATCATTCCACAAAGGGAAAATACGATCAACAACTGCTTGACATTCCCTTGTAGCGACTTAAATCATCATAGATGATGTTGTAGTCCCCATGTATACCATTCAAATGTTATCCACATGAAATCCAAATAAACAAACAGTACCCACAATCGGATCCTCGATCACAACATCAACGTTGAGCTGATCTGCATTGCCAACGTATCACCAACGAACATCCTGTAGGAGGCTCTCAAACACATCGGATCTTTTCCTAGCGTGCCATTGAGAATTTTCTCATTTGAGCTTCCCTTGTGTTCACAAGCTCGCAAGTTTCACATTTCTTCGTTTTCTCCCTGTCTTCAGGGTGAGCAAAGTTATCAAAACTGAAACAGTTTGCAGGCTAGCAAACAAGCGTGGCAACACACAAGTCTCTTAGATTCAAAATCTCACATGGCTGTGGGTCAACCATTGTTTTCCCTATGGTTTGTTGGTCATTATCAACCACTATTGGTTGGTTAATATTGATCCATTGCCACATAAGCAAAAGGTAACTGAGGAACATTGGGGAACCATGCGTCGTCCAAGAGCCTCGCAGAATCCTATCATTGGCGGTGCCATGGAACAGGCTGAAAGCACGTTGATCTAAATCCTACATCTGCCGCTTGGGCGGCATCACAATCGCCAAGAAGTATTGAACGCCTGTCAAACACTGGCATTTGAGGTCTTGTTTCATGCGTGGAAGTGAAATGAGTCAATACAGAAGCAAAAGAATCCGGAAAAGAATCAAACTTTGAAGGCATTCCTTTTTTTGAGACTGGTCCCTAAGCTTCCATAACGCTTTCTGTGTGAATGATTAGTTATAGTCACTGACACTTAGTGATGGTCGACAACGGTTACCAATTGTGAATATCGGCTGATAATGGTTCAGAATGGCAAATAAATATGAATTAAGAATGGCTCATTTCAAATGCCTACTGACGCTTGACAACTTGACGATGCTTTAGATCATCAACCATGAATGAATGACAGGTGGTGATGCTAAAGTATTGTGACGCATGCTGAATGGTGGTGAAATAAGTATCACGAAAAAATGTTTGGCAATCGCTAATGATAGCTTGAGATGCTTCATGATAGAAGGACGCGTCTAGTGCTTGCAAACCCTTGACATGTTTACTGAGGTCTTATACTGGCCAATGGCTAATACTAATACTGAGACTGCCTATATAATCCTACATATAGACCATATAGATGCATTTGCATCTAATAACACGTAGTATTGGGAGACGAGTACCAAATCATTATTCACAACTCAGAACTGGTCATTCATTCCTAATTGAATCTGGGTTCTCAATCCTCACTGCGAACTCACGGAATGACAAAGAATCGGAATTGCAAACCAATATATCAATTGTTACTGTAAGAATCCCAATCCCAATCCCAATATATACATTGCTATTGTAACAATCCCAATCCCCCCCAAACTGGCAGCAAATCATGGCAACATATGGCAACACAACGGCGACTCCCGCGCCTGCCAAGGTCTGTGGCCTGGCATCCACCAACTTGTAAGCAACTCATCAGCAACGAGCAACGTCCGGGTTCACCATCATGTGCCACTAGCCGTGCTTGAACCCATGATCAACTTCAGATTAACCATCAGTTAACTATGATCAACTTATACAGTAAACTGATGATTCGCACATATTCGCACCAACTAGGAGCAGCTACTGACCATTACTCAGTGTACCATCAACAACTCACTGGTGGACCGTCCCTTCTCGGGAGAGCCTGGTTGGCCCAGGGAAACCAAAGGAGGCGCCTGCGACAGAGGAATGGCATGGAACCGCCCTGATTCAGCCATCTTATCCAATTGGATGAAGGAAACGCCACGCAATTGAAGCAGTCAGCTTCGACTCCAAACTCACCAAAACATCTTCTATGGAGTGAGCACAGATCAAGGTGTTGATATGCTTTCAAGCATTGGAAATGGACATGTGCATAGACATAATCTGATTATCGACGGAAACAACTAGCTTGGCATGTTGTAGGTCTCTCCTTTTTGTCAGATGGCAAAGCGCTTCCGCCGCTTGGCTGCGAACCGGGAAGTGAAAACATCTCAGACCTGAAGTGTTGAGTCGTCCAACTAACAACTGCATTCACTGCGCCAAGAGATCCGCCTGGGGGAAAGAAACTTGGATAACTATGGATAACTTGGTCTAGAGATCATCTCTTGCTCTACCGCAAGGATGGGATCATCCAATGGGATCCTGATGCTTTTCCAACTGGGCGCTCTTCACCCAACTCGTTTTCCAATGAGTCGCCTTGCTGGCTTCGGTGCCTTGGCCGCTTCCTTGATTGTCGCTGTACATCTTAGTCGCTGATGTCGTTGCGCATCAACAATGGTACCCCACAAGGGAGAGCCCCAACAGGTGGTTTACCTACTACCCAGTAAAAGTCTATGGGGCGGCCCGAATCGGTGATTATTTACCTATATACTAAAAGTATCTAAAAGTGATCGTTCTTGAGATTTACAGAGTCCCATCATATCCGTCGTTTGAGGATAAGCTCTTGTACATGAGCCTGAAGGAACTTTCGGAGAGGCTCAGAAGTTGCAGTCCGAAACCAGCGCTCCACTCCGTTGCTGTGGCCTCTCGGCCGAATTACTGTACACTGGCAAGCTCGCAAAACATGGAGTCTTGCCATGCTGAGCAGTGGCCACCAATCTTGAAGAGCCCATGTTCAGATTCTAAAATGACATGATCCAACATCCGTGCAACATCTGTGTGGCAATATGTCAAGTTGTAGATTTGCGACTAAACTAGACCTGAAAATAGTATAAAATGTCAAACAAATGTGTGCAACTGCTTACCTGTGGCCACTGTGACTAAAACGCCGATGTCTCCACAATGCCCACGCTCAGAAAGTGTCAACAAGATTCAACAAGCAATATTGTAGTGATGCTAAGTGAAGTGAATTTCTAACGCTTGATATCTGCACAGAACCAGCGCTAGAAAGTGGTAGAGCTAATAGGACGCACAAACGCCGTGGTTTGCCCGGAGGGTAAACCACGGCTGTTCCTATCATTGAACATTGCTCGAAGAATCAGTGAGAAACACTGGCTATGCGCAGTGATTTAGGGTTTTAGGGTTTAGGGTTTAGGGTTTTGGGGTTTTAGGGTTTAGGGTTTAGTGTTTAGCGTTTTAGGGTTTAGGGCTTAGGGCTTCTTGATTCTGAGAGTTTCAAAACAACGGGCCTGCGCAGGGTTTTGAACAGTTGACAAGACTAACTTCTGGGCAGGTCTTGTGCATCCTAGCAAACCATGGAGTCTTGCCGTAATAGTAGTTCCCCAAAATTGCATGTGGGCAGGATGGGTCTTATTCGATAAGCTGCAAGATGATGAATGACACAGTGCTAGACTGCGCCATGAATCTTTCAACGTGTTGTTGGGATTTTGAATGGATTTTTGAGGCACTCTTAAAACGCGTTTTTGTGATACCCCTGGACCATGCTTCAGGTTGGGGTTATGTGGTGGTTTGGGTTGGTAGTTTGGGGGGAGGTGCAGAATCAGTGGTTTTCAAGGTGAGAACTATGAACATGTAAAAATCAATGGCAAAAGTGAGGCCAGGAAAGGTTGTCTTCACAGCCGTGTTTTCTCCACGCCGAAGCTTCGTATTCACCCCACCTACCTTGGGAATGTGCCGCAGAATGCCAAGAAACATGTACATGTTTGGGAATGTATTTTCAATGTGTCCTCTTTCTTGAACGTATGTCAAGCAACCGTGTGCCATATAGGAAAATGCAACAAAAATGTTTGAAACCTACTGTATCTGACATGTGTTGCTGTACATCAGCAATGAATCCAGTTAACCTGTTGGGAACAATCCATGTCCATATCCAACACATCCAAATTTTCATCCCCAAATCACCAAACCAAGCCACTGTTTGACTTCCTCTGTGCAATTCTGTGCCAAAATTTGGAGTTGGACCTTCTCCTTGATGGGGACTTGGCAAACTATGGGAGATGCAAACGGTCATTTGCCTGGTATTTGGAGGCTTTGAAACTGTGACCTGTCAATAGAATCGTATCTACCCCCTGGTTTGGACTTGGAACCTGTCATTTGGACAGCCTTTGCATTGCCTTTGCAACATTTGGGAGCCGGGCCAGACCCTGCCATTTCTTTCTTTTTTGTAGTATTTTTTTTCTTTGTTACATTCTTGTTGTTGTTGTTGTTGTTGTTGTTGTTGTTGTTGTCCTAGCCCTCGGGTTTTAGGATGTCTTAGGCAGATCTGCTAGTTGCGGCATATCAGCATCAAACACCTTGGGAGAGGAGAGAAACGGAACGCAGCAAGACAAAGAGAGAAGGCACAAAAACAAAGAAGTAAAACATACGAAAACATGAGGAAACATCAGGAAACTAGCAAAGAAAAGAAAAATGAAAGCGACCAGAAAAAATCGGTACTTCTTGGCAATGCCTGGTCTTGGTTCTTTCACCCAGCGGCTGTCCGAATGGCTGAGGCCATGATGTTACGTGCTTGGATATTTCCGGTGTTACTTTGCTCATTTTTCATCTTTTTTTCCATGTGTTTTGTGGAACAAACAGCATGTCAGTCTCACTGTCAAAATTTGGTTGGCGACCAGGACTTTTGTTGAAAAATTGGATGCTAACCAACGCACATCCAAACAATCTCGACTTGGAATATCCGATATGCCATCTGCTAAGGGCACAATGGAAGCATCTGCGGGTCCTTTGAAAACCATGCAGGGCTGCTGGTTTCTGGTTCTCCTCAGGAGAAGCAACCTACCAACGCCTGACTCTGTCTCAGCTGAGTGAAACATGGCCTGTCGCGCTACCTGAGTGGCAGCGCCGGAGCACTTGGGCTTGCAATCACACCGCCCATCCCTGCAAAACAGACCAAAATAATTAGTAGGATCATGGCTTTGTCGTATGGGATCCTACGGACATTGTGTTGCAATCTAAATCCCAACTTCAATCATGTTCAACATGTTTCCACCTCTCAGAAAACCCGACATAACCACTGCCTGTTGCGAGCAAGGCATTTTCAAGGGGTTTATTCTCCACTGGCACCAAGGCGCCTCTTGTAGCTTCAGCGATTCAAAGCCTGGAGCCGTTGCTGCATAGCAGTGGAAAAATCGGACCTTTGCCCCATCGTTTACCATTCTATACAGCCTGCTGGCTATACCTCCTTATACTTCATACAATCTTGATATTTCAATCATCTTCAATTCTCATTCCCATCTCAGGCCTCATGTCCACGAGCTGCTCATCCTGCACCATTCGAACGGAAGACATCATCTGCGCCAGCAAATCACGAGTGCCTTGGAAGAAAGGTGCGAGAAACCACAATTTTCCACACTGGAATCTCTCTGGTGCTTAAAGCTAAAGGATGCTAAAGGGATTCCTCAATTGGATAAAATAGATTAAAATAGAAGCTTTAGCTTAAAAACGAATTTCTATTTCAGCTTTGAAGATCTGACAATTCACCGATCTGACAACTGGTTGCCTCTGACCACCCCGTCGCCCAGCTGCGTGAAGGAGCTTCAAACTTGTCCAAACGATACTGCGCCGCCTTGAGGAGGTCCTTCAAGTCGTTCCTCGGCGCGACGCTTTGGGCAATGTCCAGGTTTTCGATAGCATTTTTGATGCTGATGGAAAAGAACCCTGATGGTTAAAGGGTTAAAGGGATACATATAGCACATGTTTACATATGTTTACATATAAAGGATGCCAACCAAGTCAAGAAAAACAATACTGTCAGAAGGATGACCAAAAACATGGAGTTGAAATCTTTTTCATCTCCTCTGCTGCGAACCGTGAAGTGTTTTAGGGGTCTCCTCCCCCACCCTCCCGCCATTTAGCCGGTGAGCTCTGCTATCTCTGCCACCTTGTCATTGACGCCCTGCAAGCAGAAGGAAGTGGGCACTGAGATCTTGTCTGTATTGAGAGATCTCTATGGACCCCGTTGGACCGCCCCACTAGGTGATGACCAATATCAACCCTTCAACTTCCATTGCAATCGCTGAGCAACCGGCATAAACACCTGATGATAACATATGATAACATATTCTGAAAGAGAAGCTGAGGTGCATAGAAACGTCGTGCTTCACTAAAAGCCATTGAGGAAACAAACGGCACACAGGTTTGCACACAGCGATCTCTAGCCCGTCCTCCATCGCCCGCAGGTCCTTGGAAGGGATTGAGTTCTTCTCAAACAGTTTGAAGTTGCAGAATTTCCAACATCTTTCAACTGTGGAGGTTTCAGTCTTGAGAAACCTCTCTGGTTGATTTTTGGCCACGCCAAAGTGGACAACTGGCATGGTGATCTTCCAGACTCTCGAATCCAGCCGGTTTCTTTTGCACAGCTCTTCGCAAAAAAAATGAACGGCTCTGGACAGTTGCAGCACTGGTATTGGCACCTCTTCAAGAACTAACAATTGATTTGAGTGTGAGATCTAAACGTGGGACCGGCTAAGCCAGCTGTCTAAGTTTCCACAATCTCAAGAGAGCAACCGAGGCTTTCCCATTCACCAAATTCTAACTGTGCCTTTGTACGTGACAAGCAAGGACATCCAGGGCTAATCTAAAGACTATCCACAATGGATGGTCAAGTTGATTGACACTCAAATCAGTTGGTGGCAATAAAGTATTGCAAGATAGTCCAAGAATCGGCACCGGGTCGTGATTTAACAATTCTATAACCAACATTAACCAACTATAACCAACTCATCAATACTCACCATCTATCAAACATCATTCTGCATCCATCTTTCCAAGTGCCTCCTGGCTCAACGGAACCATCCCCAGGTGCCCGGACGATGGTGGCGCGACTACCCTGGATGACTTGGTGAAGATCAATCCCGGCGGCTTGTTGCCTCACATCCATTGAAACAGTGAGGTGATGGCTCATCATTTGCTAAAGCTATCGTTAATCAATAGTTGTTGATCATCATGGTTGATCAATACTAGATGATGATTTTTGATATGAACCCTTCCTGAGGATCGACGGCTGGTGAATAGCTGGTGGATATCGTTGTCGCATGTTGTGGCCGAGAAACTAGCTCATAAGAATGGAGGGACGGGTCAGCAACAGCAACAACAACAACAGCAGCA
>VSDK01013299.1:240542-283160 GCA_009767595.1 Symbiodinium kawagutii
ACAACAACAACAACAACAACAACAACAACAACAACAACAACAACAACAACAACAACAACAACAACAACAACAACAACAACAACGACAACAACAACAACAACAACAACAACAGCAGCAGCAGCAGCAGCAGCAGCATCAGCAACAGCAACAACAGCAACAGCAACAGCAACAGCAACAACAACAACAACAACAACAACAACAACAACAACAACAACAACAGCAACACCACCACAACACCAACTCTACCACCACTAACACCAACTCTACCACCACTAACACCAACACTACCACCACTAACAACACCTCTAACAACAACAACAGCAGCAGCAGCACCACCACCAAAGCCATTACACAAGACTTGGCCGACCTGATACTGAACCCATGTCAAATTCTGAGCGCCTGAATGGATTGGGGGTATCCGCACACGGAGACACAGGAGCACCAAATATTCAGGAAACGCACGGACACTGCAAAGATTTACTGGACACATGTGGAGGTAAAATGTTAGTACATCTAACATTGGGCGTGCTCCCAAATTGGTGGTTTCCCTTGATTTTGGCTCATGTTTGGAGCTACACTTGTGATCATTCCTAGAAACCCAGAGGAGTAGACCCGGTTTCACCATGTTCCGAAATGCATACACATTTGACGATGCTCTGGCAGTATATGAGTATCTCCCCCAAGGCGGTTGATATGCACAACAGCTTGAAGCTCGGCTCATTGGCTGAACGGCAACACGGCGAGGTGTGAGAAATCGGTTGACTACGTATTATTAGGTTGAGTGCCTAGAAGGATACGTCTCAATTATCGCCCTTGGGTACCAAGGACACGATGACAGTCTCTATGGATTTCGAACCAAAAAAACATGATCCCCAACTTCTGCTTGAGTCATCGCATCTCAGCCAAGTGACAACTGCCGAATACCTGACAGGAAGATGCAGGAAGATGAAAGGAAGATGCAAGATTCCATGCAGGAAGCAGTGGATCTTTAAGGATGGCTTAGACATGGAAGCCTAAAGGTCAGCTGAATCATCCTGTGAGGCCAGGAGAGTTTCTGAGCGCTTCCGGTCGTGCCTTGAAGCATCTCTTGATTGTTGACCGTCACTTCCGTTGTCTTTGCCTGGGACCGCGACCCACACTTCAACAGAGCCTCAATGGAATAAAACTACTCCAAGGTTTGTACATCCACATGTTTCATGTTTCAAAAGCACATGGACAACCTCCAAGGTGTGTAAATCCACATGCTTCCAATGTTTCTTTGTCCAGTGGATGCAACCTTTTGTAGATGAGGCAAATTTGCTTTCAATGTGCATCTTAATGAGATGCAGGCACGTTTTTCTGGTATTTTGAATGCATTGAAAAGAATTCTTCAGATCTTTCAAGTGCAAACTTGTTCTGAAAAAGAAAACGGCACTCTTTGTAAGGAGTTTTACATTTCGTCGAAAGACTACTTTGAAATGTGACTTCAAAGCTTGCAAGGAGTTCCTCCAAGAAACATAGCAGCGTATCCTGCACTTCCCCATCTAAATACTTCACTTTTTTACTATGTAGAGGGATGCCATACCTCTCACACAATCCTGTTCTTGTAGGCCTTGTAGATTTCTTCGCAGGTTGCATTGTTTAGAGTGTAGTCTTTGAAACAACAAACTGCGTGTGTCGTTGGAATGAAGCGCGCGTGGAAAGGAACAATATCGTTCGTGTAGAACTTCTTCTGCAAACGTGAGTGTTCAAAAGTCCACATGCTCAAAAGACATGCAACCACATGCAACCACATGATATTCCAATATTCCGACACAGCAGAAAAACCTCACGCTTCAAAAAGCCTAAGGATTTCATTTCATGTCATATGTTTGATTGTGTTTGCACTTTTTTGAATACGATCTGCCTCTCTACCGCAACATGGGGGCTGTCTTCCTTCTTTTAGGCAGCACTGGCTCGGCTGCATCGAAAGGAAGTGCAGTGCATACTGCGTCTTTTGCAGGGTCCACTTAACAGAGTCTCAGCCTCATGGACCCCCATGGTTATCCGAAGGTTGTCATAACTATTCTTGAGAAGATAGAATATGAAATTGGGCCATCTATCTGCTTCAGGAGTATGATACATTTTCGGGCTCCAGTGTTTTGCAAAGGCAAGGTCACCTGCCAAATCTTTCGCAGCTCTGCGTTTCACCAGGTTTTGAGTCACAGCCGCATTGTGCTGCCTTCCACAGATGCCACCAAGGGGCATACCAATCAACGGACTCCTCAACACTTTGGATAGCCTGCTCCTCGCTCATGCCTGGAACCTTATTCGGTAAGAAAGCAGAAGACTCTGCTGTCGCCGAGTTGGAACCAGCAGGCACGACTTACATCCAAGTACCAAATGCACACCACCGTACTCAAAAGTGCTTGGTCAGTCTGAACTCATAATTCCTATTGACACAACTGGTTTTGAAGAGGCGTTCTGCGGACGAATGCCCTGGCATATTGCAAGACAAGTACCAGCTCCAATAAGCTTTCGGATGTGATGATGGTCTCTTTGTCCTCCGTGACGTCTAACCCGAAGAACCTCAGTGAAGTGTCCTCAACAAGAATTCACACAGATGTATAGAGGGATACCATAGCTTCTGGGCAGGTCTTGTGAATCCGGGCAAAGCCAAGGCATTTGCCGCATATGAGACTACCCTACATCAGAACATGGGAGTGCCAAAAGAGTTGCACAAACATGTGGATGCACGTGGTCAAGTTGGAAGTCAACTACTACATGTACTGTTAATCAGCATCCAATATTGTTCCGCATTACTTGCCATTGTTAACCACAATCTTCTCCAGCAAATTGAGCATCGTTGGTCGTTGTCCTCCTTCGAGAAAAACATATGAAGCGGCCATTTCACCACCATTATCCACTATTATTCTTAAGCTTACCACTATGTCTTAATTTGAACCATCAACCATTGAACCATTGACCGATATCAACCATGGTTAACCATTATGCTTAGTACCACCAGTACGTCTTAGTATTGATATTAATACCACCAATATCAACCATGGCTAACACCACAATGATTAATATAACCACCAGTATGTCTTAATATTGGTTAATAGCATGGTTAATAAGCCATATCAACCATAACCATGGTTATTAACCATCACCAGTTATGATTAACCAATGTCAACCATAATGGTGATAACCATGGTTTACCATAACCACCAGTTGATATAACCATAACCACCAGTGGTTGATATAACCATAACCATGGTTAACACCACCAGTACGTCCTAACCATCACCACGACCCATCACCATCGATTCGCAGATCTGCACCGAGTCCAAGCGTCGATGTCTGGGTCTTCGCGAAGCCTTCGTCCGTGCGCGCTTCGTTCTGGCGCCAGGCGAACACCCAAGACATGGCGAATGGTTGAGAGGAGCATGGTTGATAAGGATTGGTCATAGTCATATATAGTTATATAAATGGTTAATACCAATAATGATAAGGATGATTATAGAAATCCTAGTCATATAATGTCATATATATATAAGTTAAATGGTTAATAACAATAATGATAAGGATGGTTAATAATAGCATGGTTAATAACAATGAACAATAGTCGTATATAGTCATTAAATGGTTGATAATAGTCATTTGCCAACTCAAACAAAAATGATGAGCATGATTGGTTGAGATAATAATATAGTGAAAACGGCTAGTGATTCAGAAGCATGGTCAATAATGATAATTCTAAGAGCAATAATCAGTAGTCATCAAATGGCTGATACCGGGCGGGTTATGACCCAAAATCATAGGTACATGCTCCCAACTATCCAGTACCAACGTGCATGTAAACTGACTTCTTTGTTTTGTCGTTGGAGCTTCAAAGAATTCCATACATTCTCAATTATCAATCACTATGGACTCCTTCAGAATAGGCAAGTGGTTGATCCTTAAATAAGTTAAGCAAGCTGGACTGGTGATTGCATAGCCAAGCAGCATGGAACCCATCCGAGGAATCCCAGGTCTGCAGCTGAATCCGAGACTGTCAGTGAGTCAGTCGACTCGTTGGCAACGACAATACCTCCTTCCCTGTGCGAACTGAACGCCGTCCTCGCAATTCCTCACATATTCGAAATTGAGGTTTGTTCTGGTTTGTAGATGTCATGCTGAGCAAAACAGATTAAAGTATCAGTATTTGCATTGATTGACGTCGTCAGGCGGTTTGGCCCACCATGGCCTTATCCGTCAAGTTCGCCATGCAAAGCACCTTGGCTTTCCAAATGCTCATTCGGCCTCCTGGGCTGCAGTGTGCTGGCACTTTATACTTCTCATCATTCCTATCATTCCTCATGTCTGCAGAATGAGGATTAGTTTCACTGGCTGGTTAGCAGTGTTTTTGGTGTAGAATGGATCCTACATGTTCAGAATCCTCACCGCTGAACAAGGTCGACATTGGCAATAGTTTGTGAATGATGGAGCAGCTGCCAGGTAGTAGCCATCAAGTAACTAACTAGGTTAGTAATCAGTTTGGTTAACAATGGTGAATAGTGAATTCGCTAACATGGAACGAGTGAAACTAGTGAACTAAGAGTGAACTAGTGAACTTGTTCAATTATTCAACATTGACGAATTCAATGATGACTAGTGTCTCTTTAAACCAGCTTCAGTGAACATGAAGAACCGGAATGACGATGGTCGTCGTGGGACTAGCTGCCTCGGAGCCCCATTGCCCCTGAAATCGGCTCCTCTGCGACGTTGGTAGAGTCTGGCAAAATAGTCCTTGGGAGCGTTGCGGCCATGGTCAAGACCATGGGACCGGTGGGCAGCAACTTCTGGTTCTACAGATTGGGGTATTCTCATGCTACTCTCATGCTATTCCCAGGCTATTCTCATGCTACTCTCATGGCAGGGTTCCCCAGCAGCTGCTGAGCACTTTAGTCATAGGCCAGTGCCTTGCACACCATGAAATCATGAACCAATGAAATCAATCATGCAATGCATCCAGCAGAAAAAGCTTCGAATCATCTGCTTTTCTTTGTTTCTTGCAATATGATAGATATTACTTCACAAAATTATACTTGTTACAAAACATATGGATACCGTGACATCTGTGACCAAACAATACACATACTAATACCACAGGTGTCACACATTGCAATCTCTACTTCATCTTCAAGCTGGCAGGCTCCGGCAACCTTCAGAATTCTCGCAAATCCAGCATTTTTCCACCGTTGATAATGAAACCGCACAAATCTTTTCACACACACACACAGAATGCCACTGGTATGCTTCAATTAGGTTGACGTTGATCTTGTAGATGGGATATTTGTATCGACACTGACAAGAGGATTTGCAGGGCATTGGGGAAAAAAATCCACACCAGAGTATCGACTTTCCTTAGGACTGACAATAAACCACATGCTCACTCGGCTAAGGAACCTCATATAACCTACTAGTCGAAAGCTTTCAACATACTATCATGATCCTCACAGAATCTCCTGTATATCACCTGTACATACCTTTCCTTTACATTCTGCTCAGCACCCTACTAACTCGGCAGGGGACCAAAATCCTCACATTCATGAATTCATGCACCCTTTAGGGTACGCAAAACCATCCCCTTTGTAACCAAGTAAAACAGCACGACTTGGTGGTAGATGGTGGTAGAATGACTGCAAGTGGAGAGTTCCAAATTTGACGGGGTTCTACGTTGATCTATATTGACTGTAAACCAGTCGTGACTGGCCAAAGCCTATGAACAAAGGTTTTCAAATCCCAGTCTTAACCCCATTTCTTGATTCTGGAAGACCTCATTCCACCGCAAACAAGTTGTGACAAAAGAACCGTCCAGCATCCGGCCCCTGAATTAGGCCAAAGATGCATACACGTCATACCACACGGGATCGCTGTGAGCGGCCTCAATTCGTGCATCAGGGGATCAAGATTTGTCTTTCTGGAGTGAACTGTTCGACTTGGGCATGGCTCAAACCCATGAGATCCCACGAAGGAATTCAACCGGGGCACCTTTTTCCTCATATAGATCATATAGCGTGGCAAAAAACGCTTTGGTTAGAAATTTGTGGCCCTTGCATGCCCCGTCGCGTGGCAGGCCTGGGGGATCCTGCACGTTTGGAGGTCGAAGCCCGCTTTTGCTCGGCAGGACAAAGGAAACAAACACTTTTCAGAGATTGTGGCATGGACAGGCTTTTGCGTTTGTTGGGTCCGTGTTTTGAATTATTTTGTATGACAGGTGCAATATTTCCTTTGCTTCCGAACATCCCTTCGACGTCTCGAAACCTTTGTTTTGCCCGTCACCAAGCAAAGGATATGTTCTTCCAATATTTTTTTTCCAACATTCTGACTACGCCTTCTCGCATCCCTTGTGGCAGGGTTTAAAATTTTGATTTTGCTCTGGTGATCTTGATTTTTTGATTTTGATTTTGATTTAAAATTTTGATTTTGCAGGGTGCGAAATTTTGAGTTTGCTCTGGTAAGTCTGTGTCGAGATTGTGCGTCTATAGGCATCTTGTGTGGCGATCTTTTGCAAGGATCTTCCACAGAGAAACCAAATACCTCGGGCATCTTGCACAAAGGCCTCGTAGAGAGATCTTCTACCCAGCAACCTTGTACATCGATCATCTATAATTCTTCTACATGGAGACCTGGTGTAGAAATCTTCGGCAAGGATTACATAGATCTTGTAAACATGAGAGTCCTTACAAAAATATATTGTAGATCATTTTTTCAGAGACTCTTTTGCAAAAAGTATCTCCAAAGACCTCGCAAAAAGACCTGACCTTGAGCTCTTGCAAATGGATCTCAAACGCTTTGTGGAGTTCATGGCTTGAAGCATAGCTACTTCAGGGCACGCACCGCAAGTGCAAATGAATCTAATGCGAACAGACTCCAACCAGGCTCGGACAAGTGCTTGAACTTATGCTGAAGACTTGCAGAAAAGTTTCGTTCTGCTTAGTCATCGCATAGACATCCATGATGATAGCTATCAGCCTTGGTATCACTTGCAGACTCTGCCCTTTCCTGTCTGCCCTTGGGCCACGATTGTCCATCCTGAACCGAAGAGATCTGAGAGTAATGGGCACTTTCGAGATGTCTGTCATGTTCAGCTCATCAGTGGACCTGCATAACCCTGTACTTATCATGAGCATCAATCCCCTCAAAATGGACACTATATAGTCCTCGACGGCATGATCCGGAAATGTCCATCCTAATTGCAATATCCTCAATCTGTAAACAATCAAGCGATGCCAAGAAACATGTTGAGCAAGATCAACAACATGGTCAGCATGAAGGTGATATGGAAGATTCCAGCCTTGAAAGGGTGCCAGCATCGAATATCCAAAGCAAAGAAGTCTGCAAAGGGTCCAAGCAGGATGCCTTTTGGCTATTGTTCTGTAGCGCATGCCTACGAGATCCTACGAGCATCCAAGAGCATCGATACAGTCATGTCAATGACATCAGTTTCGAGGCAAATGCGGGGAGAGGATTGCGACTTCAGTTTGTAAAGAACTTGGCATATCCTAATTTGCAATCAAGAGCCAAACATCATCCAGCATCATTGAACATCCAATCTTCTTCAGCTCCCCTTATACCAGTTTATCCTCTAATGTGTTGCAAAGGACGATTCTCCAGCTACAAAGCAACATTTTTTAGAGGGTCTCAGCGTTCTGGAAAACTGTGATCCACATAAATGTCAATGCTGGAAGATCGACATCCCCAACGTTGTGCAGCATCGGTAATTCACAACGTTTCCTCTTGGCTAATGCAATGCATGGCCCTAGTTGAACCAAACCAAGAAAAGCTCATACAGTCCACCAGGGCTTGTGATAACATTCCACCAATTTCCCTAGAAAATCCAATGCCCTCTGCACTCTGCATGAGGCCAAACAGGAACCGGCCAATTTGAACCAGGAAAGGACACTGCAGGGGTTTTGGATCCTTAGCATGCACGATGTCCTAGCAGAAACCGGTGCAGGGATTTCTATAGATTTTCAGGTGCAAAATCCAATCACGGAAGCAACCACAGGCAATCCAATTTCAGTGGCAGGCCAGCAGTACTGGTAGGTGAACCGTCAAGATGTTATCAATTCCCCATATATATGGACTCGTGAGACATGCAACTTGCAACACCTTCTGAAATCTTGACTTGACCATACATCAATGGAAGTGTTACCCTGCGGTCCAATCTTTGTCTGGGTTTGCTTCAAAACTGTCCAAGTAAAACTCCGCAAATAGCTTTGCTTCAATGATGAAGTGTTGTGGACATCTGTGGACATCTGTGGATGGAAAATCCATTAGCACTTAACTCATCAGACTTCTCACCACGAGATCCCTACAGATCCCTCTAGATCCCAGACCCTGAGATCTCCTGAGATCTCCAGAGTTTTTCTGAGATCTCCTGAGGACTGTGCAATGACTCGTCCAGCTTGCTCTTCCATGGCATCAAAGTCCAGGTCGCCCATCAGGGCTCTGAAGAGCGTCACGAAGGCAATCTGAAAGTTGGCATATCCTGCGCCGTGATGAGCTGCGCCCAGTTGAGACCAATGGAAGGACCCCGAAATGGTGGATTTCACTATTTCAAGGTCACAGTCTTAGGTGAACTATCAACTTTACCATTTCCAAAAATCGGTGATATTGGTTTAGATCTTCAACCTCAAGGCCATTCACATGCCACCCTTCATACCATCCGTAGCAACCGGGGCATGGCACTCGCCTTCAACAGTGCGGCCGAAAAAACCCATGGCCATGAAAACGAAGGTCACGAAGACCGAGAGGAAAATGATGCCAAAGTGAGCCTTAGGCGGCTCGACAAATGAAGAAACACGACTGTACAGGTCACCTGTAGATCGAGACATGGCTTGATATGTAGCAACTGTACAGCTGGTGCAACTGGTGCAACTGTATGGAAATGATATGCTTTATCTCGAGATCCCGAAAGGCTTTAATTAAATTCCCATCATTTACGACTTTCCAAATATTTCCAAGTTCACTTTGTATCACTTGAATATGCTTAAATCATTTAAATCATATTGAGCTCCACTTGGGGCATGGTCACATCCTTGGTGTGCCAAGGCACCAAATCCTCCACGGAGGTCCACAAGGTGCGGGTCACCACCTGGGATGCAGCATGCCACTGGGCTACAAAACACCATCAGAATGAATTAACCAAGTCCTAAATCCTGGTTAAATACAAGGATCCTTCACATCTACCTGAATATATGTAAATTAAAAGAAATTGAAGGAAATAGTGGTTTTACATCGTGAAGCACACAGTGAAGGATAGATAAGGATATAGGATGGATATAGTCTTGATAGTCTTGTAGTGAAGGATATAGTGAAGGAATGTGAAGGATATAGTCTCATAACATCTTGTAATGTCTTGTGTCATCTTTGAAATTTGAGTCTTTTTGGTCGAACAACACAGCTTTGTATCTTTGTACAAGCTGGAAAGGAGATCTAGATTTCAACACAGTTTTGCCACAGCCCTGGTTGGCATCTCCCAATCCCCTCAGGCTTCCGACAGCCAAGCGCGGCTGCAAGGAGAAGGTCTTGAACAATCGCAAAAGGATGCAGAATGGGTAAAAGCCTCAAGGCTGTTGACAGAAGAAACTGCTCGCCCTGAAATCTAAGGTTCAGCCGCAGCAACAGCCCAGACTCTTTGATCTCCCGTTGGTCGATCCCAAATTCTGAAGATTCACTGAGCTTCAGACTGCTTACCTGAGTAGGTGCATGTTAGGGTGGATCCAAATAGGGCAGTGGGGATATTAGATAAGAAGGCATGAAGTTGTTGGGGATCAAACACAAGAGCTTGGACGTGAGGGACTTTGCACGTGCACAAATTCGGATTCGGAACGGTGAATATCAGCTGGCTCTGGTCAAAGTTCTGTTGTACAACCGTTCTCCCCATAGCAACAGTCTCACCTCGATGCCCAATCCCAAACCACGAGAAAGCAAGACTCGAACCACCCAATCGGTGCCTACAAAGCCGAATCATCCAAAAATTACCAAACCGTTTTCTCAAAATGGTTTCCTCTACCCACTTCGTGGACCCTCCTTCATGCCAACTCAGACCCATCCTTCGGTGGAAGCAACTCCCGAAACAAAAAAGTATAAGCCCTTGATGGATAAAACTGCCAGGTTCTTCTTTCCACTTCAGCTCTTGGGTCTCAAGGTTCTGCAAAGATTCTGCACTCAGCGCGGCCATTCGGCCAGGTTGCTAGACTGGTTCTTTGAGCGAGTTGGCCCGCAGCTTGTGTGGCATCCAGGAGGTCAACTGGCGTGCAAAAGCTCGGGACCAAAATATCAGGTTCTCACAGGTAGCAGAAGGACAGGCTCCCCCAGATATGATAACATGAATATACACATATCTATATGTACACACATATATATATACACATATATATATATATATCTATATCATTATAATTGTTCTGAGATAGAATCTGCTTTTGTAGGGGGGTTTAGTCTTTTTACAGTACGCATGCACGCATGTATGTATGTATTACAGATTTATAGATGAATAAATACATGAATACATTAATCAATTAATAAACGAATAAATAGATACATGAATGAATATTAAACACATAGATATTTCTATATA
Organism: Symbiodinium kawagutii; assembly: GCA_009767595.1. Lineage (NCBI taxonomy): Eukaryota > Dinophyceae > Suessiales > Symbiodiniaceae > Symbiodinium > Symbiodinium kawagutii. Next base: position 251,134 of record VSDK01013299.1, read on the forward strand.
TATATATAAAAAAAACACATAAATCAAAATAGACTATAAATGCATACACATATACCAAACTACAATAATTTTCTAATTACAAGTATCAATATAAATCAATGAATACATACATACCTACGTATATACATATATGATATGTAAAAAATGCGGTTACTTGAGATCCAAGGGGTGTGAACGAAAGCTGCCAGGCTGTCAAACGAAGTTTAGTTACGAAGTGAATTCTTTTTGGGAAAAAAATGGGTTGGTAAGAATCTGATTGGTCAGAAAATGTGTTGGTGGGATCCTGTTTGGTAAGAAAATGTGTTGGTTGCATCTTGTTTGGCAAGAATGGGTTTGGTAAGAAAATGTGGTGGGAAAGATCTATTTGGGAAGAAACATGTGTGTTGGTAGGATTCTGTTTGGCAAGAATCGGTTTGGTAAGAAAACATGTTTTGGTAATAATCGCTAAGAATCGGTTTGGTAAGAAAATGTGTTGGTAAGAATTTGTTTGGTAAGACATGCATTGGATTGAATCTATTTATGCGAGAAAACGTGTCTTTTTGGGGGTTTTTGACCCCACAGTTGCAAAAAAACACGTGTTTTTGCAAGTTGTTTAGCTCCTTTGACGACCCAAACAGCAGCGCCCTGGGGGGGATCGAGCCTAGGGTGATCAAGCGGGGGCCGGGGGGGGGGTGCGTGAGATTCACGTTGTTGGCCTGCTGACCGTCCCCCCGAACCCCCAAGAAGTAAGAACTAGCTAACGCTACCCAAACTCGAGCTGCTGATCGCAGCTTTCGTGATATCAGATATGTTACACGTCCAGACATGTGCAGTGCACTCACGGATGGGCTGAACATAGGCAAAAATGAAGGCCAAATCATCTGCAGATGGGTTCAACCACTGCGCTGCCCCTGGGACATGATTTCTTCAAGTCATCTGTGGATGTCAACAAAGCATAGCCGTTGCAAGGATGTGAAATCAAATGTCTATGATGGCTATGGTGGGCATATGGGTGTTTCTCAAGTCATAGGGGGCCCCCAAATCATCCTAATATCAATCATTTGCAGTCAACAAACCAAGCACTTTTGGGGGTCCTCGATGACTTGAGAAAGTCGTTGTCGCGCCTTGGAGATCGACACAGGCATTGAGAGAATCTTGTTGCGTAGTGCACGTTTCCATTAGCGTGGTGACCAGTTCCTTCCGCCGCCAATGCCATTCGTTCGTGACCGTGCTGGCAAGGTGCCCCACTGTGACGATACCAATGTAGAGCAATCTGATGGACTATGCTGTACACTTTGCACGGGAGTTCTATATGTTTATCAAATCCAGTGCGGAACTGTACATTGTGAGAATCTTGGTCACCACCGCCTGCCACAAATCCCCACAAACCCCATCCTCCAAGTTTGCTCGATCCAAACAAGTGCCAATCCACATGCCTGGTGTCAATAGGCGGAGAACAGGCATGAGCTTCAAGTGGGGTCCAGAAAGAAATTTGACTTTGTACAAAAAAAGCATCGAAAGCAATACTGGTTGGTGGCTTCAACCCCTATGAAAATAAAAAAATGTTTGAAACCACCAACCAGAATACATCACATGGTCCTTTCATCAGTTGTGTTGCTCAGTGCTGCTTGCGAACCTAGTTTCCAATTACCGCACAACAACATTCTGGGGCAAATCCATTGAACAATCCTAAAATACTCGATCCACCGGTCTTGACATTTCTTGCGATAATTGCGATAATAGTGATAATAGTATTGAGCATGGACCAATCCTGATATCATCATAATCATAATCATAATCATAATCATAATCATAATCATAATCATAATCATAATCATCATCATGATCATCATCATCATCATCATCATCATCATCATCATCATCATCATCATCATCATCACCATCACCAGCATCGGCACGGGCACGGGCACGGGCACCGGCACCATCACCATCGCCATCGCCATCGCCATCAGCATCAGCATCAGCATCAGCATCAGCATCAGCATCAGCACCAGCATCATCATCATCATCATCATCATCATCATCATCATCATCATCATCATCATCATCATCATGAGGATTTTCGTCTGAATGATCGTGCTTTCAATCACTCCTCGGTTGCTAGCCTTCTATCGCCAATGCTAAAAATTCTAATAGTTGAGTAACAGCCTGAGTAGCATCCACACAGTGCAACAGTTTATGCAACAACTCCCATCAGCTCAAGGCCGACAAAACTCAGAATCCAAGAAGTCCCCCGCTGGAACATTTCCGATCGCTTCACAGGCTTGTTTCCAGGCATCTGGAGAGATGATCCAAGGGATTTTGCTTTGGATCTTTGAGGCTATGCCGAATCACACTAGTGCCAGTCATGTTCTTGTTTATCCGTGTCCGCATAAGTTGGGCAACCCGTTTGAAATTTGCAAACTTCATTGTATCCGAATTGTATATCTTCAGTGTATCCTTTTTTATGTGAGACTCGAGAAATCACTGGTGGAGATTCAATGCCAACTTGGGGGTCCGTTCTCAGATTACTCCACCGCAGGACATGTCCAGGACCCAGCCTAGCAAAGTGAAGGCGATGACGATGGATACCCAGTCGACTGCGTTCCAAATGCCCAAATACTCCCTGAGCCATGCAGAGCTTCAATAGTTCTTTTGATGGGGCGGTACTCGATTAGAACTTCCTCTATCCATCTCCGATATCCCAGGCTATCCCAAACTAAGGCCTTGCTTCTCTCCACCTAAAGACTAGACCTCTTGGAACAATACCTGGATGTTGTGCCATCCCTGGGCCCAGCAAAATTCAACGAGGGCTCCTGATGAATTGCATTGGTCGACACTTTCCTCCATTTCGCGCTGCAATGATTCCTCGGATTTGGGTGAGTCGCCAGCAAAAGGCAGATGCTACATGCTACCATGTGCTAACAAAGAACTGCTGCCATGTTGATGCCATACAACGTGGGAAAACATTGGAAAACATCTACGTTGTGTAAATATGCAACTGCAAAGTGATGCGGATCCATCACATTGCAGTATATCACGATGAGTTCCGTGCAAATAGCTACAAACAAGTTGTCATACCTCAGATTGTCCTGGCATGCAATGTAATGTAGCGTCACTTGATGTCTTATGATTTATTCTGGGTGGATCTTGTTCTCTCTACTACTCTATCCGTATAAGTCAAGATACCTCTTTCATCCTTTTTCTATCTGCGCATCCATTCATATCAATCATATCTTATACATACATTCATCCATAATGTGATACCTCGACATATTTGATACATGCTCAATTCTGTAAATGTCGATTTCGATTGTGTGCGACAGTATCTGATGTGGCACCTGCATATCTGGTAGCATCGGCATGCATGTCGCTGGATCTGCCGAGATTCCAGTAATGACCTCATAGACCTCTTCCACAAAGATGGTGACAATGCCTGGGCTGAAACACAGGATGCTAAAGATCTGTAAAACCTAAGCTCGATATGTCGCTTTGGAAAGTGGATTGCAAACATGTGCAAACAAAACCAACGATGGTTCTTGATTCTTTACCCTACTGAGGTGTCTACTTACTTTGCGAAAATTCACACACACACACACTGACATACGACCTCTACACACGTAACCATCGTCCGAATTTCGCAGAAGTACACATGCAAAGACACATCTAATACCAATTCAGCGCAGTTTATCATGTTTTAGCTGCAGAATAATTTGATTCCCATGAGATCGGTGTTTGGCAGAAACATGCAGGCACCAATTCCCTTCTGTGTGAGGTTGAAAAGGACAATGGGGCCATACTTGAGACATCTTCATCCAAAGGCTTGCAATTTGGATGACCCTGAAATTGAAAGAACCAAAAAAACAGGATTTTCAAGCGCTCAAATCCTTCTACCAGCACAGCTTCAATTCCACATTTTTGCTGAGCTTCAGCCACACCTTTATCTCATCTTAATCTCCAACTTCCATTTTTTCAACATCTTTCAATGACTGTACTCGTTTTCACACCCCGCATCAGCGTCGCCAAGTCTGTCGCGGTACTCCCAAAGAAAAGGATCTCCCAACACAACGACCAAAGGTTTGCATACGGTCGCGTCTTCAAAGACCTGGGCGGCGCTGGGCACATCGACATTGGAACAACACTGACTCACATTTGCATGTGCCAATGCGAGCAATTTCTGCAAGTTGGTCATCTTCATGTGTGTTGGAAGTTCTACATCCAAAAACGTCCAAGACGTTCAACTGTGACTTTCAATCAGGAGGCAAGAAGGTGATTTGCTTCCAAATTCTCCCTGAACGAGACTGCAAAAAGTGGATGCCCGTCACAGTGAGGATGTCATAGTCAGGGTTGTAGGTGACCATAGTAATCTGGCACGCGGTGCTTGGACCCAGGCTGGTTTCTTATTGGTCTGTCACAAGCACGAGCCTGCCAGTGGCTTGTTGACTTTGTAAGCCAAGACCTCAGAAAACACAAATCACTGTGGGGTCTTTGGAATCAATGTGCGCATCTCTCTTATGTCTCTCCAGTGTAGGTGTTTCTCGTATTGATACGTTCCTTGCTCTTGTCAACCTGTTATCTAGCTTGTGTGGATCATGTCTAATTGTAATTAACTATATGTGTACAGTGTATACATACATGTGTTATTTGTCTAGGGACGGTCAATCCACCTGTGGGACTTTGTCTTCGGACTTCGTCTCTGGGGTGGGAATGCGTCTTCGGAAGTCCTCTTCGGGTGGGAATTTGTCTCCGTCTTCGGATGGGAATGCGTGTTCCGGTTGGGAATTCGTGTTCACCAATCAGTCTTCGGAATTTGTCTTCCCGTCTTGGGGCGGCAAGGTTCTCTATATTAATTATTTCGTCTTCGGAATTCGTCTTCGTCTTCGGAATTCGTCTTCGTCTTCAGGTACTACAGCACTGCTGCCCCAGTGGCCACAATGTAATATCACTCAAGATGGGCTGAGAAGAATTACCACGCGAAAGCGAGTGTGTGCTGCATGCTGCAGGGTGTGAATGCTGGCAAATGTCAAGTGACTGCTCTGCAACTCAAAACAGGCGCTTGTAGAACAAGATTCAAGGAATAGACGAACCATGCTTGAGCTGGACTTCATGTTCAAACGAGAAGTACATAATGATCATGTAAATATAACCGTTCATGTAGATTTATCCATTGTGTGTGTGTGTGTCTGTGTGGAACAGAATTCCCTCCAAGGTATGCAAGAAAGTGATTCAACCTTGCACCCCCCCCCAACACAACGTCACAACGTCACAAATGCGTGCAATTCAGAATCCGCAAAGCCAGGCGACGAATTTTCCATCCAGGTGATCACGTGTTCCGGATCTGAATAATCGAGCCAAACCTGTGGACAGTCTCAAGAAAATGGTGGAGCTGTTCCAGACCTCCAGAGTTCCAGTGAGTCCAAAACATGGTTGACAGTGGAAGCAAACGACAAACATAGTACTGTAAATATAATGTAAATGCTTGTCAATCTCCTAAGCCGAGAGTATCTACAACCAGGATTTGTTGTAGGTTGTGGACTGCATGCGGAGAGAAATGCTTTCAAACACTGACGTGTAAATAGCTTCTCTGGCTCACGTTCAGGCATTTTGGGGATGTGTTCACGAAAACATGTGAAATCAATGAAACTAAATATCTTGACTGTTCGTTTCCAACAAATATCTGCCTGAATCTTCGTGAATTCAAGGCATGTATGTGGTTTGTTTGGCTGATCATCATGCCGTCCAGAGACAAACAATGGCCTTGATTCAAAAGCTAGATGCACGGATGACGGGACGATGGGACTCGGGTTGCATGTGACCAAACCCCAAGGTCGCATTTGACCCTACCCCCTTCGAAACCACACAGGTCACATACGAACGTACCCCTTTTGCATTGACCCACTCGGGCCACACAAAGCGGCATTGCATGGTGTCAGATTTGCTCCTACTCCACAAGCATCTCATTGAATGCGGTCACAGAGATGTGGGGACTTGCTACCGTCATCAAAGACCCCCAAGCTCACCTAAAATTCACCTAGATATAGCCACCCTTTGAAAGTCTGGTGGGGATCTCAAAACAAGATCTTTATACAGGTCTTTCTTCAGGAAATCTCCCAGGAAGAGCCTGAAAGGCATGATCGCACACAAGCGATAGCAAAATGCGCAACGCCACATGATCAGAATCGCTGATTTTGCATAATCCTACAAATAAGATAACTATATAATGGTATTAATAATGATAAAAATGATAATGAAAATAATAATGAAAACAAGTCAAAATAAGCTGCCACGCTTTTTGTGCATAATCCCCCTTCCCTACCGCGCAAAGGGAGGTTTTGACTTCAACGGTTGCACAGTGCCGCATCCACATTATCTGCCGAACCAAACTTTTGCACCTGCCATCTTGCGCCATGCGCACCAATGCTTCCCCCTTGACACCTCAACATAGAGCTGGGTTGCGACTACACGGAAGCCCCGATTCGCCAAGCCGCAGTTTTTTCGACGTCTTCTTTGTAGTCCAGGAAGCCGACATCGAAATCCGTGGGTTGAATGTAAAAATTATCACCTGCGAAGCACTGTGCTGCAGCTGTCAAAATGGGAGCCCAATAAGGCCTTATCATGGATCAAAGATTTTTTACCAACGCCCAGGGTAGGCACCAACTTGAAGTGTCAATAAATGACTTTGCCACAGACTTCAACGCACACGAAAGGGTTGCCAAGAACAATGAAGGATTCTGCAACTTGCTGAAGAGGCAGACTCACGTATGTCTATCGCCATGCGGAGAAGCTGCGTTGAAATGTTACCAGCATGGCAGGCTACTTTCTACAAATAAGCTCCTTGAATCAGGAATGATTTCTGTTTATCACTCACAAAATGGGAGATGCCCGGAGGCAAATGCAACAGATCATGATTCACCACGGAGGACCCGTCAAATGTCATATAGGCATGTACAATTTCCTCAAATATATGATAAATAATACAGGATGTTCTCAAATTCTGCAAACTTCAAGCATTATCCTAGGGCATGGCAGGATGGTCCCGACCCAAAAAGGGACAAACAAAATATCTGGCATATGGTTGAGATATGGCTGATCGATGGCTGGCTAATGATTGATGCTTAAAAAGGTTGACATCAAGGAATGATAACCAACAATAACCAAAGAAAGCAATGCACTAGAAGGCCTAGCTTACACTTCTGGGACTGCTCCTCGACACCACAAAAGTCTTTAAAGGTTTGACTCCACAGTGGATCAGCATAGCCAGTTCTTCACTGCACCACCTTGCGACAAACATTCCAGCTGATCTCTTCACATACATTTACAACGAAACAAAATGGGCTGCTGACATCACATCATACCACCAAATTCCCCAGCCATCTTCCGTCACCCTCCCTTCCGCGCTTTGGCTGAAGCAGCGCGTATCGTTTCCAACTGAAATTGTCTGCAACAAATCCTCACATCTCCAGGATTCTCCAGGTACGACGACGCAAAAAGTCTTGGGATTCCATGCTTCGAGAATGCTTGTTACTCGCCATTGGCCAGCCCTGCTGGGCATTGAGCAATCATCATGAGTACAGGAGCCAATTCCACTGCAAAACATGGCACAACTACACAGTTTTGCCACCAAATCCAAGCCAAGAATCCGGATTCTCACATTCTACTACCTGACAGTGTTGCGTTGCGTCAAGAGCCGTTCGACCATGTCTAACAACTTATGTTTCCTTCCATTGGCCGGGGCATTCTTACCTTAATCAGAAAGACGCCAGCAAATACCATTCACCACTTCCATTCCCGCTGTGATGATTGCTGATGCTTTCGCAAACAAGACACCCGGAGGCCTGAAAACAATCAAAAGCATATCAAATAGAGAATAGAACATCAAATGTTCTTAACTGCACCCCATATAAAATACATTAAAATACGTTGTCACAATACGTTGCACGATGTCGCACTGTTGTGACAGGAGGGTTGCATCAACCATCGTCCCATCATGTCCCATCGCTGTGAGCCTGGGCCACCTGCTGCGATACTTTGATCGGCCCAAGTTTTCCTAGGCAAGTTCCATACTTCGAATGGAACGAACAAGAGTTGAACAAGCTTCGGGAATAAGACAAGACACTGGCAAGACTCATGGTTGCAGCTTCACTAAACTGGTGGGAAAGTTGTGATGGGAAACTTGATTACTGGATGGTGGCGAACAAACTCTTGCGCCCTGCTCTCCTGGGGAAGTCCATGGACACAACTAGCAGCTTGATGCAGCTGCCACATCTGCGGACGTCTACACTTTCAAACGAAACATCCATGTCGCACTTCCATTGCGTTAAGGGCCGCCGCCCAATTTGAATTTGTGTGCTAGCGTTTGCTTGTGATTCTCAATTCCTACGATAGGAACACGACTGCAGCAAGAACCATCCAAACAGAGCAATTCGTAGGTGTGTGTGCTGCAAAGAAAAAAATGTCTGTGATCTCACCAACAAGCACAACAAATGCAAATGCTACAACAAGAAGAACAACCAAAACAGCAAGAACAATGTGAACAACAACGGCAACAAGAACCACCATCACCACCACCACCAACAACAACAACAACAGCAACAAGCGCAACAAGAACAACAAAAAAAGACAACAAAAGCAACTAGAAGAACAGCAAGAAGAACAAGAACAGGAACAACAAGAACCACAATGACGACAAGAACAAACACAAACAAACAAACAGACAAACAAACAAACAAACAAACAAGCAAGCAACTTATCTAACTAACTAACTAACTAACTAACTAACTAACTAACTAACTAACTAACTAACTAACTAAACAAACTAAACAAAAACACTAAGAATCAATCAACCAACCAACCAACAAACAACCAACCAACAAACAACACGTGAGAGGCAACAATAGCAATAACAGCCATGACCTCGACTCAAAGGAGGCAACTGAAACAGGTCAAAAGCAACACTCGGTTGTCCATCAATGGAGGAAATGTAATGTTTTGAGATGTTTTGGGTGGCGCATGCCCAATACTTGTGTTGTATTCTCAATTCCCACTCATCTAGTGGGAAAACCGCCATCTTGTATCATTTTAGGAGGATACACCCATTTTTGGGAACACCCTTCCTATATTTTCTGCAAGGCTCGATTGAAGTTCAAGTACTCCAACGCCTCTTCTCCAACTATGGGCGCCTTCAGCACTGCAGGTGCTTCCATGTTTCCATGCGCCAACAACTTCCATTCCGACAGAACTTCAGTGTTTCAACACGCTGCAGCCATTCAAGGAACGAAACACATCCGGGTGCCAAGGCACCCCAGTGAGGGAGGAACCCTCTGAGACACTTTGTGTCTGCGGCATGTAGATGGCAGCAAATCCTGCTTGCCACGTTGCGCCAGGCGATTTCACGTCTCAAGGATTGGGATACATACATAAACCACAAATATATTCATGCATTTCAAGCATATATATATATATATACAATATATTAAATTTCAATATGTGTATGCATTAATATGTATATATATGTGTGTATATTCAATCTTATAGACCTTGTTTTCATTCGTTTCTTACCTGTATGCACAGGCGCCTAGAAGTGATTCGAAGCACTTGAAGTTTGTCGTGAACACTCTGAGAGATGATATTTGGCTGTGGGTCAAAACCTGTACAATGGTTGGGTATTCTACCCCATTAGTGGTTGGTTAATCTTGACCCACAGCCATTTGTTCGCCCAACAATCCTAGCAATTTGTCAGTGGCCGATTCAGCGTCAGTTGTCACCGGCAGCTGACAACACTGCAGGATACCAGCAATTCACTGGCGACGTCTTGACACGTCCACCGAGCCTAAACGAAACCAGGAATAGAAGTCTGCAAAGCTGTTCACCTGGGAGCCCACAAGGCTGGTCAAAGCAGACTTTCAGCAACAACTACATACTAGTTGATACTAGTTTATCATGGTTTGTAATGGTTTATAGTGACTTTCACCATTATCATACTAGTTTTATGATGGTTTGTAATGGTCAATAGTGATTATAATGGGGGATAGTAACTATAAAGTTGGTGATCTCCAACATTCTCCAACTCTGAGATTCACCATCTTCTATCACCTTATCAACTTCCATAGAAAACATCCAGTTGAGAGATTTCAACGCTGCTGAACATTACCAGACTCCTTTCCGATTCCAACGGACCTGCCTTGCTTGCAATTCCAAAAGGGAGATTTACAAAGGTAGGGAAGTGGATAGCAGAAATCAAATACCTCCCCAAAAAATAGAAAGCCGCCAACGGCAAACATTTTCAATCGATGGGTTCTGTAGCTGCTTCCTGATCAGAGAGATGCTGCATTAGTGTCCGCAACTTCACGAATAGCCTCAAATGCTCCAGGAATCACCTCGTCTCGTCCACGCTGCCGAGTGGCGTCCTGGATATTCTTGTTTCCAAAGGTGCCAACACCGTTGAAAGCAAAGTTCGCATTTTCTTCCTGAGTTTTTCCGAGGTGCGCATTACAAACTGCCGCTCCCTGGGCTTGTTTTGCGCATTGGTCGAATGCTTCTGCTGTTCAACCGATTTCAAGCCTGTTGAAGTGATGTTTTGTTGATGGTAATCATCGAATACAGGAAATGTATATATATATATATAGATACATATATATATAGATATAGGATCTTATGTAATATTGCATAAATCCCAATTATACTACATGATCGTGGCCAAGGATCGTGAATGATGGTCAAATGGCAAGGCTCAACCCTGGCCACTTCAAAAGCTTGTTTAAGGGTTCCTTGAGCACCTCACACTGTGCAACTTTGAGAACTACAGTGCTAACAGTGCTACGAACTTAACGCTGCAAGGCTCATCGGGCTCATCTGCCTGTGCACTAGAATTCAAGGTATCTCAGATATCTTTCACACATACTTAACATACTTAAAAATGCTCAAGTAGCAAATGCAGTTCACTAAGAGAAACTGACTAAAGTTGACAGCAAATCACGTATGAATAGCTATTATATATCATAGTATCCATCCCTTCAGAATCACTGCTGCTCAGCCAGTACAACCCTCAGACCTTCGCCACTACATCACCGCATTCTTGACGATTCCTTTGGTCTTCGCTATTGGCAATGTGGGTGTTTCTCAAAATAGGGAACCCAAAAAATGGTTGGTTTATTGCTATAAATGACTAATATTGAATGAATTGGGGGTACCCCTATTTTGAGAAATGCCCATGTTGAAATATGTTGAATATCCATGGATATCAAAGCTATATCCAACCTCGCACCCACTTTTGGCCAAAGATCTATGTCGAAGCGGATGGCTCTCCTCACTTGAGCAAAGCTAGTCGCAAAACTGAACTACAAAGGACTGTACTCTGTGGACTTCGATCAACATCAACCAATCTTCTCTCTTGTCATCCTACGAAGCAAAAACTTGATGATGCACAGTTCTGGTGGCACACCCTTGATGGACACACAGTCATGACAGGGAGCAAATTGGGAGACTTTTGGTGGAGCCACGCTTGATAAAACGCTCATGCAGGATCAATGATCAATGATCAAGGAACTTTGATGAGGTCGCGCCAGTGCGAAAGATGTAGTCCGTGCAGAACTTTGCAACTTCATGCATGGCTCCAACTAGATGGTTTTTGGTGTCAAAAGCAACTCTGGCTAAAAGAATGACGGGTACGCTTAAAAGGTGGCTCAGCAAGAACTCTTTTTTTCACAAAGTTACCCAGTGTGGAGATGTGGGCTGGCTCCAAAAAGGAACTTGACTTCCAAAGCCGCCAGAAATGAGTATATATTCTTAAAGGTATCTTATCGCTTATCACCAAAACACCATTGATATGTTTCCAGTAATAGCCTTCAATGCACCAAAAAATATGCCACACTGTGATTGTCTCATCCGCATAGGCCAAATATGGCCAAATGTTATGCCAAATGAATTTCCAAATGCTTCTAAGGAGCTCGACGCTTTGGGCAGGGCCCAGCATCTGCAGCGTACGGCTTGGCATGAGACATGTGCAAGGCAAGGAAAGTATGGAGCAATTTAGGATTCCCTCTCACACTCAACCAAATGCAACCAGTGAATCTGTTTCCATCCGTTTCCTCTCGTTTCCGGACGAGATGATGGAGATGTCACCAGAGAGGTGGGCACTGATCAGCCCTGTGGTCACAACGAACGTTACTAGAGAGGCCGCCCTGGCCTCATGACTCAGCAACATCAAAGCAAAGAAAATGATCAGCGTCAACGTCCGCGGCAATGTCTGCACTGCCTCGAGTTAGTTGTGGGCGAGGTCTGGGATGCTTGTGGGTACACAACTGGGCTTGGAAGATGCCATCCCCAGTGATGATTTTCATTGGCACCAGGCACTGGAGAAAACCATCACTTGGGACCATGGCGAGCCAACGGAACACAAAAAGACTGCAATTTTCATGGCTTCGCCAGTCCAATCTTTGCTAAAGTGTAGTGAGTAATCGATGTTGATGGTTATTCATGGTCGATGGTGGTTACTGAAATCGCTGCACCCAATTTTTCAGCTGCACATCGATAACTGCACCTTGTCGCAATCGATTTCCTTCTCCCAATACACGAACAGCTCTTTCGCCTGGAAATCGGCAAACTTTCTTGATATAGAAATGCTGAAAACAGTCGTCAAAACCCCAATGATCGCATGAACCAGGTCATGGGCCCTCAGTGAGTGCTGGTCATCCTGACGCATCCAATTTGGGAACATGGATCGTTTACATCTGCTTTTTCCTGCACAAACACACACCCCTATTTGCCATGATTCAGTAGTGCTATTGCAAAGACTGACCATGTCCGTGCCATTCCGATGAAGTGCAAAGACATCACTGTCACTTTTCTCACTTCGAGGCACCGGAACACCATATTTCTGTGCCACGTACCCAGACTTCAAGTGCTTGTACTCGTCTTCTGAACAGGCGATGGCCCAGGAACACCGTTGGCAGAACATGTGGTGACGGCTGCCAATCTGTACTTCTATGTAGTGCTAGCGTTGTATATCTGAAAGGTATCGGTATCATGTCATATCGAGACCGAACAGTTGTCTTGTGGAAGACTTCACAGCTTAGCACTCTCCACATTTTGATAGTTGAATGTTGAACTTGCAAAAGTATCCAGTCTCCAAGGAAACTTCAAGAGAAACAGGTAGAAAATCGCTCAGTTGAACAACGGTTGGACGGTCACAGCTTCCCCTGCAGCTTCACATCGTCCATCGCCGAGAGACGGATTTTGGTCTTCACCCAGTAGTACAACTGCGTGGGGCAGCTTTGAAGCAACATACCAGCTGTGTTGCAGTCCAACATGACGATGAGAAATACACAATTTCAGCACCTAAAGCACCTATAGAGCACACATAGGATCTCAAACATTAATTTTCTTATTTGAATTTCTTGAAAACATAAGCGAAGGACTCCCGTTTTCCATGGTTAATCCAACCGCAAGCGACCCACTCTAGATTCAACCCTAGATTCTAAATCAGAAGATGTGTCAGGCATAAGTTTCTGCTACCTCTTGCTTGCGGCCAAGGGGGTTGGAAGAAAACTACAGCGCATTGCTGCTGATGATGACAACAATGATGATGACAACGATGATGACAACCATAACGACAACGACGACGACGATGATACTAATACAGTAATAGATGACAATGACGATGATGATGATGATGATGATGATGATGATGATGACGACGATGACGATGACGATGACGATGACAATGACGATGACGATGACGACGACGATGATGGTGGTGATGATGATGATGGTGGTGATGATTGATGGTGATGACAACGATGACGATGGTGATGACGATGATAATGATGATTGATAATTGATGATAATGATGACGAGGATGATCATGAACATTGATAATTGATGATGATGATGATGATGATGATGATGATGACGACGGTGACGACGGTGATGATGATGACGGTGATGATGATGATGATGATGATGATGATGACGACGGTGACGACGGTGATGATGATGACGGTGATGATGATGATGATGATGATGATGATGATGATGATGATGATTATGATGATGATGATGATGATGATGAGGAGGAGACAAGGGGGATGGTGCATCGAAAAAACTCGTTGGGTGACCGCCCTCCTCCCAAACTCCACAAATCTCATGATGTTTGCTTACGCAAAGCAACTCCAGGAAGCGTAGCTACTGCGTGTTTTCCTGACTTCCGAGCGAACTGGCAAGCCTGCCTTGTGTTCGATGAGTTGTGCATCGACATCTGCCATGGACTGCTAGGCTGGTCTCCCAGTGCGTGGCTTGAGCTGAATCTGGGGCTGAGGTGCCGGCAGTGAGGCAGAAACCATAAAACCCAGTATCCTCCATGATTGTCCCCAGATATTTGTGGATGCTTCGCTAAGTGTATCTACAGCACTACAGCATCTCAAAAGGCGAGTCAGAACAACGGGAGAATTCCAATAATCCACTTCTTGCTACAAAGAACTGTCCCCTCCAAGTACTTTGCTATGCAAAAGACCGTCACAACATGTTACAGTATATATGTTAGTGCAACTACTGTAACTAACTAGCAATGTATAAATATAAATGTACATGTACATGTATACATGTCAATCTGAGAATATGTGAATATGTGCATGTATATGTATGTGTATGTGTATGTGTATGTAAATGATATGTTGGTATGGTATGGTATGGTAGGGTAGGGAAGGGCCGGGTAGGGCCGGGTAGGGTATGGCATGGTACGGTACGGTATGGTATGGCATGGTATGTATCTGTGCTCATATACATGCAGAAAACGCGTCTTTATGCACCTACACATGAAATGATGCTATGCAGTGGCATGGCGTACAGAGAAATATGCCGCTACGGGTAGATCCACAAGGTGCAGTATCCCAAAGCCCTTCAAATCGAGCAAACATTCTTCTTGGGATGCCGAAATGAAGGAACAATATCGAACAATCCCATAAACAACATCGATTCCGCCAATCATCAAACAACCATTGGGTTGATTCCCAACCTGTTTCTCTGACCCCAGGCCCCACAACAACTTCATGTCGTAGAAAAGCCGCACGGATTCGCGTCGCCGCACGTCACCTCCAAGGGCACCCTCGGCGGAGACCTCAGTGTCACTGTGGGCTGTCCCTGATCGCCACCAACTGCAATTTCTCATGCGATTCGTATCACAGGTGCAAAACACGTTACTACATGTTACAATTGAAGTGTGATAGAAATGAATGGATCACAAAAGGTGGACAAGTTGAAAATAGGATCCTGTGACGAGATTTGTGATGCTCAAGAATGGTATGTGCATGTATGTAACCATTCTCCTACTAGCCAGTAACATTTCCAGTACCGCAGGAGCGGGGCTAAATATGTCTGAGTCAAACCGATCAACCTCTACTCACTATACCTGGTCCATGAACTGGGAGAGCAAACATTTCAGAGTATTATTCATTATTTGGAACAACTACATGGAGAAAAAGCAGGCTATAGCAGGCTTCAAATGGAGGTGCTACTGCCAGGTGCAAGTAATTATGCTGTCGCTGCTGCTGATAATGATGATATTCGAAGTGATGATCATGCTGCTGCTGCTGCTGCTGCTGATGATGATGATGATGATGATGGTGGCGACACGTGGTGACCATGATCTTTGTCGCTGGAAACACTCCGAAACGCTCCACGAGTCACTGGGTCCATTCCTGGGTTCTCCATGCGGAGGCCGTGAATTGCTCTCATCGCTGGAGGAAAATCCGTCGCTTTCCACGCAGGGCTCGGCCCAGGGATCCTTCCGAGCGACAGCATGTTCCACTGCTACTCCACTCAAGTTCCGTAGCAATCAAACGTAATCAACATGTACTGTATGAGTACATATGGGGGTTTCTCAAAATAGGGGACCCCAATTGGTTTGTTGCCTTCAATGGTGAATATTGGATGACTTGACGATACCACTTGAGGGTAGCCGTATTTTGAGAAACACCCATATGTATATCAATAGAGAATTAGGCATGATAATATACATACTAGTATCTATTACAATCTCACTTTGCCCGTTGCCGGATGAGCTGCTTTCAACAATCTTGAGCTTTGATCCAATTTCGTCGCTGACTTTTTGAACCCCTTTTAAACAACCCAAAATGGTCTCGCAAAAGAATCCAATGTAAGACCTCCAAAGAAAACGTCATGTTTCAGGATACCAGCATCAGCCCAAGAGAATCAACTGAGATCTCCATACAGCATGCGTCCATATGCGTCCCAGATCTGTGCAAGGTTGGCTCCTTTCTCTCCATAGCTGGAGGCGGCGGTGGCAATGGTGGCCCAGGGGAGCGTGGCGAGGCTTCAATCACATATGGCCTGGGCTGGGGGCATGCGTAGCCTGTGTCTGATTCCGTTTGAGTATCACAGTGGTCAGCCTACGGTCAGTCTCCCTTCCTGTCTCTCTTTCATTTCCAAGTCAGGAACAAGAGAAAAGGCAAGTTCTCTTCTGATCTGTGACAAAATGTCAGCCGCAGGATTGATGGATTGTAAATCCATGATAGGCTAGATGCCTCGGAAGGATCCATCATGATGGATTTAGAAGGTCCAAAGGAGTATCTGTATGTATCAATACCCCTCATATCAAATCCAAATATAAGTACAGATCTAGAGAAATTAATTTGCAGAAATAGATTTGGAACGTTTGTGTACCCACTATCCCTATTTATTTTGAATGTCCCACCAACTGCATTCATGAACTTTAATATGTTCAGAAAATCACCTCTCTTCACAGACACATTTACCACCCCAGTGCAGTCAAACATATCGAATTAATCACGAAAATATAAACACATCACTTTAAAAACATCAACACATAGGAAAGTTTAAGTGTCATGGCATAGATAGGAATGGCCTACATGACCTTCATCGTTTTGAGAAAATCACGAAGTCCTTAAAGCCAAGAAAACTGGGTTCAGGACCAATGGCCGCCTACTGAGCTTTCAGAGGAACAGTAAACATAGGGCGACTTGCGTCAATATGAATCAACCAAGAAAGGACTAGTTTGGTCATTTATGAGATTTCATGGGATTCTTACATATTTTTACTAGGGGTACTGGGTAACCCACAGCCATCTTCTCAGACACTCCAAGTGAGGATCAAGTCAGAGTGGGAACAACAGCTGCGTTTCATAGGTTGTTCATGGTTGTAATCGCTAACCACTATTAACCTCTTCCTATGTTTCATTGAAAGCACCATTAACCATCTTGATATCGTGATCCAGCACCCCAAGTGCCACACAGTTGCAGCTTTTGCGGCAGGACCTGCGCAGACTGTTCTGGGGAACAGCTGGGCCATTCCTTCTGCTTGGCAGATCTGACTATCTGTGGCAACAGCTAACATTGCAACATAATGCTACACAATTATACATATATTGTATCACGACAAAACTTGCGCGCGTGCCCAAGTTTTCCAGCAACATTTCCACAGAATAAGTTCGCCGAAGCTGAACTCATGTTGCGGATTGGGGGGAAACTTGCCGAAGGAAAACCCTTAAACCAAACCACTTTGGGCATGGTTGCCAGCCCCAAAACCACGGCCAGAAAATGGCTCCGAAAATAGGTCCGAAACATTGCGGCAACAATCTCATGGTGACATTTTTCGGGCCGCCCAGCGGTCCCAAAAATGAAGATGCCCAACAAAAAACGCGAGCGTTCGGAAACAGGGTTTGCAAACCAAAATGATCAGCATCGAAAAGTGCCGGCGTTGCAAACCCATTCTTTGGGACAAACCAAAACATAGACAAAAAAAATCGGGAGGAGCGAAAATGATTTTACATTGTACATGTAAAAATGTATGTAGATATACATACAATGCCCGGGGCGCACTTTCTGTTTGTCACAGTTCGCAACGAACAGGTCCAGCAGTCCAGCATGGTCCAGCGCGCTAGGACATAATGCGATGACGAACAAACAGAATGAAAATACCAAACACCAAGGAATTCATCGCTGCTGCTGACGATGACGATGATGGTAACGGTGATGGTGGTGACAATTTGATGATGATAATTGTGCAAATGACGAGGAGCAGCCTAAGAGCCAGACTAACGATGACGATGACGACGATGATGATGGTCATGGTGATCTAGAATTATCTACTGAATAAAAATGTGATTAAATGTGGATAGAAAGGGATGAAAGCGTGGATAACCGAACCTCGGACAGGAGCCGAAGCTAGGAAACTTAAAGTGTTGAAGTACTTCGACGCTTCTCATTATCACCAAGAGAGAGAGAGATATATATATATATATATAGAGAGATATAAGAGTATGAGAAGTTTCAAAACCCTGCGCACAAGAATGCTGAAATCGTTCTTGAGAGATCTTTGGGTGGTGTTTGACGAGATCAACAAGGAATCCCGGCAAAAACCAGAGCAGGGTCTGAGCAAGGCTGAAGTCAGAAAGACTCAATCCTAGTGAGGTGCAAAAGGCTATGACCACAATGGCGGTCATGGTGTACATATCCAGGGATTCCATAGTCTCCAAGGCTTCCATTTGCATCCAACAAGATACAACCCAGCAAAAGCTGGGTGGGTCATGGTGTCTCCATATGTCTCCATGGTCTCCAAGGTGTAACATTTGCCAACCAGATCACCACTAAGCAAAACCTGGGTACACAACGACCACTACGGCTGTGCACCGGTGCCTGTGGCTGCGGTGCCTGCGGCTGCGGTGGTGGCGGCGGCCTCGGCTGACGGGCACCAAATGCTGAGGTCAATTGAGGGGTACTGATGGTTAGTAGGTGGGTACTGAGTGAATAATTGGTGGTTTGATGATGGTTCATGATGGTTCATTGAGTGCTTAGGGTGAGATACAACCAACGAATATATCAACCATGCTTGGATACGAGTATGTTCCCAGACTCGACCATGTTGGCAGGTCTTTCCAGGGTCCCCACCTGCAAGGAGCTCCCGGCAGGTGGAATTGAAATCTGTTCAGGATTCAACCATACGTACTTTCAGCGAATAAATAATCTGACCCCCGTGCACAGTTGTACGAAACCCATGTACTTTTTATTGCCTTTGAATCTAAGATGTGTCACTATTTTTCTTTCCTGTTGTCATCTTCAACATTTTGGTCAGCACGTGACCGAAACGTTCATGCAACCGCATCTTCGTCGCAAGGGCATGATTGTTGCCTGCCAAATTCATCTAATGATGCATATGGTGTAAATGATGTACAGGATAAAATATACACCTGCAAAGGGAGTGTTGCCATCAATAAAAGGCGTTCATCTCCTTTGTCGGAGGTGCATGACATTTCTTGCACATGCGCGTTTGTTGATGGCTCCCGCGTCTAAGTCTTCTGCTTTGTGTCTTAGTAGGTCCAATTTTGAGCCTTTCTGCTAGAATATGGATGCATATGCATATATGTGTTTCACATATACTGGTTGTGCCTCTTTGCCAAATCACACGTTTCAGGTGGAGATGATTTTTTTCCGGTTGCCAGCTTCCAGAAACACATTGGTTTGTGTATGACTTCAGTTTTCACCAGGCTCTTACAGGCCATGTGCGTGTGCAGGACTCAGTGTGCCAGGGGAGCAATGAAGGTCTCACCAATGACGTATGTCTCATCTGCAAGATGACCTGCCGTGGCTGCACTGAAAAAGGGGCACTCTCGCTGACGGCGAGAGGCGCTTTCTGCACCTGTATGCACATAAATATAGGAACAAACCATGCACGATGCACATACATCACTGTAGTATTAATATCTACACAATCGAACTACAGTAGTTGAGTCATCTTTTTGAAACCAATAAGCCCCGATAAGACTTTTGCACTTCCATGGACAAAGGCAGCATCCCTGCATTACATTCACCCCCTTCTTCTTGGTATTCTCTGCTTCCACATGTTGGTTGGAACATGTTGGAACAACGGGATGCGATGGATACGGGCCCAGGGGGCAGGGGTTGCCACCAAGAACACTCGCAGGTCGCAGGCTTTATCAGGACCATAGCTCTACTTTCAGGTCTGAAGGCTTTCCCATAGGCCTCTCCTTTCAGGGGGCCTCTCGCTCGGCTGTAGCAACCACCCTGCAGTCAGGCCGCAGTGGTGGAAGATCCACCTCCTCGGTTTCAGGCTTTGCTCCAAACCTGGGAGTCACTGAGGATCTGGTGGTGATGGTGGTGTCTCAAGCCCTAGGGGAACCATGGGGAACCCCTTTTTGTCATCCAATATCAACCACTTAGAGTAGTAAACCATCTATTTTGGGGGTCCCCTAGTCTAAGGAACCGCCAGAAGAACATCTGCCAAGTTCTATGTGAAGAGGGTGTGGACTTGTAGAGAATCATTCTAGAAGGCAGTGCCACACACCTGTGGACATTACCACACGTACAAAACCAATCAAAACCATAGAATTATCCCCAACAATCACAAGTTTTTCCCAACCATCTCACCAGTTAGCGATGGTGGTGTGCGGTAGTACTGTGTCACTACCCCTGAATGATCCACAATCATCCCCGAAGTTGACATTTTTTGGGTTCGAAACACAGTAGCCCTGAACAGTCCAGCTGGGATCCCCTGGGCCTCAGCTTCCTTTGTTCATCAACCATCAACCCATACCAAGCATCATCAACCCATACCAAGCCTCATGAGATGTCGTCATCCCCACCACCCACCACCGCATCCTGGTGCCCCGGTGCCCCACCTGGGCAGGGTCTCGGTGCACTCGATGGCCACGGGGCAGCTGGGCCGGGACCTGATCCCAGCCAGGCTGGTGCCTATGGCATCATATGGTAGTAGTTCATGGTGGTCAATGTGGAAACGGCGCTTTGATTGTGGTCAATGGATGTCAACCTGGATGTCAACCTGGATGTCAACCTGGATGTCAACATTTGTCAGTTTATCATGGTGATGGTAATCAATGGTGGTTCACTTTCAATGGCGGTTCAGAGTTAAGAGTAGTCAATGTTCATTCATGATGGCTAATGATGGCAAGTGGACAATGATGCTCATCGACCGGTAATGCTGGTCCGAAATTGTCAGTGGTGTTCAACGATGGTGAATGATGGTCCGTGGTGGTGAAAGCTGACCTCAAACCATGGTCTGACACTAGACCCTGACACTAGACTCCTTGGAACCACGTCTAGTGATAGACTGAGCTGGGCGTAATCTGGGGGCTACAGCAATTCCTAGAAAGCCAAGCATTTCTTGTGTGACAAGAGCTTGCGGGCCAGCAAAGGAGTGACGTACTGCCAAGGTCACAACATATGTCGTGGAGCTTGTGTCATGGGCTTCACCATAGGCTCCTGGCCGCTGGCCAGCTAAGCTTGATCGCGGAGAAACCATGTAGAATACGATTTATGAGTCATCCCAAAACCTCTAGGGCCAAAGGATGAGCAAAACCAATGGCTCTGCAAGCAAAGTTCGGGTTCAAGTTCCACATCTTTGCTGTTGGTTGTTGGGTACTCAACAGCAGTCATCGCACGAGGAAAACCTTATTCTGAGATCAGTAGCATCAACAAACAAATCGCAATTTTGTATAGACTCAATCTGGATCAGTCCGGTGGTTCACCACGCTTCATGCTTCGTTTCTTGAGTCTACACAGTCTACCCTTCAAGTTGTCTGGTTGCTTCGCCAGGCAGACCATGATGGCATGCTTCAGGACCCATCATTTTCTGGTCAATCCCCCTGCCTCCGGCAAGTCTGCTGCAAGGTCCATGTCAAAGTCATGGGACCTACCGTGGGGAGCTGTCCACAGCCCTGGGAATTTGCTACCAGCTGTAGACAACCCCAAGGTTGCTGTGGATTCTGCTGCTATGAGCAGATGGTGAATTTTGATGTGCAAGTCTACATCAGACTCACAACAAATAGGTATCAGGACTGACTCTCGAATGTAGGGCGGAACAGCTCTATGTTGTATTTGCAATGGCTAGTACCGCTCTTGATTTAGAGACAAAATACGCACTATTACACACGCCAGTGGTGGCACCGTATATCTTGTCATTCTGCTGCATTCTTTGTTCGCCACTGGCCAAAATGTTGCTTCGTCAACTAGTTACAACAACAGTACTCAGCACTCATCTGCAGAGGTTTGGGGTCGTCCGCAAAATTGGGCAGACCCAAACCAACCCAGACTTGACAATCCTAGATGGGAAACAACCAATTTCACACCACTTGTGATACAGCCATATTCAGTTGTTGGTTGCTGGCTCTTTTATATCAACCGTTATTCACCACTATTGAGCATGATGAACCATCGTTTTGTGGTTTCACCACTATTGACAATTGTTGCCACTATCATCAACTATTTTTTTTGCCATTGTCTTTGATCAACCAGTTTCAAATGGATCGTTTGACGATTATTTGTCATGAGCACCACCATCATCAACCATCCTTTGCGCTTTTCAAGCCGTGTCACTATCAACACCATCAACTAACATCAACCATCATCAACCATCATCAACCATCATCAACCATGGTCATTTGCAATCTGGATTCCTTTCGACCGCCGTGCCAGTCGAAGCGAACCCGGTCCTTGCAGAGCCAGTGCCCTGGGCGCAGGCTACAGTGGTTGCCCAACGATGGATGAGGCTTGTTAGTTGGGTAGACTCCTGGCAGTGGTGAACCTGGCAGTTGATGAGGTAAAACGCTTGATGATTTTGGGCCAGGCTAGTACAACTAACCATGAACCACGATACTGGGTTTACTGTCCTCATCATAGTATCCTCATCATAGTGGCTAGTGGATGCTACCAGCACATGTATGGAGCTACCCACATGAGCGACATGGCCACAACATACTCATCCCAAGCACTGCATGACCATGAGGCAACATGGTCGGGTCATGTACGGTCAGCCAGGTGCTCAGATTCAACGTTTCGTCTTTCAAATTGAGCAAGAAAATGCAAACCATTTGTGTAACAATTCTCGTAAGAATTCTGCAGGCTTAGCACTTTCGGAGCTTTCAACCGCTCCGTCCTGAGATCCCAAACAGTTGATCCGGACTTCATTCCGTCGGACATGCTGGACAGCAGCATGGAAGGTTCCCTGAGGAAACCAGGACACAGCTGGCAGTGAGTCCAATCCAAACTGCCACGTTGAGCAAAAGGATGGTAGACCGGGACCAGGATTGGAGCTTTCTCACCCGGGTTGTAGATAGATTCGATCAGTTGCTACTTTGAAGTCCATGGAGCTTCGGAAGTCAAAGGTGCAAATACTACGTAGCGCAAGCTTAACAGCAAACTTCTCCAGTTGGCTGTGTGATGTTGAAACTGAATGATGGGAGATATGGGAGCCTCATACAACCAAACCATGTCATTGGCTGTCTTCATGCATCTTCAGGCCAGGATTGTCTAGCAGGTCTCGAATACTCAGAGTTACTACTGTGTGCGATACTTCAACTTTCCCACTGAAAGGATCCAAAATGAGCACAACTCTGAGTGGTTTTAGGGGAACAGCTCAGGTGAAATCAGTGGATGTGTGAGCCAGTTCTTTTGGTGGTTTTTGCATGGCTGGGAATTTGACTTGATATGAAGTTGTAAAGAAATATCCTGACAAACTTGATTTGCGTTGATTGACCGTTGTTTACGGTCGTGTTCCTTCAACATTCTATGGCTGAAACCACAACCCAGCGTTTTGCAGGTCAAAGTTCAACCGACCAAAATGTGCCTTATCAAGCATCTCTCCTGGCGCTTAGTATTTTAAAACTCGTTTTTGTAACTGGTTGGTTCCATTTTGCCATTAGCAGAACAGCCACATTTTGAATACACCGACCAGCTCAAGATACATCAACCAGCTCAAGATAAATTCCCGGCGCTTCACTTTGAAACCCTTCCTCCTGTGGCAAAACGTCTTTTGGCTTTGGCAGATCTTCACGATTTGCCAAAGGAAAACCTTATCAACCAATCCGAATCAGAGGTTCCACACTTCATGTAAGAGCCGTCCACATCCTCCTAAAGCTCCAAAGGATTCAAATCCGAGACAGAAACCTTGACAGATTCAGTGGTCAACTTTCAAATCCGCAACATCATGCAAGTCCTGAATTTCTGTGAATACCCTCGATGTTTTTCCAATCAAAATGGCTGGTCAGTCCTGTGAATCCTGACTTATGATGGAGATGCAATCCCTGCAGGCTCTGAATATCTTGGCGGCAAGCCCAAATTCTCTCTCAGTCCATAAAGTCATACTGACTTCATGATGACTGATTCACTCTCCTTAGGCGCGGCCAGGCTGAAGAGAAGATCCTGCGCAAAGTGGATTTGGGCGTCATGATTTCACTGTTGCGAAGATCATCAAACAGGTGATCCACCATTTTGTAGGGGTAAGCAACAAGCAGTGGACAACCCCTATCACCCCCTATCCAATATTGATCAATAATGAAGAATGGCATGATACAATACAAATCATGAAACATGGTTGCCTATTTAAGAGTAATAGCTTCATTGTTGAGCACCATAGTGTCTTGATCATCAACTCCATTATTGACAACCTATGATATTGATCATCTCAACGTCTCATCCTTTCATCAACTCTCTATGAAGCCAACAATCAATCAGTGTGGCTGGGGGATATGTATGGTCTATCTGACGATTGACCTGTTGCACTTGGTAGAGTGAAACTATGTGCACTCGTGGGTCAACATCTTGAGAAATCTCAAGCATTGACCACAATCTTCTTCAAACTCTTGCAATTTCTTTCATCTTGTCATTCCCGGCTCCTCTGCGCTTGGCCGCTGTTCTGGATCAGCATTGAAACCTCGAAATCGCTGAAGATCGACCACAAGAACACAACCACAAACGTCTCGGCATCTGAACTATGACAGCCAAGAGTTGCAGTTTTGGCACTTGTTTTCACCTCCAAGATTGACAGCTAAACATGCCCACAGAAACTCTGATGTAGCGCCCTTTTCAGGCGCCAAGACATTGTGAAATGAGTGGTTCGAAATCCCTAACATCTTCGATTCAGCCAAAAAAACCGACACAATTTTTGAGGGTGCTTTTAATATACTTCGTTGAATACCTGGTTCTGCAACTTGAATCAAATCTCTCAAAACTTTGGTATTGCCTGTTCATGTCTCAAAAGAAACAGTGGCTGATGTGTTGCAATGCCCTTTTGCCTAAAAACATCTGTAAACTCTTGGTGCACGCCAACCACATGACTAGGGTACAATAGCGGAAATATGAGGAGTCATCCAGTAATTATTAAAGACAATGTAGAACCCCGCCCCAGATCGGACCGAAAGCAGATTGATTCTCCAGGGTAGACTCCACTTTTTGTCGACAAAAAGTCTGACCAGGAATATCAGCTGCTGGAGCTTCAACACAGTCTGATCATGAGTTCCTTACACAAACTAATACAGTAATCACGGCATTACCACTATAGCACTGACCACTATTGCCACTACAGCATACGATAGCACTAACTACTAAAACAACCCATCTAAACCCATCATTTGGTTACACTAACCTCCTGGAAGCTCCTGGATGCTGCTAGCCTCCCTCATAAGGGACAGCCCTGGATAGCCCTGGGCCGCTCATCGCTAGCCAGGTCCCGTGGCAAGACTCGATGATCCGTCGCGTCTTCAGCGGCAGCTCGTCATAAAGCCCCGGTTTCACCTGGCGGGCGTCAGCTGGGTCAAGCAGGTAACCAACCAACCAATGGGGGATAAGTTTACCAGCTAATAATGGGAGTTAATAACCAAGATAACTATAATAGGGAAGATATAAATCAACCAACTGATGGGGGATAACAACCAGCAAACAGAGGGAAAACAATGGTTGATGATAGGGGAACCAGGGGGACTAAGGGTGAACTGACGCACTGCCAAGTGAATACTGATTGCATAGTAGGTGGGTGTATAGATGTGCATAGATGTACATAGATCCAC
Organism: Symbiodinium kawagutii; assembly: GCA_009767595.1. Classification (NCBI taxonomy): domain Eukaryota; class Dinophyceae; order Suessiales; family Symbiodiniaceae; genus Symbiodinium; species Symbiodinium kawagutii. The sequence goes on from VSDK01013299.1 coordinate 276,962, forward strand.
ATACATGTACATAGATGTACATAGATCTAGATTGTATATACTGGTAGTATGTAAAACTCATATCAAATGAATAACAAACCTGAACTAAACAAATGAAAAAACGCGCCCGTATCATCCAATATCTGTACACACCCAGGCCCAAAGGGACCAGTTGCACAGTAGCCACCTGGATTCCTGGACCTCAGTGTTTCTCAGAGGTCCAGCGCATAAAGGGCTTCCACTTCCACAAGTGACAACCGACTTTGGAAAAAACGTCAGTAGCATCAAGTAGTGGCTGTGGGTCAAAACCCTATCATTAACCATTGTTTTCCTCATGATTTGGTTGGTCAATATAAGCCATTATTGATGGTTAATATTGACCCATGGCCTAGTAACGTAAAGGTTCCTATTGATGTTGGATCGCCGAACCCTGGGTGCAATCTCGTAAGTTCTGCCTGTGGTTGCCACTGTCCGCGCTTTGGCAACATCTTGGCCTGCGGAGGCAATTGCTTGGAACCGCCGTGATTGCCGCCATGGTTGTATCATACGATCAACATCTGTCAACATTCCCACGTAACATAACATTTCGAATAAGTGTCGAATAATTTGTGGATTTGATATGTCACTTTCCCATACTTTGCCATCATTCCAATGCGATTTTCTTTGCGAAACAAATCCAAACCAATGCTTACACTGTAGTACTCCGTAGTACCATCCCCATGCGTTGGATGCCAATTCAGCGTTGCCCGTCAGCCGAGAAGCAGAAAGCTGCTGGAGACTTTTGCATTCACAGTTTGGGATGCTAGCCGCGTCCAAGACCTCCGAAACGCGTAACTGGACAGGGAATCTTGACCCAACACGCGGATACTGCGAAAGAATCTTGGACAAATCGGTTGAATTGTCGGATTGAAATTGTCAATCTTGCAATTCTCCTAGAAACGGCTGCAACTGGATGAAAGGATAGCAAGAAAATGCAAGAAATATAAGTTTCATAATGGCAGTTTTCATCATGGCAGGAAGGATAGCACTGTGACATGAAGAAGATTGATCCTCGCGCTCGCCTCCAGCAACACCAATCCCAGCGCAAAAATGTCTGCTGCCGCTCCGGTGCTGCGTGGGACATGCCAACCCTGCACGGAGCAGTGCCGAGGGGCTGAACGGAATCGGTGATCATGGGGGGAGGAAAGGTCCCTGCAGATTCTTGGGACTTGGGGATGCTCAAAGGGCGCAGCGCGCAGCAACTTCTCCGACTTCTCAACCAGTTCCCCACTCCTCGGGCGGCAAGTAGCGAGCAAAGGCCAAGCCCAAGGCTCCTGAAGGATTGGCACCCGCGGGCTTCTTGCACAAAAGGTCTCTCTGCAAGTCGGCATCACTAGATTTCGAACGGATTCAGGTCATGTGAGTTCTTCGGATCTGTTGATACATTTCTTGGAAGCTGGATCAAAAGTCATGCTGTGATATCATTTAACTGCACCAGGATCACTTTGATCATAATGATATTCATTGCAACGACCATGAGATGATGATTACCATGATGCCATGATGCAAACATGGCGGCCGTGATAATGGGGGGATGATAGGTACTCTGATCAGAATGGTCGTCGTTGTCGTGCTCCTCATCCCCAACATCCAAGTCCTACATTTCAAGGTATTAGGACTGGAGGACTCCTCACTCTGCAACCTGGAAATTCGCCGCTCCTAGCAGGTCGTGCTCATGAAGAGCTTCCACCTTCCGCAAGATCATGAAGTCCATGCCGCAAAGCCAAAGATAATATACTACAAAGATCTACAAAGTACAGAGCCAAGTAGGTCAATAGGATTCAACAGTTCAACGTGCAAACTTTCAGCAGTCAAGTATGGATAAGTGTGACTTTTGCGCCGCTCAAGAATGCAACAGTCGCGTATAGCGGTGCCCACAACTTCTCCCTGGACCCTAGCGGCCCTGAGCTGTACAACTGGCAGCTCCCGATCTGCCAAGAAATCCCTCTATGATTGAGATCAGGAACTACTGAGCCTTCGTCACAATGTTTGCTTCATAAGATCATTGAATCTGAAATGAAATTTGCCATCATGGTCACATACTTATAATCAAACGATGTGCTACTCTAACCATCAATAGTAAGTAGATGTAAGTAGGATATAATCCATTGATCATTCGTTCAATTTTCTAAAATATCCCTACCAACCAAGCACCAAGCATGAGAGTCTCACCTCCAAAAGTGCACTGATGAGGCCATGTTCCATCAGGATGACGTCTCCATCAGGGTGGACCTTGAGGCTGTCCAGCTCACGGGCGCATGACTCAGCAGGGAAGTGGAATGTGAAGTGGAGCACGTTGAAATTAGACTTGGGTGTTTCTCAAGCCATAGGGTACCTCCAAATCATCCTTATATTAACCCTGTAGAATGCAAAACCAACCAATTTTGGGGTCCCCTATTTTCAGAACTCCCCAATTGGTGTGTGAGGAAATGGAGAAAATATGACACATATATCGAGGTCCTGCACATTCACCAAATTTGTTGATGTTTCATACTTTGGTGGCCTGACAGCACAACCTTCTCGCGCTTGGTTAAGTCTTCATTGCTCTTGTACTCACTGCTGCATTGTCCAGGAATGCCCAGGAATTGTGTAGACTGCACCATCAAATGCGCATGCTCGTTGAGAAACCAAGAAAACCAATCAAAAATGTGCTTTGCCACGCATGCTTATTACAAAGCACCTGCATCCTGACTATGGATTGAACAATTCCAACTAGGCTGCCCTGTTTGACAGCTGAGTTGTGGCACCAGAACATTGCGAGGAGCGAGACTTCCATGTTCTTGGCCAGACCTGTGCAGGCAATAAATTTGAGAATCCTGGGATAGGTTCGTCACCCATCTTTGCCATCCACTAAGCAGCTCCTACTTATTCAAATCGATATGAACAAATGGCTGCGTGAGGGTTCAGCGAAATTTGAGTGCAGGGTGGATACTCATAATCCAAAGGCGACAAAATTGTTTTGCATATTCGTTCACCTTGCCCCTAATGGACTGTAAGGTGAGTATGATTCCCCACCTCTGAAGCGGGGAGTGTCCATCGCCACCAGCATACCATCACTATCAACACTCCCATGATTATCACCCGTTATTGACGCGCAAATGATACGATCATTACATGCTTGACCATTGTATCCGTTGAACCCGGTGGCTACCTAGGCCATATCCACTGCTCAACCACGCTACCCCAGTTCCGCTGCTCCACCTGTGCAACGCGGCAACGCTGAGGCACAACTCTCGCGCAACTTTCAATCGCCAGTCCAGGCCTGGCGCGATGTCATCGCTGGGATGCCCATTTGCAAACGCGGATTGCATAGGATTGCTACACTCCGGCAAACTCAGCTGGAAGTAACAAAAAATCCTAGTTGTAATGGTCTTACCGTCTTACCTAAAAAACGGCGATTTTCAGCTTCCAGGCTAGTTTGCAAGGGAATAAGGGTTTTGAGCAGGCGATCCACAAGAAGTTTGTTCACAGGGAGGGACCGGAGAAGACTACGGGAGTCCAAGTTGGATCGTTTCCAGTTGAATTATCAAGTCAAGTCATTTAGTCGTCCCAGATCTGAGGAAAGTCAAGACTTGAATTTTTCAAGCCGTCAAACTATTTGGCTTTCCCAGATCTTGGCCCAAACCTCGATTATAACTTTGAATTGCTTAAATCATGTAGATCATCTAATTCATACACCCACATCGCCAACAATACTTGATTACCAAACACGTTATTTCCTTTCAATACTTTCAAACATATTTGCAAATCATGACATTGAATTTATTCAAATTACATGAACAGCTTCAATGTTTTGAGCAATCTAAGTACCAACCCATGTGACGCGAGGTGCTGTGCCACACAGGCCTCATAAATCACTGGCTCAGCTAGCTACCGCTGGCTTGGGCGATCAACAATCAGCGCTCCATCTCCGATATTTGTCATTAACAGTTATATTATTAAGAATCCATCGTCCATCGTTGCTAAGCTAGGTATCAATATTAGCCCACTTGATATCACTATAGATGATATCTTCATACTTACAATACAATATCAAGCAATTAGCAACCCTTCATATTCAAGCGAACCATTGCTAACCATGAATTGACCGTTAACCATTCATCTTGGACCATCAACCATTAGCGGCCATAGTTAATCACCACTAACCACCTTTACTCCTCACTGATCATTCACCATTACAATCATTTCAAATCATCATAGAGCCAATTCATCACCACTAAGCACCTGCAACCACCACGACCAATTATCCACCATTACAATCAGTTCAAATCGAAGCCAAAGCTAATGAAGACTGGCTTCTTCATCAGAAGGCATGGCCCAGCTGCCCAAACATAGCCCAAAGCTGGTGTCCTTTCGGCTGCTGCAGCTCTTTGGGCAGTGCAGTGCAATCTCCTGCAGCTGTAGGATGCTGTAGGATGCTGTAGGATTACCTGGATGTTGTCCAATAGTACTGTTCTCAACAGGTTCTATGATGTTCTATGCACATCGAAATCGTTGTTGACTGGATTCGTTCGCGATTTTCATGTGAACACTCTTGCCTCTCTTACACTGCCCGTTTTCGAGCCTTTTTTCGTGTGGAGTTTGAGAAAATCTACAGCAGTCTGATCCTGCGACACATAAAGTTAAGAACACGGTCTTAGATGGTTTAGAAGATCACTGGTATACGCTGATTGCCCATGGTGTCTTCATTGAGGTCGTTTGGCCATGATTTCCGTATCCACAAACATATACAAACTGTAGTTCTAGAATGAGCGGCTGACTTTGCAAACCTCGTCAAGCACTCTGGGTCAATTGTGCAGGATTTGGAAAGCTTCTTTTCAAACACAAAACAAGTTCCGCTATGTTCTTCCAGAAATGTTTATACTTGACAGTTCAAGCAAAAACGACCATTTACCCGTTCAAGGGATACGGCGCAAAACAAGGCACTGGCTTTTGTAAGACACACACACATACATGCATATATCTATATCTATATCTATATCTGTATCTATATCTGTATCTAAAAATAACAGATAAATGCATACACACACAAATCAAATATGCATATGACTAGGCAATGGATTCTGAGTCCCCTTTAAAGCTATTTTCATGTATATATGTATGTGAATAAAATACATACATATAACATATATGTCTACTTTTGTATATATGCATGTATATACATATATATATGTATGCCTATATAAAATATATTCATCTGTAGTTTTTTAAATTGTGTTTTATACATATTTTTGTGCGCTTCTGCGATTATACCCGCAATGCAGCATTTTTCAGTAAGGCGATCCCACGATCTCGTCGGACAGTCTCCAACAATCCAACATGTTGGTGTGGCAAAATCCTTTGCACCAAACAGCCATCACATGTTCGCCTTCAAGACGTTTGCGACTGCATGGAAAGCTCTATGTCGAAATCTCATACTGTTTCAAAGGGTACAAGTAGGACTGTGAGGATTGAGGAGTTTGCATATCTTATAGAGTTTTTCAATGTATTCCAATGATATTCTCAATGTATTCCAAACACATACACCACAAATAGATCTCTCTCTCTATATATAGTCACGTATGGATGCATATATCTGCATAAATCCAACCTTTATACCATACAATACCATTCAGCTGGTTGCTTAAGGCTTTGCAGGTCCATTTGCTCGTCACAATTCCCATCAGTCCTGCGGGTCGTTCCCAAGCAATCCACACCTCGGTAGGTTGTAAGCTGCACCAGCATGCTGTCATATGCTGTCTGGTATCTGTCCCAAGACTGGCTGCATCATGCGAGGTTGCAAAGATAATAATCGGATATAATCAGCTGCCACCAGTCAATCTATATTTGCCTGGCGATCCACCTTGAGCCTTCAAATCTGCGTACCATCAACATCATTTACATCAAAACATCGTGAAGCCTTCGCCACGAAAAAGCTGCTTCGTGCTGCCATGATCAGAACTGGTTCTTACTTCATTCAACGTTGTGGAAGAATGTGAAATAAACAAACGCCTAGCAACCGTTGCTGGTTCCTGGTCAATCATCGGAATGATAGTAAGCTGTCATTTTCAGCACCCACAGGCTTGCTTGCCATTCAGAAGCTTTGGATCTACAGTGACTGGACACAATTCTAAGGAGTTCCTCTTCTCTTTATTTCTCTTTACTCTTCAAACCACTCATGGTTGTAAGTAAACACCCCAAT
>VSDK01013299.1:283170-379040 GCA_009767595.1 Symbiodinium kawagutii
CGGCATTCCGTGCTTTTATGTTGCAGTTTAATAGTTTGCTGGGACGTGTCAATATCACCGTGAGAGCCCAGACGCCGTTAGCTGTTGTCTGTCATCATTTACTGGATTTATTTCGAGGATATGATCCTTATAGTGAATGTCCGGTGCAAGGCTCACATGTGATTAGCTGTCACACCACTATGCACTGCAATCATATGCACCTTCTGAGTGATACCCACACACATGAAGATGTATCCAGATCCCATAGGTTGGTCGCATTCCACCATACAACCCCTGCTGTTGGTTCTGATTCCTCGGGAAAAAATGTGGACACATTGCAAGTATTTGCAAGTGGTCGTGATCGACGCCCAAATCTGAGGGTTCCAAGCAGAACCAAAGCAGTTTCACCATTTGAACTCTGGTTGATGAATAGCCAGCGCATGCGAGTACGATTAGAGGATGATCATGGGAAGCCCTAGGGCAAGGCTAGGCAAACCCTACTGAGAAACACCAGTGATCACCTGAAATCTGGGGCATGTGCTCCTGGGAGTCCGTCGCCTGTCCCAGTCCGTGCCACTTGCAAACTCAAAAAGAGTGTTGAGAGAATGTGCAGCAGCTGAAGTAGAAAGCTAGAATGCTAGAACCTAGACTGGTGTGATATGTATATATATATGTATAAATATAAGTAAATAAATATATATATATATAAATACACACACATATATATATATACAAATACATATGCATATATACATTGTAATTTATGCAAATGTATTGAGATAGATATTGTACATATGATTACATATCGAACTGTCAAAACCTGGTGTAAATAGATATGTGTACTGCAGGCTTCCAAACACCCCTTACCTGGCCGGATAATGTGAGAAACATGAAATTCTTTCATCCTTGAGCAGTATGTTCTGTGGGCCCCAGTTTGAGGTCCACTTTGCAACACTTTGTAGCAGCCAGTCCTTGGGAAGCCATCTGAGTTAGAACAGCTAAGGAGTCTGGAAACGTGAGGGGTTTCTTGCTCTTGGGTGATCCTCGCAGCAAATGCGAAATGTTGGTTCAGGGTCTGGACATCAAACAAATCCCTGACTACGTTTTACACCATTTCTAGCTATCACAACTCAAATTAAAATCTAAGGCAAATGTCATCGCCTATCCAAAAAAGAGATCCACTTTACATCTTCAAATTGATGGTGCAACCTCGATTCAGGATGACAGCGGCTGCCGTGCGTCTTGCCTCAACAAATCATTCCGATGAATGGCATATCAATTTTGATCAAAATTCTGATGCTCCTTGGCTCCTTGTTGAGGGGACATATTGATTTGAAATAACATGCCACAGGAACGGCGTTCGAGAAATTGTGATTTCAAAATAGTGCCGAACAATTTGGGGTGGATTCCGCGATGTCAGTCTTGGCAAGGGACCGCAACCATATCATGTTCCTTATCATTCCCCAAAAACGAAAGCAACTGTTTATATCCATCTTGGAGTGGTCATTGTAGTCACTCTTCTTGACGACATCTTCACCTCTCAGAATCACTTTGGCACCGGTTTTGAACGTCTCACGTTCAAGTGAACAGTTGGATGTCAGAAGTCCTAAGCAGTCACCTTTTTTGTGTGGCAGCAATTCTCTGTGACAACAACCCGGGATGGAGTTCAACAACAGCTCAACCTTTGCCAAAGCTACAATTTCAAACGGTCGTTTCAAAGGGTGCAAAACGCATACTTCAGCGGAAAATGCTCGAACCAATGGGCCCAATTTGTCTACAGTCTTTCTAGTGGGTGGTTCACCCGCTTCACCGGCAGCTCCTGAAACATGGAATCAAATTGATCATAGCTTCATCTGGAAAAAACTTGATTGCCTAGCCCTTGAAAGGGTTGACCTTTGATGGACCAAGCCCTCCACTTGTTGGTGCATGATCAATTTTTGATCCGTCCCGTACCAGTGCAGCATTTCATCGAAAGTAGTGTTCCAGAAGGACAAAAAATGCATATCCTCAACTTTCCTGACATATCCTCTGTACAGCCCCGTGGCCTGCAGATACGGCTCCAAGGGCACATGCCAAATCCTCGGACTCGGACTGGCTGTTGATTCATGCAGACAAATGACGGTCCTGTTACAGCAAAGTCCAATGATCATCTCTTCGATCTATATTCCACAGGTCAGTCACTCAGAAGGTAAATATTATGACGAACTAGTGACAGTTTGACAGGCTGACTTCAGTGAGGACAACTATCATGGCGTATCCACCCTATGCTTGAGGCCCTCTGCCCAATTTTTTGGGTCGCATTGTGAAAGAGGCCTATGCAGTTTCAATACCGTGTCAACTGTCGACACTTCCCTTAAGAATCTTGCCAGAACTGGCAGCGATCTGAGGGTATTACGTATATTCGTATAGTCTCTGCTGTATCCAAAATTTATACGCTCTTAAATTACACCAACCTCAAAAAAGGGGCTTATGGTGGCCTATAGCGCCCTATGTAATCGTATGCTTCTCCCAATAAACCACCATCCGGGTTTGTCCAAAATGGTATACCGCAAAAATTGGAGGTTTCCCTACTTATAGCCACTACTAGTTGGTTTAGGGGCACCTCCATTCATGATCAACCCCATTTGGCTGTTTCTCAAAATAGGGGTAGCCCCAGACATCCTTTATAGCAATCATGTATGCTAAAACATAAACCAACCATTTTTTGGGTCTCCCACGCCTTGAGAATTTACCATTTCAGGCAGGTTCGGCATTTTTGTGTGCTGAGCGGCATTGCGTTGTGGCACACTTGTGCGTCGTCTTAGGGAAGCTCCTGGGGAGAGCCGACCATCATGGTGGAAGCCATGTCCAAACCATGGGAAGGCTCATCTTTACATATCTGTAGTGCAGGAGAATACTATGGAATACTGTGGAATAATGTGGAAGAAAATGAAACAATTCATGGAAAATACATGGATAATCATGGATAACTCATGGATAATCATCGATAACTCATGGATAACTCATGGATAATCATCTTCTTTGGCATAACCATCACCATTCACTACTACAATTCATGGATATCCTTGGCAAATGGCGAATCCTTTCACTCGGCATACTCGGCTCTCACCATGCGCCGTATCTCGACCGCAGTGAGGCGCCATGAGGCGCCTAGACGTCGCAGCTGCGCAGCGCAAAGGTTCGCACCTGAGAGCGAATCCCATGGGGAATTCCCATGGGAATCTCTTAGATTGGGAATGAGTATATAAGCAGATTTAAATAGGTAAAATGTCTTAAAAAATAATGTATCCCAATTAGCAATGGGATTCACTACTATATTTCATAGGATTGTGTTGGTAATGGGAATGGAAGTGGGATATAGTAGTGGATCCCATGAAAATCCCAATCTCTTAGATAGTGTTGGTAGTGGGAATCGTGGATATAATCCCGAAGATAAACAGGTCAAATCAACTTGGATTTGAAATGATTCAAATCGATCCTACACGGCATTTGAGAACACTTCTCATTGGTGCAATTGTCACTGACAGTACTGCAAGCACTCTCCATTCTCCAGCGACGAGATGTATCAAGTACAGTACAGCATTAAATTTAGATCGTATTTACATAGTATAGATGGTATTTAGATAGTATTTAGATAGTGCAACCAACCCAAACCTGGCCTTTTGGTGTAACTAAAATCATTTCGGAATGGTGGGTAGCCCCAGCTGTGCCAAGGGGCTCAAGCGAAGTTGCAGGAGCAACATCGAGGAAGTGTCGTCGCCCCCGGCAATGGTGGCCTCACCTCTGTTGGGAGCTCGGACCCCGTGGGGACACAGCATTTTGGGGCCACAAAACACCAAACGCACCATTTTTGAGTTGATGGAATTGGTGGCATTGATGGAATTGGTGGATTCGGATGACTTGGGTTGCACAACCTAAAGGCAGATCATGGCGTTGTGCATGACTGGCAAAATGAAGCTTTCTGATCTCTCAGAGAAGTTTCTTTTTGGATCAACAGCCATAGGCTTCTAAGCGACGACTCTGTTTATCAAGCAGCGGTCTCTCTTCTCAGTTTCACTGCTGCATCTGACACTGAACTTTTGGCCGAACCACCCCGATGTTTATGTATCCCGACCCTCAAGGAGGCAATCTTTCTACGACTCCCGAGTGTCCCGGTCTGAGTCATTGCACTTTGAGGCAACTATTCTGGGATCCCGGCACACTTTTCCAATCCCCCATCCTTCGCAGAAGTCTGCAAAAGTTTCGCCCACTTCGATCCTCGGCAAAGCTCTACTGGTTCTGGGAATGGTCCCGCTGAGGCAGCTCTGCAACAAATTTGTGGAGATCTGTAGCTGTGAATTATCAAAGAAACAAAATCTTCGTGATGAACTGGTTGGGTTTCTAATGGTTTACAGTGGTTTATGATGGTTCACAATCATTACTGTAATCACAGGGCATAATGACCAGGGTGAACGGAAACGATCAAAATATGAAAAAGAGCAAGGCCTTCCCATGAAGCGAATCATGCTCTGGTCTGTTCTTGGCTTCCTCACCCTTTGCTAAAATCTGGCAGGGGGCGCCATGCCTGCCAAAATGGACGAGATGGCCAAGGCATGCTGAAGTGATTTACTTGATCTTCCAAGATTTTAGAAGCATGTACACTTCCAGCTTCTACTCAGTACCTAGCTCTCTCCTTTCATGTGTTGCACAAAGCCAACGCAATAGTGGTAGGCTAGTCGTGCCAGTCCTTCCCTTCTTTTTAAAGTAGAAAAAAGCAGTCGCTTGATAACCTCTATAATCCAAAGGTGACGTCCACTTTTTTCAACGTTCTCTCATTGAAATTCGATATGCCTTCCCTTCTGATGAACTGTTCATAACTATTTCCTCCTGTTGCTCCAACAGTTCAAGTTTTCCTTGTACTCCATATGCAATCAAACGCTGTGGTGCCTGCGCTACATCAAGATCAGGGATCAAAAGCTCGTCGAAAGTGCTCGACCCTCGTGTCCACTGATGTAACATGAAGCCCGAGACATCAATGGGATCATGGTCTCTCAGAGTAACTTCATACCTGCACTGTGGCGCCATTCCATACTATTTTGGATGACCTCTTGCGACATGAAATGAGAAAAAGTCACCAAGAAGTTGAATTCTGAGATTGCTGGATCATGCTGGATCCAAAATTGTAAACACAATGTGCTCAAATTCCAGTCTTGGTTTTCAATCCTGCAACATGCTACTGATTGCTGCTGTCTATGGGGCAAAGCAAAGGTTGAGCATTCACCACATTGCAAGTCCCCTGCGACAATCTAAGGCTTCAGCTCAAGCCATGCGGTAGTTCTCGAATGGCCTCCCAAAGTGGAGTACTATATCTTTGTAGCTATGCACAGCTTGCAGGTTGCTCATGAATCTGCAAATGCCAAGGAATCAAATTGTGCCAGTGGGAGTCTATCAGTTCATCTACTCTAAGCTCCATTCACCAATGCAGCTACAACCGATCTTGAAAGAAATAGTTGTGCAAACAACACAACAAATGTGGACAATTGACAAATGGTAACCAATGTCCAGGAATCGATGGTCACAAATAATCACAATTGTTAACAAATGGTGTTTTCTCAAAATAGGGGCACCCTCAGTTACCTTTATATTCATCATCTATAATAGTAATTCACCATCCATAACTTTGGGGTCCCCTATTTTAAACCCCCCCAATGATAATCAACCGTCAGGACACCTCCTGGTGACACCTCAAGGGGTGACACTTCGTGACAGGACCATCCCTCCTCCAAAGCTTTGGCCCCATGGCGAAGACGACGGCCAGGCAACCGTCCTTGAACCTGCATCCAAGCAGAGAGCACTTGTGGAGGACCATTTGCTTAGTCATCATATTTGGGAGTTTCTTAAAGTAGGGGACCCGGCAAATGATCCAATATGAACCACTTACAGCAATACAATGAACACACCATCTATTTTTGGGGTCCCCTATTTTGAGAAACCACCATATAACACATCATCATATGACAAACGTTATAACTACAAGTCTTGCTAATCATAATATAGCCATCTCTATAAATTCTATGATTATCTCGAAAGCTTTCTATAGCTATGCAATGCTAGCTTTTCGGTTCAGAGGTTATTGCCAGAACTTGGATTTGGAGCACTACAAGTCACCAGTCTCGTTATAAGTTTGACCCGGACCCAGAGTCCCCCACAGCCTGCGAAGCGGGTGGTGAGAAGGCGACTGGTGCAGATCCTGAAGCAAGATCTTGAAGACTTGAAGTTTTTGGAGACCACTGAGGACACCGCTAAGGGCACCACTAGCGGCACCGTTAAAGGCACCACCACTAGGGGCACCACTAGGGACACCACTATGGATACCACTAAGGACACCCACAACTGCAGCATTTCCTTTACATCTGGCGTCGATTCAAGGGATTGGAAAATGCTGGTGAGCTCAGCCAAGCCCTGGCAGCGTCCAGGTGCCTTCTGCAGAGTCCTGCCAGCGCGTACCAAGGCATTGGATCGCGGTACCAGGAACCAGGAACTTCACAGGCTTTCTTCATGGATCTTCATAGAACGGATGCCCATGCTTCAGGGGGGTCAGTTGGCACCATGACACTGTTCATGACTGTTGTTGTGATAAGTGTCCTCAAGGTGTCCCACTCAACCCATCCACTCAGAGACCATTGCCACACAGCGAGACATGGGGAGCCCACCAGTTGGGACCCCAGTGACCTCTGTAACACGAGGGCTGGCAGACCTGTGACAGGGCGGTCTCAGTTTTGGTCTCAGATGTTTCTCAACTCTTCACTATACATTGCACCACTTGAAGGTCAACTCAGAAGGTATACATTTCTCATTTCACTACTCTTCAGATTTCTCTCAAGACAAGTAAGGTCTCTGCATTTCGCTACTCTCTCTGGGCAAGTCAACCTTTGAGTCACCTGACAATTGCACTTCATTTCTATGTCTTTGTGGAAACCTACAGCAGCTTGACAGCTGTCCTCTCTAGGCACCCCAGCCCAAACGACGCGTTTGACCAAGCTGCGCTTGATGTGCTACGGAAGTGCCTGGTCCAGCTGTGGCTGTGTCCAGCTGATGGCTTCACGATGGTTCAAATGATGTGATTGGTGAAGAAGTGAGCTTGATAACAAACGATAACAATATGGTTGGTGGATGTTGACGGTTTATGATGTATGGTTGGTAATAACAGTTTGTACTTAATACCAAAAACTACAAGTACTAGTAGATACTAATAACATCTAGTAAGCGATAGTGACAGTAGGGCCAGGCGCTGAGGTTCGCCCACCGGGTGAACCTAAGGGCCTGGCCCATGAACAACCAGCAAACCATGGATAATTGATGTGGACTTTGACGCTCAGGAGTGCAAACTTGGTGAGGGTCATTGCAGGTTTGGAGGCTAGGGCCATGACGATAAGGTTGATGGTTAATTAATGGAACAGTTAAAGCTTGTGGACTATGATGAAGCATTGCCAGCGCCATGGAACAATGCATGCATAGTCACTTATCAAGAAATATTTTCGCTGTGGGTGAAAGATGGAAGGGTTGATGCCCAATAGAACAATAAAAGCTTGTGTGGACAGTGATGAAACATTGCCAGCCCCATGGAACAATGCATGCATATAGTCACTTATCAAGAAATATGGTCGCTCTGGGTGAAAGATGGAAGGGTTGATGCCCAATAGAACAATAAAAGCTTGTGTGGACTATGATGAAACATTGCCAGCCCCATGGAACAATGCATGCATATAGTCACTTATCAAGAAATATGGTCGCTCTGGGTGAAAAATGGAAGGGTTGATGCCCAATAGAACACGAAAAGCTTGTGTGGACTATGATGAAACATTGCCAGCCCCATGGAACAATGCATGCATATAGTCACTTATCAAGAAATATGGTCGCTCTGGGTGAAAGATGGTAGGGTTGATGCCTAATAAATAGAACACGAAAAGCTTTTGTGGTCTGTGATGAAACATTGCCAGCCCCATGGAACAATGCGTACATAATCACTTGTCAGTTCTGCCAGACATGGCAAACACCTTGCAAAAAGTGAGAAACGCAAAAAGTTCGGCAGCCTCGTTTTGCGAGAGGGGTGTTGGTTTTCGTCCTGGGTTGCCTAACCCAGGACGGAAGATACATGAAAGAGTTTCATCGCAACAAGCACAAAATACCGTAAATTGCGATGGTTTATGCTCCTTGGAGCTTCACGTCTTGTGAAGCGCGGGCGAACCTCAAATCCTGGCCGTAACAGTAGTAATGACATGCAACAACTGGTCACTGACCCTCATCCACTTCCGAGGCATTGACCCACTTTGTGACACGCCGCAAAGGTCTGGCCTGAGCTGCAGCTACCCGTCGCGAAGTTCCAACACTGGGAGTTCCAGTAGGGACAATCTCTACCAAAAAGGACTGTTTCTTCCCTGCGAAACATGTCCGTTTTCTTCATTGTAACTCAGTTTGCAGGAAAGAGAATTGCCATCTCAGTGGAAATTTACTGGAACTCATCCAAAAAGTGTTCCAACTCATCCAAAAGTTGGAAGTTTACAACGCGAAAAGTTGGAACTTCCCAATGGGTCCCACGGTCCCACATCTTCACAGCTCGATCTGCTGAGCGCACGCTGTTGGCTCCAGCCACGGATTCATCCTGGAGACATGACATCCCCCGTGTGTTGCAGGCGAAAAACGTTGCAATCTGATGATTGAGAATGACTCATTGAAAACGCCTCTGAACTTATGGATGTTGGATGATTTGGGGGGTCCCCTATTTTGAGAAACACCCATATATATATATATACATATATAATCCCATATAAGTACTGTAGATTATGAATGCTTACGATCCGGATGTTACCTTCGCAGCTTGTTGAGCAGAAACAAACCCTGCGCGACGGTCCAGTTCAGCCACGGAGGAAAAAGCTCTTTGAGGTCGACGGATCCAAGGCCGCAAACCTCGAGGTGGGTAGATTTTTCCCCAGGAATTGATGTATCATGGTGTATCCAATGTACAAAAACCATCATGCTTAGATATCCATCATGGTTTCTGTATTGAAAAATAACATCCGTAAAAAAGTTGGGGATACCCAACATGTGTGTTGAATCGGGATGGGCCTATGCCATGGATGATGACAGTTTTGGAAGCTCAACTTTGAAGGAAACGACTTTCCAAGAATTCTTCGGACGGTGGATAGGTTCAAGGGAACTCGGACTATCGACACAACTCTGCAAACTGCACATGTCGTTGTCACTTTTTTTCGAAAGGAGCTTTGTTACTGTAATTATGCTACAATCGATATTGCTCAGCTCTACATTCATACTCATTTCTGAATCATCTGCAATCACCAGCTCATTGTTTATCCTTTACGATAAGAATAAGATTCATGAAGAGAGCAGTGTTGTCAAGAGTTGGCTCAGCAAAGATTCTTGAGCATCTTCATGATCTGAAAAGGAGCTCTACAGAACTTCCAATCTACCGACCGATCTCCAACATCCTCTCTCTTTGACATGTCTTTACCGCATCAGGGTCGCGAAGTCTGACTGAAATCCCTCCCCCTAGTAGCCTACAAACGGAAACCAAGTCTCCTTGGAGCTCTTCCTGTACCTTCCTATGAACGACTCGATGGTGGCAGGACGCCTTGATCGCATTCACCGAGTTATCCCATGCCATGATACTGGGAGGTTCTCGTTTCATGGTGTTTCCATGATGTTGTGGATATATCTGTACGTCCCCGTATATGTGTATATAAACATATGCAGGATCATTGTATAATTCTCTGCATCTTGCGTAGTGACATCCTAGAACCAGCCATCACATGTTTTGCTTTTCCAATTGCTCACCGACCCAAAGTCCAGGACTGAGACCATCCTCTGCGGGCTTGAGGTTCCCACCACATGTCTGAAATCCTCCTGTTAAACGCTGCAAGGTGGCGATTTGAAACCCACCTTGTTGAACCAAGGAGAAGCATAATCTTCATCATCATCCGTGTCAAAATGATAGATGGCTTGTAATATTGACTCGTCCTGTGGAAGAGAAAGCACTAGGGCCCCGAATCGTCGTTCCTTCCTTGTTCGCATCATATGCACTCCCCCATGACCTTGATCTTGGCCAAGGAGTCACTATCCCTACCGACCTACCAGGCTCTTTGCAGCAAATTACCAGACTCTTCATTTGTGGTACTTGATGGTACCTCTCTGCATGTATCTAAGACTCATGGTTTCTGACATTCCATGGTTGGTGGTACCCCTGATTTATGAACACGCCGGCATGATCCTGCATGAATGAGGGCCAAACATGCCCAGATCCAATGCTTTTCCAGTGAGCACTTTCCGGTGGAACCTTCTACAACCCAACCCCTAGCCGTGGCAATCCTACCCTCCCCAGAGCCTCAAAGTTTGAGAAGTTCTCCGAGATCATAGGTGGTCGGTGCTGGGCAGCAAGCGGAGTCCCGTCCCGGGCCACGCATTGCTGATGCCTACTGAGCTTAGAGGTGGCTACTTCCAAGGGACTCACTTTGACCTCGAGGTATTTGAAACCCATGAGCAAGCTTCAGGACACATTCACAATTTCTTCAGCTAAGACACAAACAGACTGTGCCCATGGAAAGCGGAAAGCAAGCACCTCTCATACCCTGACCTCGAAGAGTGTATTCAAACAAATTTATGGACCTTACATGACTTCGGCCAAAAGATTTCTCCCAACCACCAAAATTATGTTGAAATAATCCACAACTATATAATTCACCTCAACCAACCACGAATCTCCCAAAACTATTCCCCTAATCCAGAATCTCAGCATGCCAGGATTCCATAGAATGCTTGGATCACAGAAATCCCCTTCTCTGGACTGCGGGCCTTTGGACTTGAATCTAGGGCTGGAGGTCTCGCAAGTACGAATCTGCCAAGCGGCAAACAGTGAATTCACAGTGTGAAAGTACAGGGAAATATAGGGAAAGTGATCAATTTGGGAATGCATGGCATCAACAACTGCCAGTGTCAGAATCTCCTCCATGTGAGTTGTAGGTATAAAGCATGATGCTTAGGTTATTGGAACACCTTTTCCCAAAGTGTATTTGAATTACCAAAAAAGAAGGCATAAATTATGAAAAAAGTGCACTCCCAGGAGCTCCCGTTCTGCAAAAAAACAGGCACGATATTCTGATTCAATGCTAATGATATTTTATCATATACTATAAGCCACACATTTATCACAATCTACCAGCAGTTGGTTTGTTGTACCCCACTACTTCACTAGCTGGATCACATGTAGGCACATGTGGGCTTTATCACATGTGGGCTCTGCAAAGTTCATCAACCATTCAACCTTCATCGACCTTTCTGAACCATCAACCAACCATGCCCATCCACTTGCCTGACACGTCCGTCATAGCATTCATCACCGGACACAGGTGCAGGTGGTGGGGTGCAAGCGCCCAGCACAACCAACAAGTGAGATGCCCATCCACCAACCATGCCCGCTAGCACCTGGAGGATCCCGGCGCCTCCAGGGCTGATAGCAACGCAGCTACGACAGTTGGGGGTTGGGAACCCATGGGAACTCCCCAAAATGGTTGGTTTATGGTGGTTTATTACTAAAATGGTTGGTTTATTGGTAAAAATATGATTGATATTTGATGATTTTGGGGTACCCCATTTGGAGAAACACCCATTTGAGAACAAAAAAAATCAGAACAAAACACCGGTGAGGGTCTAAAGGTCTCCGTGCTGACAAAGGTTCTTCAGAACTTTGGATTGTATTTGGCACACATGTTGCACACATGTTGCAATCGCACACGAAAACACACATGAAAACCTTCAATTCAATTTGCAGATGTGATTATGAAACAATATGTCAGTTCTGGTGTCAATAAGCATACATGGATGCCGCATGCGTTATTCTTTCTGCTTTACGCTTCCAACCTTGACTTTTTGTGATGCTGTGTTCAAGGTTTCTAAGACTCCGCAGGTTTTGATCAATACCAAATATAATGCCATTCTGACCAGTATAATTACCAGGTACAGTATTATCACTATTTTGCTTCCCAATACTAATCATGATCAGGTTCTATGTCCCTTCGGCATGTGGTTTGAGCGGCGCTGTGCTCGACAGCCCCACGTTCCCAAACCACGGGAGGCTCGCCTCTTCTGGCCCTACCTTCAAGCCGCAGGAGGGTCAGGGTCACCAACCATGAAGCAACCAAGGGCTCCAAATGGCTCTCACCTCAACGGATATCTGTCGGTGTTTGTTTTGATGGTAGACTTTGTGGTGCCAAATCCACCGCTAGGCCAACTGTACCCGGCTGCCGGTAGTTCGATATGACAGACATACCTCAAGGACTCAAGGTCCGACAGCTTCACAGTCGAAGTCAAATGAACATGTCTTTACAAACAACACATACAAATGGTTTGTTTCTGGTGATGTTTGGTGGATGGTGATGCATAATGGTTGATATTTGTCAAGCGCACGAAAACAAACAACACATACAGAAAGGCTTCGATCATGGAGGTTAAACAGTTGCTGGCTTCAGCTGCACTCCTGCCATTTTCATGATTTCATTGTCAACACGAATCAAATCTTCTCCTCTTCAGAGCAATCTTACTACATTTGCAAGAACTCATCAACCTTGCCAATCTCCTCTTGAAAAAGGAAGGGCTAATGAGATCCCATTATATGGCTGTTGAATAGTGGATCTGCATTTCTGGGAAGATTCACGGGAGCTTTAATGATGTCAAGTCAAACTTGGATTTACTTAATCACAACAGCTGTCAAAGATCAACAATCCTGATCATCTTATCTCTGATTATGAACCATTGATAATTAAGGTATCCTCAGCTTGTGAATGGACGAGCGCTTCCAACAGCACTTCCACCCTAAGCAACACCCAAATGCGCCTCACTCTGGGGATGGAAAGTGCTCCCTGCCGCATCACGATATCGTCGCAGTGCGGACAGGACAGGATCGTCACCTCAACAAACTGACTCCGGCAGTTGCAAAACACTTCAGGTTCAACGTGTTTGAATTGATTCTTGCTTTGAGATTTTTTGAGTTCATGCTGAGTTCATTCTGTTTGGATCCGAAATTGACGTTGTCAAGCTGTCGGTTTTGTTGTTTCTGATGGTCATTTCCAGCGTCGTCATCTCCAAGGGGGAATCGCTTTTGAAGTTTTGACAAAGAATGCCAACCAGGGGGAGCAGTGGCTTGACGGTTTGCAACAAAAAGCTAGCTATGATGGCTCCCATGCAGCTGCTGAAACGTAGAGTCAAATACACGCAATATACGCATCTAGTTTTATGGCCAATTTAAGCGTTCATAAATATAAATGATCATGAATATGAGTATGACATACACGGACATACAATATGACAATATGATTAAAATTGATAAAAAGTGTGTGTTTCTCAAAATAGGGGTACAATGCCATGGAAACCCCCATGGCTGCTGTACATCTAATCTCTCACTGATCCTCACTGTCGCGTCCAATGGATTCCATGTCTCAGGCGACCAGCCGCGAAACGACGACAGGGTCACAGGCGCCGGAGCACAATTTCATATGGTGCTTTCTCAAGTCATAGGAGACCCCCCAAATAGTACTATCGGACCTGCCAAATAGGTTGTCAAAATAGGGGACCCCCAAAATCATGCAGTTATTAACCCTGTAGAGTACTTGATAATAGCAATTTTCAGCTGTTTTTAAGGGTGCTCTATTTTGAGAAACCACCGCGTCACAGGTTTACTGGTCCTGTTGATGGTAAAGTGCCTCCAGGGACTTGTCTCAAAGGTACGTCCATAAAGTCACTTCCAACTGAGATGGGTTTCTGTATATACCTTTGACACAACTAGTGCTGGGATGCTTGCAAGTGTCCCGGCAAGTGTCCCAATGGACATTGGCATGTTCCTGCCGAAGCTTCACCCTTTGAGGCTCCTGCCGGATGGTACACACGCATCTCCTTCACATGCCAATGCAAGCAACTCGCTATGGAACAGCCAGTGGTATCTGGAAGTCTAGATGATAAAAGCCTTGCAACACTCAAAATTTGGTGATCGGGGATGGCGAACTGCAACAGTTTACAGATGGAACTTGTGACGTCGAAAGACATGTCAATTTGCAAGTTGTTTCTGATCCTTCGCGCATGTTTGAAAGGTACAAATCTCTGCCGCAGCACTGGAAAATCATTGGATCAACTCGTGGATGCAGCTCCCCATGGCTGGGATTCTGGCCACGTTCCGCATGCACTTGGGGCAATGGGGCCATGAACCTCCAGTGGGTGGGAGAGTTGTCCAAGGGCGTCCAACCAATAGTTGTGGTTCAGCCTGTTGTGGCGAACATATCAAGGGAGTAACTGTGAACTACAGTAACCAACAGTCTGGTAGATTTCATGATTGTACAGTTGAGTGACATGGATTTCCCATCACATGAAAGAAGAGTGTGAATCTCGTAATACATTATAATCCTGCAAAATATATTCATATATGTATATTTAAATGTCTAAATAAATAAATAAATAAATAAATAAATATATATATATATAACTAAATAAATGAATAAATATATATAATATATACAAAAATGTATATATATATATATTTACATGTTGTCCAAATCATTTTTAAACATCACAATGCTACCCCTGCGGGCTGTGCGCCCGCCACGGTTCCCGCCTTTAGGGTGGATCTCCAGCCGCTGTGAGCCATGGAGACAAGCTGCGGCATATCCCAATTCCCAAGGCATCCTTCGCCTCCGACCCCAAGGCGCAACAGCCTAGCCTGGTGACGTATCTCTTTTGCTCGAGACGAGGTCACGAGGTCAAATCCCGGTCTAATCCATGAGAGGGACATTTGGACGGAAACGCATCGAATCTTGGTAGTTCACAATGGTTAAGAAATCTTAAGAACAATAGGTATCAAAATATTGAATTAGTGGCTTTTATATACATGCTGAAGTGGCCAATGACTCTCAGAGTCTGGACTCAACTCATCTGCCACAATCTGGAGATGTCCCAGGACCAGAAGCCGTCTATGACTATGTGCCACCCAGCACCAGGCATCCAAAGCTGGTTCCAGCTTGGTGGTTGTGCCGCTGTGGCGGCCAAACGGTCAGATCTTTGTACAGAAAGTTGACAAATCAAATCAGATCAACCTGAGACATAAAAGCATTCAGTTGATTCAGTTGTCAGTTTTGCAAGTCGTCATCGCGTGAAACGAGCTACGAATCGTTGCACCCAGCCTCGCGACCAGTGCCCATACAAGTTCCTGTCCATAGCAATGGTGGTACCCCAAACGATCCTCAAAATAGTGTAGAATGTCTGAGACACCTACTGTTTAACCGCTCATTCAACAATCTTAATTGGGAACTGGGAAACATATTTGGAAAACATCTTGTTTTCCCCATGAAATTGTTGGTGAATCCTCCATTCGTTGGTTGATATCGATCCATAGCCGGGGGGGTCCCAAGGTCCCTGTGGTTCTGCGTTCGACGCGGCTCGCTGGTCAGTTCTCCAAGAAGTGCTTGCTGGTGATGGTGCTGCGCCTTGGATCTGCCAGGCCGACGCTAAAACATGACTCCGGGAATCTTCACCAATGATACAACCAATAATGCTATGGGATATAGCCAATGATACTAATAATGGGGAAAAATCTATATGTTTTTGGATACTGTATTTACTTGGCTATGGGTCAATCTTTACCAACCAATTTCATGAGGATATTGACCAACAACAAAATTGGGAAAACAATGGTGAATGATCGGAAAACCAGGGGTACAGGATTTTGACCCACTGCCATAACACTGTGAGGGAACATCACCAATGATAGGGAATATCACCAATAATACTATGCCAACTATATAATAAAGATCTTCTTGACATGGGGAAAATCACACTTTAATAATATGCAAACTATGTACTGTAATAAAATATGAGTTACATGCTTCAATCAGCATAAATTGTGATGGTGTATTTATGGTTGACAAATATCCAACTATATGGTTTATTTGATGCTTTATTGACGGTTTAATTTGTGGAGATAATCACCAATAATCGGGAAACTAAAACTAATGAATCTAATATATTTGACATAAAAGAATTGTATAATATCAAAGAATATGAATTGGGTAGACAATTATATGCAATAGTACTTCAAATGTCTAGCAATCTATAGTCAATTAACAAACAGTAAACCGTAATCATACACAACAATCAACAGACATCAATAACATTCAATAGTATACTATGCAGTGACTATGCAGTAGCACGTACCGCAATTGATTATATCCACTGCTCCAGGTAATCGATGAAGCAGTATGCACTCGATACACCGTCAACCTCTTCAGACTTGAGCAGATGTGCGAAATACCTACAGAATAATGAGACAAGACGGGACGGGGAGACAAAATAAGATAGGTTCCTGTTCCGACTCATTGAACAAATGTACACCAAGAAAAGGACCAGCCTGTCAAGGGGCTGCCCGGTTTTCCACGCATCCCGACACTGCAAATTGGGAAGCTTAGCTTCCGCAAGATGTTTAAGAAAGCTTAACTTCCGTAACCTCCTTTCGGTGATGGGAAGCCCCCAAGTACATGCACGTTTGGGCACAAATGGAGGGCAACGCTTCCCTGTTGTGGTGCTATGACAAGCCATCACTCTGTCTCAGTAGGTAAACCGATAAGTAGATGATAGCTATGACTTGTGACCTGGCTGCAGCTAAGCCAGGCGTCGCGCTGACAGCAGTTGGTGGTTGAATGTCCTTTCCGTTCCGCTGCACCACGACGGTCTTGAAGTTGTTCTCTTTGCCTCAAGGGCTCCAAGCGGTCCAAGCACCAAAACTCGAAAGATGCCCAAATAACATGCTCAAATAAACTGAAATATAAAGTAACTGTATCTCTGACAAAGTCGCTGCGAAGATGACAAGATCAATATGCCGAAGTTGGATGGCAAGGTCGTTGAATAATGAATGCAACGTAATAAACGAGAAAGCAGCAAAATAGATTTGCGGAAATCGTTGTTTGACAACTGCACAGTAGTTGCATGGAAGCCATTACTGGCATAAACTTACTACTTTCATCTATTTTCTAAACTGCAAAGCCATGGTCCTTGCAAATGTGCTCATGAACCCACGAAACATCAAGGCAAGGTTCAAGGAAAAGCTACCACGCTGATCCTACAAGCAACAACTTTTTGCTAGAAGTCGCACCGAATGCAGCATGTGCTCTCTAGCTGTAGTGCTATGGAACTCCTGGATGAAGTTTCAAGAATGATTACGGCCAGGAACTTGATCAATTTCAAAACTTCAGATTTCTATTGAGGTTTCTATTGGAAAGTGAGGCATCAATGGCAAGACTTGTTCTTTGACAGTCTGTTCATCTCTCAGTTGACTCAGTCTCCATGAAAACGTCCTGGGGTTCTGCTCCCGGATCTTTGCCAGCCAACTTTGACACACCTGGACATCACAAGGACTCGGCGAAGGACTGGCAACTGGAAATGCACCTGGAAATACCTGAGAAATCTTGTTCGGATGAAAGCTGTTCCCATCACAAGCGACACAGAGCAGAGAGTCCTCTCATGTCCGGAATACTCATTACAGTGTCAAAAAAAGAACGAAGATGAATGAAGATAAATTAAGATGGAGATGGATGGAGATGAATAGAGATGAATGGAGACAAATGAAGATGACTGAACATGAACGGAGATGAATGGAGATGGATGGAGACAAATGAAGATGAATAAAGATGAATAGAGATGAATGAAGATGAATGAAGATGCATAAAAATGAACGGAGATGAATGGAGATGGATGGAGGGATGGTGGACAAAGGTAGACATTTGCCTTATCAACTCACATGCCTCGCAAGGCCACAATGGGGAGATGTCGCCCGATGGATCCAGCACTGCGATTGCCTTCAGCAATGATCGCTTGCACGCAACGCTGCAATCTGCCCCCGGTGCTACGTCCAAGGAGGTGTCAAGAAATGTCAAGAACCAGGACTGCTTGGTGGTTGAACCACCCCTATGATAAATATATGTCAACCAATGGCAACCAACCAATCATTTGTTAATGCATTGGGGGAAATAAAAATGTCAATCAAACCACCAACCAAAAGAATTGTAAGACCAAATGACCGTAACCCTTTTTGTTGCAGGGAGCTGTGCCACTGGAGATGGTACGTCGGATCATGCTCCATTTTGGCGGAGAACAGAAGCGAGACATTTCAAATTGCAGTCAAACATGTTAAAATGACATCCATTAACCCATGTATTGGAGAACTACCGTCAAATCATGTGGCCAGCTCTAAATTGTGTTGAAGCGTGCTGGCTGCATTTTGGGAAAACTACAAGCTTCCAACCACAATCTGGAGCACCAACCAACGATATGCACCTGTCCATAATTGTGGCATCCCAAACATCTAACATCATCCAACCAATTCATAGATTGTGAAACCAACTTGATGACTGGGGAGGATGGAGGATGCTTCTGGGCACGTCATGGCACATTCATTTTGGAGAACGGTGGCATGTGGTGGTTCTCTTTTTGTTGTTTGAATAGATTTCTTCAAGAATAGATCAACAAAAAGTAAATATGGATTTGTCAAACTTGAATAGATCATAGATGTAGAACAGCAAGTTGGCTCTGATTGGGATCGGTGTCAAAGGACTTTGATACTCTTCGCCGGCAAAAGCTCGCTTGCCGCCCGGGCAATTCCAGCACGCTCTGCACATAGGGAGCCAGAGGGCAAACTCACCTAGCTCGAGAATGACACTCAACAGGTGCACCAAATTGTACTGCATAACTTCTTGTCAAGATCATAGCGATAGTGATTAATGATAGTCTGATAGTCAATGATCATCAATGATAATCAGAGATCGTCAACATCAATGATTGTTAAACATGATAGTATACACACATACAAATGACAACATA
Source organism: Symbiodinium kawagutii (assembly GCA_009767595.1). Classification (NCBI taxonomy): domain Eukaryota; class Dinophyceae; order Suessiales; family Symbiodiniaceae; genus Symbiodinium; species Symbiodinium kawagutii. The sequence goes on from VSDK01013299.1 coordinate 302,053, forward strand.
TATGAATAGCAAATATGATAAGTGATGGTTCATGTTGGTCAATCTGGCGCCAGTTATGGTCAACACTGGTGACGAGGGACCTACTAGGCCATTGGACCGCCTCCCTTGAATTGCCTGCCTCCGTGTTCATGCCCCGTAGCGCCACGAGTGAGCTATCTTCTTTCTCGCACACAACGACAGCCAGCACCACCTGACGTGGGAAAGGGCAGGAAATGACCTGTTTGGCATGAGGAGCATGACATTGATCAAGATTTAATGCTGCTGCTGCTGCTGCTGCTGCTGCTGCTGCTGCTGTACTCATCTCTACTCTCATTCCAACTCACTTAGACCCCATCAAAACGTATCAGCACCCTGCACTGATTGCAAAAAGCTCACGTGACAAAACAAAGTACGCCGCCGGAGCGTTTTTAGAGGACTACACTTCTACTAGATTCTACAAGTATGTAAGCAGCATGATGATGAATTCCTTGATAGCGCAGTGGCAAAGTAGCCTTTGCACTATGGTGGACCAAATGGAGCAACGAAACCAAAATCAACCAAAATGGAAGTGAACATGGCGGAATGACCTCACATTGCAGAATGACATCCTCATCAAACACGATCCCCATATCAAAATGCAGTCGTCAGTGCAAGATGGCTTTGCTCTGCTGGTCCTAGATCTGTCCTGGCCCTTCCCTGCAGTAAGAACTCATGTCTACATAGTGCAAGGGTAGTGGCATTACGTTTAAGACTTCGGATTTGTGGTAATCCTTGGGGGGGCCTAAAATATTTTCCTGAAAATTGAAAATTGATTTTAAATTGATTTTGAAAATTGATTTTAATGTGAGTGTTGGGGAATTCATGATGATCAAATTGGATTGGAAAAACAAAATTGATTTTTAGTTGTTCTGAAAATTGATTCAAATTAAAGTTTGATCGTTGTATGCTGTCCAATTGTCTAGTGTGGAGTTTGTTCTTAAACAAACTTGTTGTGACTGGAGTGCGTTGCAACAAATAACTTATGCTGCTTTGTGCTCATGATGCTCCTGTGATCCTTTGAACCTTTGGTTGCCTGGAGTGTGAGCATCCATACAAGGTTCCTTTTTGTTGCTCATTTGTGCTCAATTGATCGGCATTCTGTTCATGGAAATGGTTTGAAGCCATCTGTATAATTTGCTTTGTTCTGCCTTGCCCTAGGCCCGGCCCTAGGCCCTAGACTAGCGAAAGGTGACTATTGACTATTGATTAATACAGTGTTTATTCCTGATAATTAAAACGTCTTCTATCCTTTGAAGGCCAGGGATGTTCAAGCCTGTTCAATGGTGTTTTCGATTTTTTCTATGATATTTATATCCTGTGCTTTTGTCGAATTGTTTGCTTGCTCATCGTTGTCACTTTTCTATTCTGACTTCTGGTTTCTAGTTACTACTAACTGGAAACAATTAGACAATTATGATTTGATTAGGTCAGGTTAGAGCAGAGATTAGAGTCAGAGTCCTGTGGGGTTCCAACATGATGGAAGCCAGCCATAGTGCTCCAACATTAATATATTAAAACCGAATCAAAAAAATGCTGCCAAATTTACCACCATTAATCATTATCATCAAATCAATCTTAAACCATTCAATGATCAATAGTCATAATTGGATAGCTGATGGATAGATTACAATCCCGCAAGCAATGTTTGGCATTGGATATTCAGCAGCTAACAATTAACCCATAGTGAGTTAATAATTGCTCATTACAACGTAGTCCAAAATCCAACCACAATTTGGGGCCAGTGTTAGCAGGCAACACAAAACAGAACCCCCAATTCCACTTTTAATAACCATAGCCAGAACGCATGTCATGAGTCATACACGTACATTCATCATCCCATGTTGATTTTGGCTGCGGCTAGGTCAGCAGCTAGCTAGGTCTGGTGGTTGCTTGGTAGGGTCTTAATAATAGTAGAGTAGATTTAGTTACTTAGCTAGGACTTAGCTTATCTAATGGCAGTAGCTAAGCAGCGAATGATCCCAGCTTTCAACGAATGTCAAGTGATTGACCGATTGCAATGCAACTCCTGTCTCACTGCTTTTTTGTCTTTCGTCCAGGTCAAGGACTGGAGTGTTGGAGTCTTGAGCGAGTTCCATTCACCAGCACCGATCTATTAAATCATTCTGTCATACGCTGACCTAGTCTAGTCTAGTCAAATCTAGTCGGCAGAATCAAGTGTTCAAAAGTCAAGCCGAGAATTGTATCATTGTATAACTACAAAATGTGGGACAATCAATAACCAAAAACAACATAACAAAAAATAGAAATAGAAATAGAATCAAAACACTGTTGCGATCATCGACTGGTTGCTGGAACCCTGGAAGGAAGGAAGGAGCCGGCCATAAAACAGCACTCTTTCTGTACCAGTACCCAACCACTGCAATGGAGATACATCAATACATTGCATACATTCATACACACAATGAACATAAGAGTCATAAGAGGTTTGGAAAGAACCTGGGGCCATCCACAGAACAGATTTGATCAAAATAAAACTTACTAGCATGACAGTGTTAACAGCATTTTCCAAATGCAGGGCTGAATGAGCTCAAGCTTGTTGAGCTGAGCGCAAACGATTGGCACGGTTTGCTCCATATGATCCTAAGCCTAAGCCCCAGCCTAGGCAGAGGGTTGCGATGGCTTCATGACTTTCAACGCTTCGGCTGAAATCACTGGGTGCAGCATAGACTCAGCTTGGCCAAAAACTTTGTCTTTGACCTTGCCCATTTGAGACACCAGTAAATTACGCTTCTTGTTTTTTTCAGACTGGCTGGCTTCTGAGCCAGGCTGCAAAGTCTTCAGACAATGCACCAAAATGTTGTCTGAAAGGAGGGCTGCTGCTGTGGAAAGCACAGATTCTGTCTCAGAAATGCTCTCGTGAAGTCCCTTGATGGAAACGGCAAAGTCAGAATTCTCGATAGCAGCGCAAACACTTCCAAACTCTGTGATCGTCTCATTGCTATTCTTGAGCGCCTGACGGCATGGTAGCTGGCTGCTAACTGTTGACTGCCGAAAACATTATCTTGCTTATGTCTTCAACTGTTTCCCCTTGACTACCTGCGAAATGCTAAATTGTTAGACCCTTTTACCTGCTTTTCTAAACTTCATTTACCAAAAAGATAAGTTAAGTAAAACACATCATAGATTTGAAGCAGGCCTGATGTTATTAAAACAATGATCTTTAACTTGATATCACAATAGATTACTAGTAACTAATAGTAGTTAGTAGTAATAATGAAAAATGCTAAATAGGCAAGAAACACAAATCATGAATTGCTTTGAATTACTGTATACATATAGAGACGAGGCTATTGCCAAATTGTATGTAGCCATTCGGCTCCCCACAAAAATATATGAGCCTGGTCAATCTCCTCACAAGCAAGGTTCAGAGGCTTCAGCTTGCACTGGCCCAGCACGGAATCAAAGTGATCAAGCGTAGTCTTCAAGTCACTTCCAATCACTGCATTTGACTCGTCGCGAAACCAAGGGTGATCCAGGCTGGAACCAACCCCAGGTGCATCTTTCAACATTCTCTTGCCCTGATTCATCGCTTCAATTCTCTTGGAAACCAACAAATTCACAGCGTCCAGGATGAAACGATGGTCGATGTTGGACATGCAAACTGAAAGATTGAGGTTCTTCAATGTGCCCTGATCCTCTCCAGTGATTTCTGGCAACGATTCTAGAGCTGAAAGTGCATCTCTCATGGACTGGTTTGCAGTATGGAAAAGGTTGAGGCATTCAAGCAGTTTGCATTGCTTTGTGTCCCTCTCAATCCTGATCTCGGTATCTGCTCCAAGCCCCTCATACTGGTGAAAACACTGCTTCATGTCAGCAGCCACCTTTGCAAGAGCACAGATTGCTACCGCTGCTGAGAGCTCAGGGTGCTTGACCAGCTTGGCACAAGCTTTCAACACCTGGGCTTTCATGGATGTTGTTTGAGGTACGTCTGCTCCAACTTTGCTGGCCTGAACAAATGAAGACAATGCAAATTGGAAACTATCCACACAACACTGCATGTACTGCATGTATGCTGGCGAAACTATCTATAGACTATAGACTGCCAGGCTTGATCACTCTTGAACAACGTGTCAGTTACTCAGTAGCATAGTATGCAAAACCCATGGTGGTGCAGTAGTAGGTAGGCTATTGTGCGTGTTTTGGATTGAGCGAGCTGTACCTATTGTGTAGTTTACTCGTTTATTTGCTTGTCTTCTCGACATGCTGTGTGCCATGTGCTTTATTTTCTTTTCTTGCTGCTTGCTTTCGCAATTCGTTCTTTGCTTTGTCCTGTTTGAGTTTGTTCATACTGATATGTGACCGTTAGTTAGTTAAGTCAGTTGATAATGTAGCAGAAAGCGCTTGGTGGTGACTAGTCACAGTCACTAGTGACTAGTCAAGTCACTATGGTGATTTGTAAGATTGCTTTAATGATGATTAGATTAGAGTGATTATGATTAGAGTATTAGAGGTACTCATGACTAAGACACTAAGATCACTAAGACACCAAGATTCGAAGATCAGTTAGATCACTAAGATTAAGATCACCAAAACCAAAGCAAATAAACTTTTTACATTCCATGCATCCATGCATTGATGGCTTACGGTTGGTTCATGCAGGCATCGATGCATGGAATGTAACCTGGGATAGCGAGGGGTAATGATGTGGCGCGAGTTGACGATTGTCACCAGTCATTGCTGAGAATGAAATGGAATTTTCCTCGGTGCAAGACCATGCAATGGAACGCAAGGAAGGAATTGCAATAAGGTAAAATAGTGAAATAGTGATTAAGTCTTAAGTTAAGTCTCGTGAAGTTGACGTAATCGATGGATGGATGGATGGATGGATGGATGGATGGATGGATGGATGGGTGGATGCATGGATGGATGGATGGATGGATGGGTGGATGGGTGGATGGGTGGATGGGTGGATGGGTGCATTGGTGGATGGGTGGATGGGTGGATGGGTGGATGGGTGGATGGGTGGATGGGTGGATGGGTGGGTGGATGGATGTATGTATGTGTGGGAAGGTAATTGCATGAATGCTCGAGGTGGGGCATGCAGGCATGCAACAATACCATCAACTACTAACTAAGTCAAACATGTGTATGTGTGCATTGCAAATGTTGCTCACAACATAACAAATTAGTTAATGTTAGTAACTAGTGACTAGTGAAGTGACTAGTGAAGACCCGGTGAACCAGTGACCATTAACTAGTTGGCTAGTGACTAGTAAAGTAGCACTAGATTAAAATTAAGTAAATCTAGGAATTAATAATTAATAACAATTGTTACTATACTACAAGAAAACATGTTTTTTTGAATGTTTTATTATTCATTTTCTGCTATCTATCAATCATTTCAGCAAGTTGCTACAGAATCAATTGCATGGTATGTCTTGAGCACAGGTACTTGGTATTGTTTGTGTGCCCAAAACAATTTGACCTTCAACATATGAAATTTGGATTCTGACTCTCAAGTATTTGCGTCAATATAAGGCAATAGTTCCCCTACTGCCCTACTGTCGTGGGTCCTAGGTCCTAGGTCCTAGGTCCTAGGTCAAACCAGTAGCAAATCTGAACTTGCCTCATCAAGCATCTCGCGAATGCCAATGTGGAGTGCCTTCACACAAGCATCCTGCACGTCCGGCTGCACACTAGCGCCACACTTCACCAGAACGGTTTTGAGGGCCTGTGGATCCACCAATGGTGGGGCATCCGCATCATCATGTTTTTTGCAAATTGAGTTTGCCCATTCCGTCAAATCGGTTTCGGCAATCGACTTGTTGTGAGAAGTCAAGAAGTTCATCAACTTGCCAATCGCTGCCAGAACTCTGGCATCCTTTTCAAATGGTTGCAATGTCTCTCTCAGCATCTGAATGTTGCTTGTAGACACCATTGCTGTCTGAGCACCAGATGTGAGCTGGTCAACAAAGGCTACCAGCTTCTCCATCAACAAGCCATGAAAAGGCTTTGCCTCACCCCTCCTCAAGTCCTTGACAAAGTTCGGCATCAACTTGGAAGCTTCCAACAAGGCATCCAAAGCTGGTTCATCCACATTGATGTTTGTCTGCATTTCTTTGAGTTTGGGTCGCAAAGTCGGCACACTTCCCGCAGTCCGGATCACATCTGCCAAAGTCTCAGAAAGGTAAATTTCATCATCTGACCTGGGCGTCACAACTGTCAGCAAAGCCCGCACTGCTCTTGCAAAGAATGATGGACCTGTCCTGTAATTCTGGAAGAATGTCACCGCTGCAACATCTTGCTTGGATTCCTCCACGTTGAACATTGTGAAGACCATTGCAGCAAACGTCTTGAATTCCTGCAGCACAGGAACAATGTTTTTCACCCTGGCTTCCTCATTTGTGAAGAATGTCAAGTACTTGAGCTCCTCAGCAATGTTGCTCTCGTTGGGCAAGTCCGTGAAGAAAACATCAAAGGCTGCCTTGCAAAACTTGACCAAACGGGCTCTTGAATCTGGCTGCCCTGCACTCTGGAGCAAATCGATGAGGAAGTTGGACAAGAGAATGTCCCTCAATGCGGTAGCCACTGCCTCCAACAAGCGTTTTTTGGAATTGGACAACATGTTCAAATAATTCATCAGCTCAGCATATCTTTATACTTTTATTTCTGATATATGTATACGTATTCATTTATTTGTTTATCTACTTATGCTGCTATTCAGCCAGTTAGGTAGCTAGCATTAATATAAGTTACTTACTTAATTGGCTCTCGGTAGTTGACTAGTGACTAGTGACTAGTGACCAGTGAGTAGGGAGTGTGGGTAGTATGTAATAATGAAATAATTATTACTTTGCTGCTACACTGAATTAAATTCCTAACATATAGTCAAAAATAGTCTTATAGATGACTCATCAAAACGTTGAGTACCATTCAACCCGCCAACCCACAACAGAGCCTCCCATCGGGCTTCCACAGCAAGCTTGTTCGTTTTCTCCACATCGTCATCGAAAAAATCCGTCGCCACACTCTCATCCAGGTGGATGACTTCAGATACCAATGGGATCAAAGAGGGACTGTCAAAGTCAATTCCCCCCGAGTCATCTGCTTCGACCTCCAATGCTGGTAGTACACAATCCTTCGTCCAAAAGCTGATCTTCAGGAAGAAAGCCTGCAACTGATCTGGCTCTTCCAGGATGGATGCAATGTCCTGAAATTTCCACTGGAAAGTTTGCGTGACAATTTGGAGCCTCATTGTCAGTGGAATGCTCCTCAGATCACCCTTCAAGACTCCCAGGCATTGCTTCATTTCAATCTTTGGCATCGTCTGAAGGTCAGCACCGTGAAGCTTGCACGCTGCATCGACTTTGGCAACCCGGTTTTTCAACACATGGGCTTCCAAGCAATTCTCCGACGACAAGGTCTCAAGGGCTTTGCGAGCCTTAGGTAATCTCATAGAATGATGATGAATCATCAGTAACTGAATGAAAGTTCTTTCAATTTCCAAATCTTGGATTCTAGATTCTAGAAGATTCTCAATTCTGATTTTACAGTATATAATTGGAATTAGTTAAACTATTAGCTATTAAACTAGTCAATTATTAATGACTATTAGAATCATTCAGAATCAATGTCCAAAATTTCCAATCATATTTGGAATTTTAGTTTTAGTTTACTTTAGAAACTTTAGGACTTTAGGGAGACATGGTAGATTTTAGCTTTAGTGTTTGGAGAGACTTCTGTGGCAAGAATCAATTTGGTCAGTTGAGTAGAACAAATAAGATCCTGACACCGTAAAGGCTTTGCTTTGCTTTGTTTCCCTCCACGAAGACGTCTCCAACGCGCAAGTTCTCGAAACTTTTGGGAGCAGCTCGGCCTGTCAACTTCTCATGCTTTTTGGCCACCACGGCCAGCTCGGGATCATTCTTGTTCAACTCAAGCATTCGTGCCGAAGATCCTGCTGCACTCTCCCCCTCCATGTCCTCATCTTCCTCTCCCTTCTTCTTCGCACGAGCCTTCGTGCCCTTCTTCGGTGCAGTTTTGGGTGCTGAGCTGGGGCCAATGCCGCCAAGATAAGTAGAGTCTAGTCGGGCATGTTGTGGTCCTCCTGCTTTGCCTGCATCGATTTGATCAAGGTCATCAAGTGAATCTTGGGAGTCCCCAAGACCTGATCCCTCGAATCCGAAGCCTGCTTCTGCGCGCTCTCTTTCAGCAATGATGCTGTTTGCTTTGCTGATGAGCTGTGACATTGAGTAGATGGGTGGCTTGTCTTGCTTTTCACCACCGCTGCTGGTGGGTCGAATTGTCATGCCACGGTGCTTTCTGAAATGATCTTTGCCTGCAAACTCAAACCAGTTTCTTGGTTGCTCTCTGCTCAGTTGACACCCAGCTGGAACATGATGCTCATCCATGATGATGTCAACATAGTACTGAAACTGTGTCTTTCTCATTCCCAGCACATCGCCAATCTGCATCCCTTCCAGGCTGACAAGATAAAACTCTTTGTAGTTCCCTTCTTCGTCGCAAGTCAAGACTGGCATGATCTCACGATCCTTGCCTTTCTTGCCGTTGAACTCCTTGTCCTGCGGCGTCAAGCCAATCCAAGCAGTGAACTCCTTTTCATCAAGCAAACCGCACTCATAGTACACCAAAGTACCTGGGTTTGAGTGCTGAAACGTTTGCTGGGCCAAGTAAGTACTGGTTTGATTGATCTCTTTCTGGACAACAAGTTTTGGAAACAAATAATTCATTGTTGTTTGTTGTTAGTTGTTAACTGTTGACTGTCAATACAGTAATGACAATTAAATTTAGATGACAAAAATAATTATGATGATAAATGGATAAATGAATAAATGAACCCAACACCATTTACTATACACTATATTTTAAACTGTACAATACATAATAAACATGACTAATCAAATATCCAAACAGCCCAGCCAAACAATCTAGAATCTAGAATCTAGAATCCAGACATCTAGAATCTAGAATCTAAATTTTAGGAAACCAAATCTAATTAAATTGCAAACTCATTCTGCAATCTAGTGACTAGTGACTGGTGGTGACTCTAGTCCTCAGGCCCTAATGAGCCCTAATGGCCTCAACAAAAAATGAATGCAATTCCTCCAAATACTTCACATTTTGGGTATTTGAGGTAAGTGACTGACATGACCAGTTTGACTTAAGAATCTTATCAAAAAATGGTAAGCTGATAAATGAATGTATGGTAAATGCTCTTGTCACGGTGGTTTGGTAGTCTTATTGTCGAGGTACGATGTGCCGACCGGGTCATCACAGTGCCTGAAGGAAGGAAAGGAGGCTTCGGTGCATCATCCTGAAGCTGATCTGCTTCAAGAACGGTTTGGTTGAAATTCTTGTTGCTGTTGAAGTCTTCCACCATTAGCTCAGCTGCCTTCCTAGGGTCTAAACCCCTCAAAAGCAACGCATGGCGAAAGCACAAAATTCCCTCTGGGACACCATGCTCATCCGCAGGAAACTTGACATCCTGCCAAGGAAATTCTGGAGGTTTTACAACGCATTGCCAACTACCTATCAGTTACTTACTTACTTACTTACTTACTTGCTTACTTACTTACTTACTTACCTACTCACTCACTCACTCACTCACTTACTTACTTGCTTACACTTATTTGCTTGCTTGCTTACTACCTTAGAGTAGTAGTCTTAGACACAAGTCCAGGTGCTTCGAAAAAATCAAACAACAAATTAGCTTTTTATTAGGCGAACTGGTGTCCTCGGAAGTCTTCCCGCAAATTCCACACACACGAACCACTTGCTGCGGTGCCTTGCGCCTCGATTTCTGCGGCCTTTCCGATGCTACGAGATCCGTAGAAGTGTTTTGCGGAATGGCCAACGCAAGAGACTGTTCCTTTCAGGGACAGACAATGTCAGGGATGATTGATGATAAAGGCTTCTTAAAAATCAAAGAAATTAATATATGTGTATGGACATATAAACTACTATAAACTATAAACTAAACAAAAACTGAAATGCATTTTTTCTCTGTAAAATACTATTCGTGACTTTATGTACCATGCGATGGTGCACCGTAATCTAGGACTTACTATTGTCTTTTCACTCTCTGACTGGGTTATTTTCTGTACTTCATAATGTTTTACGCTCATCACTGTGTAAAACAAAAAATGCAAACGATTCTTTCCATACCAGCCATACCATTCATTTTTGCTAACTACCTACCTTCTGTTACTTGGTGTCTAGTTTCTGCCATCAAGACTGTCACAGTTTGTGTAATGTAATGTATCATAACCTGTTCTATACTCTATACTCTATCTGATTCAATCTATAGTTGGCTGACTTACATTGCTGGACACTAGGAGTTAAGTTACTAGTTACTAGTTTTACAATACATGTAAGCACGCATATGTCCATACAATAAATACAGACGTACATGCACACGCACGCACACTCACACACACACACACTTTCATCTTTCATATATATATATAGCACAGTTTTATTACATACATACGTAGATAAAAAACGAAACCAAAGATGCATACATACAACAGGTTTGTGACAGCATGTAAGACCACATCGCAGTAAGGAACAACGAAAGCAGGACATGCACGCCAAACAATACTTCGCAGTTTAACATGTTTATGAAGACCTTTTCATTTTCACATGCATACATATACATTGAGGTATAGTATACATTTACAAACACATTCATATATATATATATACATTGATTGAAACATATACATATACATTGACATAAACGTTTCAACACACATATCCTGATCATAAGACATATGACGTATACACAAACCGGTGTACATATAGATTTAGATGTTCGCAAACGTAAAGGTACACATATACCCATGCCATACATACACATGTACATACACATCTTCCTTCCTTCCTTCCTTCATTCCTTCCTTCCTTCCTTCCTTCCTTCAGTTCATTCATTTATTCACTCATTCATTCATCAATGAATTCATTGAACAAAACTTACTTACGTACTTCGATTTTAGTACATGACGTTACGTTATGCATTGCATTGCATTTCCTTAGGTTACATTACATGATTCATTACTCACTAATCACTAATTTACTAATTTACTAATGATACATGCATGCGTCATACATTGGAATACAGTGCCGTTGGCATTGACATGGACATTGACATAGACATATACCGTGCATACACACATGATGCATTGACAATTGATCTGATATTATCACAAAAACATACAGGTTTACTAGACTAGACTCGACCTACATACACTGACCTTTGCCTACCTACCAGACCATACCATCATAGGTGTCCCAGAATTGCAAATCCAGAAATTACAACCTTTTGAAAAACATTGAGAACACAAACAAGCAGTTGATGAACCATGGCCTCAGTTTTGCCTGCTCTTTTGTTAGCATTCGGCCCCTGCTTTGCGCCACCGCTGCTAGCAGCAGTGCCTGACTTAGGAGCGCCACCCTTGCCCTTGCCTTTGTCACCTTTGCCCTTGCCGGTCATTGACAAGAGTCAGTCTTTGGATTCGCTGAACAAGCCCTCACACGGTATTGAACCACTGATTGCTGCTGTTGTGAACTCAACTCAAGCTCAAGTTCTGATTCTGATTCTAATTCCAAGGTCCTGTGGCTTTGCGCCCCCAAGCTCCAAACAACACATGATGTTGACCGCTGGAAAAAAATCAATGCAACTGATCAATTTCGAAATGCTACTGCTACTGCTGCAATTAGGTCAGGTTTGCTTAGTTATAGTTCCCCGGTCCTTGTCCTGGTCCTGGTTACTCTTTGCTTTTTTACATGCTTTTTGATGGTGATCTGGACAGCACGTTTGGTCTTTGGTCTGTGCTGGCTGGCTGGCTGTGCAGTCTGGCTCCAACTGTACTGAACGGTGCTTTCTGTGAGATCTTTGAATTTCGCTGATTTCAGAGCTGACTGCAGCTTTACTTTGCAAATGTACTGTACTGTAATTTGCTTCAAATTCAAATTGATCGTAACATGTACCCAATGTGTTCCTTAGCAGCTGAGCTAATCAGCCAATCAGCTATCTAGCTAGCTACTGTTTCTGTACCAATAGCACAGTAGTAGTTCATTACAATCAAACAGAATCTAATTGATGATTGGGTATGCCGGGTATTGTCACTTCATTTGGGTGTTTCTCAAAATACGGGACCCCGACAATAGCTGGTTACTTGTTTATCTTTTTTATTTTTATAATGTTAATAACTGCTTTATATAATAATGTAAGATGATTTGGGGTTCCCTATTTTGAGAACCATCCATTTGACGCTGCTAGCCGTTAGTTAGTTAGTTAGTTAGTTAGTTAGTTAGTTAGTCTTCTAAAGCGCAGTCAAGTCTTTGGTTAAATGAAGTGCCCACAGCACTGTTGCCAAAGATGGCAAGCAAATTGCTTCACCTGCCATGTCCTTTAGCTGTGCATCTGAAAGGCTTTCAGGCATCACAACCTCAAGGCCGTATCCCTGGAGACGCAAACATTCGAGTGGCAGCAAAGATCTGTCTGTACCATAATGGTACAAGTCGGTGCTTGTCAGAAGCGTGCGCAAAACTCCATCAGCGCTGGACAATGGTCTTCGCACATGGTTCTGACTAGTGTCCACAAACAATTCATCTGCTAGATTTGAAGCAATGGCAGCTTTTGAATTATTCAGGTTTGCACGTTTGTAGGCATGTACCCAAGCGCAATTCAGGAGATCAAGGGTGCGCTTTTTCCCTGAAACGCCTAACCCCTGAAATTCTGACCTACCTGTCCATGGAGAATAGGTAGGTGATATTCCAAGTTCAGCACGCCAATTTGCAGACTGAATATGCCATTGCTGCTTCGGCGTGGTCGTCACAGAGTATATCGAAGTAGCACGGGTTTGTGAAGATGTATGGAGACCGACCTGCGGCCGGGGCCACACGGTCATATGGCTAAATCCTCAGGTCCTAAAAGGGGAGTCAACCATTCCTAGTCATAGTCACTAGTGACTTGTCCAAATCATTTCAATTTCTCATGTTTGAGGGTTCTAGTGACTGGTGGTTGGCGCTGATTACAAAAGAAATGGCTGGTGATACATGTGGTTCTGAAAATCCTAAGTCCAGGTGAGTGGCTGTGGCTGATGAAAGTAACGAGTGAGCCCTTCATCACGAAACTGAATAAGCTGATTCTGACTAGACTCAGACTCTGACTAGTGATAACTAGAAACATAAGTCACTAACAGTAACAATAGTAACACTTGCAACACTAGTAACACTAGTAACTAGTAACACTTGCAACACTGGTAACACTAGTAACTAGTAACACTTGCAACACTGGAAACACTAGTAAAAAGCATTCACTAATAACCAACAAGTTACCTAGTGACCTAGTGAGCGAGTGCTTGCTGTATCTTTGTGAAGCCTCGGAAATGAGCTGGGAAGTTAATTCGGCCACTGTTTGTTTCCATCGCTCACTGCTGTCTCTGTCTGACTGCCTGCTGAATCGAATCCAGTCACGACATAAACGACATAGACATAAACTAACTAACCTGACCTAAGCTAACTGATGCTACGTTCAAATGGATTCGGATTGTCCAATTTGGATGCAACGCCGACTGCTCCAACTGTGTTTGACATTTGGAAACCGACTTCCGCAATCCCTCATCCGAAAGTCAAGTCAACAAGGAGAGCAACACTGGCCGGCTGACGCTTTCAGCGTCTCCAAAACCAAAATCTAAGAAGATTTGTCAAACTTCTTTTGCTTGCTGATTGTTGGGTACACTTTCCTCCAACCAACCATCTTAACATCATTCTGCTGGCCATTCACTTTTGGGTGAACTGCCGGCAGAGGATTGCCCTTTGAACTCTTTGCAGTCGTTGCATCCCTCATGCAAGCACTGCAAGGGCAAATGCCTTTCAACAAGAGCTTCAAATCATTCTTTACATCGTTGGTACTGATCTTCATGATGGTCTTCGGTTTCTCACTTGGCTTGGCCTCAATCAAAATGATCTTCGGCTGTGGGATCGATTTGGATGACTGGCTGGGAGGCACAGGGTATGGACGTGCTCCGCCTGCCAACGGTTTCATCGTAGTCTCGATCTTCACTGCCAAGTCTGCCGCATTCCCTTCCAAGTCCGAAATCTTCTTCTCTTTCTTCTTTTTCAGGGAACTATTCAAACGCTCTGTCGCCGCAAACCCAAACACTGGCTTGATGCGTCGCGCAGGTGGTGTGACGGTGACATCTTCCCACCAAGCTGGCACCATGCTTGGGTTTGGCCTCCCAATCCATGGCAGCTGAGCCATTGCTCGCCGCTCAGCTAGCACTTCTTCAGGCAAAGGTTCGCCCATTGATTGCTGAGGCAAGAGGTTGGTACACAATGAAGTCTGACTTGATCAAATGCTATCGGAATGGAGCGCGGATCTGTCAGCATCTCATACATCTACAATGAGCACTCAAATATGAATATGAATATGCAAGGTTTGATGTTTTGATGATGAATAAAGTAATGAGGATTGATAGCTGATAGCTGCTGCTAGCTGTCTTGCTATTGGCCAATAGTCACCAAGTCCAGTCCCAGTTGAGAACAATGCCAGGGTAAATTCAAGTTATATAGTTAGGCAAGCCCAGTGTCTACTCTACTAAATCTACTTACGATTGAAAACCTTCAATCAGTACACTGTGCATCGTTACACTACTACATTACATCGCACTAGATTTCATTACACTGTATCAACGTGCATCATCATCACTTGCGATGAGGGTGTGAAATGCCAAACGACCATGTATTACACGACCATGCTGGAACATGCCTGCCGAAACTAATTTTCAACCAGCAACATGTTGGGATTTGTTGGGCAAAGCTCAATACACAAATCAACTTCATTCGCCATTAATTTCATGAACTGAACAGAAAAAAGTAGTTGGGATTTAGAATCTAGAATACATCATGATGTTTCGAAGTGTTTCCTCAGTTTGGCCTTGAATGAATCGAACCTCCAAAGCCCAAAGCAATGTTCAGTTCAATGTGTCTTCTGCAAATGAATTGAATCTAACGATTTGATTGACAGTCTATATATGTTTTATCTATATATTTACATTCTTTGTCTTGAAAGCAACCCGTGTTTGTATTTCATGTTTTGATCTTCCACACTATTTTTCCATCAAGCCAGAACTCCAACCAATCAATCCAACTCTGATTTTCTACTTATACTATACTTCATCTGAAAAGATTAAACGTCAAATCAAATACATTTGCTGAAAGTGAATTCCAAGGCTATCTTTAGACTTTCATTTAGCTAATTAAATTTTGAACATTGATTCCACAACTCTGTTTCCCAATGAATTTGAAATCAATCCCTGCAAAAAGATTCCACACTTGCTTAGTATGTTGTTGACATTGATTCCACACATGTTTCTTTTGAGTCAATTTAAAATCCAGTGAATCAAGCTTTTCAAAATTGATTCTATCAAGAAATGCTTTGTAAAGTCAGCTGTATCATTTTTGAGAATTTTTACAGAACATGCTTTTCCGAGTCAATTTAGAATCACATATTGGAAAATGATTCCACAACATTTTTTCCAATCATCTTTAAATCAATTTTTAGAAAATTGATTCCAGCGCAGTTTTATTCGAATCAATTTTAAATCAATTTTTAGAAAATTGATTCCAGCACAGCTTTTTTCGAATCAATTTAAAATCAATTTTAAATCAATTTTTTTGAGTCTCCAAAAAAAGATAAAAAATTGATTTAAAATTGATTTTTAATTGATTTTCCTCAAAAAAATTGATTTTTAATTGATTTTTAATTGATTTTCCTCAAAAAAATTGATTTTCCATTGGAAATCAATTGAAAATCAATTAAAAATCAATTTTTTTCAATGGAAAATCAATTTTTTTAAGGAAAATCAATTAAAAATCAATTTAAAATCAATTTTTTTGAGGAAAATCAATTAAAAATCAATTTAAAATCAATTTTTTTGAGGAAAATCAATTAAAAATCAATTTAAAATCAATTTTAAATCAATTTTTTTTCAGTTTAGCATCCTCTCGAAAAATTGATTTAAAATTGATTTTAAATTGATTTTTAATTGATTTTCCTCAAAAAAATTGATTTTAAATTGATTTTTAATTGATTTTCCTCAAAAAAATTGATTTTAAATTGATTTTTAATTGATTTTCCTCAAATTTTTTTGAGGAAAATCAATTAAAAATCAATTTAAAATCAATTTTTTTGAGGAAAATCAATTAAAAATCAATTAAAAATCAATTAAAAATCAATTTTTTCGATGAAAATCAATTAAAAATCAATTTTAAATCAATTTTTTATCTTTTTTTTGGAGACTCAAAAAAATTGATTTAAAATTGATTTTAAATTGATTCGAAAAAAGCTGTGCTGGAATCAATTTTCTAAAAATTGATTTAAAACTGATTCGAATAAAACTGCGCTGGAATTAATTTTCTAAAAATTGATTCGAAAAACAATTGCCGAACAATATTTGCAAAAATGATTGTGAGATCACCATGCCAAAAAACCATAACATTGATTCTTATCTAAACTAATTTTTGATTTCAATATTGGTTTGGAATAAGCAACAACTATTGAAAATCACACGGTTGAACATTGATGATTGATGTTGATTTGAATTTACCCAACGGAATAAAACTTAGTGACCTAGTGTTGGATTCTGAAGATGCTGGCTTCGTCGCACCCTGGAGAAATTGATTTTGACAATGAGTGAGTTTGATTTTTGCTGAATCTACACAGGGGGTAGCAAAATGCGAATACATTTGATTCATTCACTACAGATTCTCGGATTCTCCACATGACATCGCCTTTCTAAATGGTAGGGTATACATGGTATACCATGCGCTAGTGACTGGATGACTTGGTTTGGATTGATTTTATCTATTGAACTGCAAACCTTGACCTTGACTTGATCCCTGGAAAGTTTGGGATTAAAATAAACGGCTAATGATGAATGATTCATGATTAATGATTGATGTAATGGTTCTGACCAAAATCAGAACCGCTTCTTGAGTCATGGCGCTGACCAATCAATATTCAATAACTCAATAACCAACAAATCTGAATATAGTATAGTTTATGCACGGGTGATAGTTGATAATGAAACAAAGGTCAACAAGCTATACTATTCTTCAGACCTAACAGAACTTCAACCATTGGTTTGCCCATGATGATTTGATACTCATGTTGCCTGGGTCACAGCGATCTGATTTGTTGCATCGCCCCCCAACCCCAACCACTGTGACACTGTGAACCAAAGATTTCACAACCATTCATTAACAACTAACAACGATTACAAACCATGGTGTTTATCACTAAATTACTCATTAACAACCATCAAAAATTGCCTAATATCAACCACTATTACCAACCACCATTAACAACCATACCACCAATGAATGGCTACTTACTAAGACATCAACCAAGAATCACAAGCCACTAACTATATCAATCATTAACAGCCAGCAGTTTGTTAGTTATCCGTGGTTGCAGTACCCAGTTAAAGCCATGGTTAAGCGGTTAACCATAGTCAGGCCATAATTAACAAATCACTACCAACCAGGGTTAATCTAGGTTAGCTAGAATAATTCGACTGACAACCATGGTCAACCATTAAACATTGTTAACAGTCATGGTCCAACCTTAATTCAAAACCATTACTTTGATTAACACCTATTTAAGTAACTATTTCCAACCATAGTCTATCACCTCGGAAGGGATGATGATAGTGGTTGGCATCCTTCTCATTCTCACTAGTTGCAGTTAATTCGCAGTATTAACATAGTGTAATGAAGACAACACAGAGAAGTCTAGCAGTAGCATAGTAGTTAGCAGTTAGCTGCTAAAATCTAATAACAAAGTAAGGTTCCAGTGGTAAAGTCTTCTACTGAAAGGTTCCAGTGGTAAAGTCTTCTACTGATATATGTTGGTAACTGGTAACTGTTGGTATTGCATATGTCAACATCATAATAATGATATTTACTGTTACTATTACAAACATCCTCAAAACTTCAACACCCGTGCGCCAGTGAAGGGCCATGGGACCTCATATTCTTCATGGTCAACGGCACGAGACATTTCTTCACGCTGTTGTTGTCGCAGTGGATGGGAATCTGGAAGAAGAAGCTCAGCCAAAGATTTCGGTCCCAGCAACATCTGCTTCTCTGTGATTACCTCCCAAGATCAATTGCACAGGTGGCATAGGGCATAGGGTTTCCCTCTTCTATTAAGAAACTGCTGCTGCTGCTATTGAGTGACTTAGCTGAGGAATTGGGGCCTGTAGGTGGAGAATGGCAACTGACAAAGCATATGTTGATAGTGGCATCATATAGATATACAGTATAGAGTATAGATGCTAGGCGCTAAGTACTTGTTACTTGCATACCCTGAAGCCACAATGGCTACCCACACCGACGTTGACCCCTTCAGCAAACTCTCTACTAAGCTGCTACTCATGCAGATACTTTACTCAACTAAACTCAGACTCTACGCTCCTTTACTGTTACTATGGCTATTTATTTTCAACTGTTACTGAGTTACTGTTACTGTTACTGTCACTGCTACTGACTGCACGACCCACAGTCAGCTGTCGGGAAGTCCTTCACGATTTCCTTTAGCTTCTCCACGTCAGCTTTCTGAAACACGTCTTTTCGCAGCAGGACCATGTACAGCCTTCCAATCGGGAGAGATCCGGCGGTGAATGATGTGGAAGTGGAACCCATGGGAAAACCAGTCTGGGATTGAAGAGAACCTTTAGTGGTCGTAGTGACTTTAGCGACCTTTTACTGATCTTAGCAAGTGTTGATTCCTGAAGTTTAAGTAAGACCATTGTAAGAACGATCCCTCACTAGTTCATCGTTAACCGTTAACCTTGACAAGGTAGTGGTGTGGATCACTAGTTACTAGTCACTAGTTAGTCACTAGGCACCAGTCTTCACAAAGCACTTCGGTTTGTATTTAACAATGCGAGTAGATGAATGATAAATACATAATATATGTTTTTTTATCAACAGTTCAGTCAAATAGTCATTATGGTCCGTTTATGAATATGTGCTTAGTTTCACAATTTAGGTACTGTAAGTCTAATCTAAACTCTAAACCTCAGAAAATTACATGTTCAATCTGGTCAGGACAGTTGACAAAAGCATCAACACCCCATTTACACTTGTTAAGCCCCAGCCGATGTTCCATTTCTTCACATTAAACTATGTTGAAAAGTTTCGAAAGGCTGATGTCTTTTACCAAAAAGTAGATCAAATACTTGATATGGTAGCAACTCATTGTTAGGATCTGTTTGTTCAATCTTTGGGTCTTGAATCCTTGGTTCTCCAGTGGAATCCATCATCCTAGTCTAGCATCGAGAAATCGAGCAAACATGCACACCTTTTCAACACATAGAGCCAATAGGCAAATTGTGGAATACCAATCATATAATAATAAATCAAACTCGCGAAGTGGCGACATAACAAGAACAATCGTGGTTTTAGCCCTTGGTTTTGATATGGTGGTTTCTCAAAATTGCAGTACCCCCCCTAAATCATGCCCTTTATGTATCAGATCACTTATAATCATAGAGCAGCCATTTTGGGGGTCACCTATTTTGAGAAACTTCCATATGTATGCATAGGATGCCATAATGATAGATTCGCTCGCATCGGGTACCCGTGGTGGCAGTGACTGCAATGGCTGAAGTGGGTTAGCCTTGAGGCTCAGGGCTTAAAAAAAGTATTGAGAATGGTGAAGTGCAAGTGAGCATGAGTGTAGCATGGTCTTTCAAAAGATGAATTATACTTCAAGCTTGAAGTTTCACATCCAAACACATCTCAAACTCATCAACCATGGATATGTGGTGCATCCCACCGGCATATTTGAATCTGATAACTATATTGGGTGTTTCTTTTTATCTAGCTAGCTACATGCCTGTTCAGCCTATCCATGGTTCCATCCATCAATGAACCTCCTTGTTGGTGTGTCTCTTTGCTCGTTTGTTTGCTTGAATGTCTCATCGATCAATGATCAATCATTGCATACCATACATTCCCATCATTGAATGTAACTGGATCTAGACTCCTCTTGCAAATGCAATATAGTGAGTCTGTGGGATATGTATTTGGGCCGGGCATGTTGTATGCGCTTGTAGCCGCTTGTATCTTCTTATGTGGATTGTAAGATGTATAGCGATGTTAAATAGGCACATGTTCATTGATAATCTTGCATGAACACGTGTCATGGTTCTGCGGCCATTAATGAAATGTTGAGAATCAATATCAAAATTTCTTTTGCTCAAGCAGTTGGTGGTAAAAACTCTCAGGCCCGAATAGGTCCTAGCCCCAACAGCTTAACAGCCCTAACCCTAACCGGCCTAACCGTCCCAGGCCCCCTCCAATCCACTACTACTCGATTTTTTTTGCTCCACATGTGACAGTGCTGCCAATCCTTCAGATGGCTGCTCTGGCAACAAAGAATGCTTTGCTTGGTTCCCGAGGGTAGTTCAATCATTCACTACGGAATGGTCTTTGGTTCCTCACTTTCTCCTTCTCTTTGTTCCCGTTCGGCATTCAGCAGAATCTCATGGCCAGGACATTGTTTTACCATGGCACGTGCTTCTACACGATCTGAGTGTTTCCCTACTTTCATTTTTTTGTGAGCGTCTGCATCGTCAAACCGATAGGCGTTGGCAAGCCAATCGGCCAGCAAACCCACAGGACGGCCCTGGCCAGCTCTATTCTTTGACTCGCTTTCGATCAAAGTACGTTGGCGTAAGCATGTACTCCCATGCAGTGGGCAATGGGCTCGGATAAAACTAAACGTTTTGTTGTGTCTCATCTCCCCCAAATCACCCAAATCAATGACATGTTCAGCTTGTCCAGTTGCTCTAACGATGCCTTCTACAGCTCTTCTGCGTTTGGTGGCCCTGTCATTTTTGGAATCACTTGAATCACCTGAGTCATTTGAACTGCTGCTGCTGCTGCTGGAGTCTGAACTTGAAGATGAAGATGACCCCGACCCTGCATTTGACGCATGTCCATCTGGTGGATGATCCTTCAGGGTAGGAATAACCATGAATAGCCAATTGAGTCTGAGGATTCTGGATTGCCAACTGCAACTTGTGTTGCTGGACTATCTCTGATGGTTTCATTTCATATTGTTGTTTCTGAATGCTGTGTCAATAATATTAAGAAAGCATACTAAGCTATACTGTACACATACATTTGCATACTATATTGTTTTCTATAGCTATAGCTACTATATAGGTTAGTATAGATATGTATTAATAATTTGGCAATTCCGTCTAGTAAAGTACTTTTTATATTTTATATCAGCTGATGCTGCCGACATTGAATTGGATTCCAACATATACAATGGTTCTATAAAAAATGGTTCATTTAGTTAAGTTTAGCACCTTCAGTCTAGTCACCCTCTAGTCAGCCTAGTGCCCTTGTCCTTGTCCTCATCCCAATTACCAATGTTTCCAAACTCGTTGTCATTGGCTATGTGCTCCAGAAACTCTTCATCAGAAGATGGCCTTTCCTCTACCAGCTCGTTCAGAAGATGCAAGATCCGATCAGCTTCGTCATTGTCTGATTCCAACGCACTGTCCTGTTGCAAATTATTGGAATCATCGTCGCTACCAGCACCAATATCATCCAAGTGGGGACCGGGGCCCTCATCATCCTCTTCATGAGCAACTGGTACATCATCGTCAAGTTCATCCAGAAAATCATAGCCGTCATAACCTTCATTTTCAGCATCAATTTGGTCGAGAACATCAGCCACTCGTGGCAACGGTTGTCTGGGTAGGTTTGGGGCCCTAGCCCTAGCTCTAGTTCGCGCGGTGGAATCCGGTTTTCTGGCAGTGTCTCTTGTCCTTTTTGCTTTGCCTTTCCGATATGCAGACTCGGCTTCAAAGCCATTCCAAACAGAAAAAGGCTGTGAATACTTTCTGATTCTAACGTATCCGGACTTGTTCTCTTCTTCTGTCAAGATTTCGGTCCAGTCATCATCGATGGAGTACATTCTCACTGAGCATTGCTTCTGGAAATCGATGTTGTCATGAAAAAAATTGACACTCAGTTGGAAATGGTCTATGCTCACATCATCATCCACAAACTGAAAGTCACGATCACCATGCAAGTTCAATGTTGCAAGTTCTATGAAATCTTCGTTCCAGCTGACTTCTTTTACAGGTTGCAAGGGCAAAACCGTCATTCTCCAGGATTGAAAATTCACAAAGCCAATGTGAAAGTAGAGAGTGGCACTACTAAGACTATGCGCTGGTAAATCGACATCACCATCCACATCCAGCGGCTGCATTCTTGCACCAAGAACAATACCCCCCTCTTCCAGCAACAATCTTGCTTGCGACTTCTTCTTGTCTTTTGACCAGCAAAGGAGTTTCAGTCGCTTCACCAGATTTTCTTGAAAGAAAAGGGCCGCCACTCCTTGAATCCCGGGAGTGTTTCTGCAAACGCACAGACCATTCTGAAAGCAGAGTGATGGCTTGAACATATCTGGGTCCAATGCTTCAGCATTTGCATCATTTCCCTGGCTGTCACGAATCAAGCAAGATTTGTCAAACCAACTTCGCTGCAACTGGGAATTCAAAGATGTAGACTTGGCAGCTTTGTTGTCAAGTGTCAGAGCAGCCTGGGCCATGCACCCCAAATCAAACATCTGGATAAACAGTAAACCACATGTAAGTTCGATAACGATTTCACTTACTAGAGACATGACATGTGTTTGGATTTTTTTGCTAAAAGAGCATCATACACGTAGGTGACACTACATTCAGGCTCACTGCACACTACACGAATTATAATGATAATGAAATGATAATGAAATGATAATGAAATGAAAATGAAATGATAATGAAATGATAATGAAATGAGATAAATAATAAAATGATAATGAAATGATAATGAAATGATAAGAAAAGAAAAGGAAATGATAATGAAATGTTAATGATAAGGAAATGATAAGGAAATGATAATGAAATGTTAATGATAAGGAAATGATAAGGAAATGATAATGAAATGATATAAATAATAAAATGATAATGAAATGATAATGAAATGATAAGGACATGATAATGAAATGATAATGAAATGATAATGAAATAATTAGAATCTAGAATGAGAACGGCGTGCTCATGTCTCAGCTCAAGTGAAGTGGAGTCGTCAAAGTCCCAACTCAAAGCAAGTCACAGCAGCAAGGGAGGCAGCATCAGGAGCCATAATGACTTCATTGACATTCGATGCGATCACAGGAAGTTTTGTGGCCGAATCAAAGGGGCCAACCAAGGAAGCCACTTCTGCACGATCAGATCTCGAATTCAAAATTTGAGGGCAGTTTTTCAAGATTTCTTGAGCAGCTGACTTGACAAGTTCCTCGTCCTGAATCCTTTGCTTTGCAATCCTTCTAGTCAATGACCTTTGCTCAGAAACAATTGCTTTCACGCCCCGATCAAATGAACACTCAACCGTGGCAACAATGGCTTTTCCGACTGATCTGTTTGGAGCATCAGGAGCGACCACAACTCCAGAAGAAAGCACATCTGGTTGAGGCTCAGCATTTGCCCTTGCCAGTCGCTGTTGTGCATCACTGGCCGCTTTTGGAAGAGGCCTTCCAAATGCTGACTGCCGCTGACCTTTGTTCTGTCGCCATGCAAGAGTGCCAAGCTTCCCAAGCTGGACATATCGTTCATGTTCTTGTGGGCTCAATTCACGGTACTGCTTTGCAATGTTCGACATATTGGCTTTAGACAAGCGAACACCGCCATAGCATTCATGAATGAAAGCCCTGAAAGGGCCCCCACCACCTCCACCACGTTTTCGCTTCTGACCATGTTTCTTGACAGCTTTGGTTTCCTTTGCCTTTGCCTTCCTGCTTTCAGCTCCTGTTTGGCTGGTTGCATGGTCAAACAAACGTTGGCACTGCCTCACCGTCCATGTCACGTTGACTGATTCAAGACTTGCTATCCATGTTTGCAAGGACTTCTGCACGGTTGCCCTTCGAGTGAAAGCATGCCGGGCCTCCATTGCCGAGATGTCTACATCTACTCCTGCTGCGATGGTTTCTAATGTCAAAAGTGCCTCTTCACTCTGTTCTTGGCCTGAAAACCTTTTGAAGAAATCTTGCGAAAACTCGTCTCGCATGCATGGAGGTTCGTTGATGATTTGACCCACAGTGTCACCAACCCTCTGAAGCAACAGGAACAGCCGGTAAGGGTGAGCCCTATGAAAACATCGCATGAGTTGATGCATGGCACTCCCGCACCTGCTCAATAACCTGAAAGCCAGGGATCTGTGTTTGAGGTTTCGTGCACCAATGGGAAATCCCAAAGGGGACCGACCGAAGCTATCATAGATTCCACGGATAGCATCAAGGACCTGTCGACCAGCAGCTACTTCCAGAACACGGTATGTTCTTTGCACCCCTTTGGCACAACTGACCCGTTGGTCATGTTCAAACTTTGCACTGGCGAGGTAGAAAAACCTGTGCTGCAAAGGCCTTATCACAGATATTGCCTGCATCAGAAGCACCAAGCGCGGCAATGGGTTTGATTGAGACCATAAGCCGGCCTTATGCCGGAAGGCTCGCTTTTGCGCAACGCTGACATCCACTGCTTCCCCACTCTCATGCAATGTTTGTTTGAAGCTTTGCAGCAGCTCATCCTCAAGTGGACCCGTGGCAAATGCCAGAGAAACGCTCGGATCACCGTCCTGCATGAGATTGAAAAGGAACCTAAAATTGTCAATCCTCCATGTCACTGTTACTTGGTCTGGTAGGGTATAGAGTCTAGAGTAATTAGTATAGGGAAGCTGGAAACTTTTGGAACCTTGTGGAACCCTGGAACCTTAGAACCCTTCAACATCAGAAGAACCTGGAAACCTGCACCTGGAGACTGTGGAACTTTCGAACCTTAGAACCTTGCACCCTTGGACTGTTGATGAGACAATGCTAGCTGCTAGCTGCTACCTGCTACCTATCTACACCACCGATCTTAATATTTATTTGTCATATCAACATGTCAGGTGACATACTGAGCCCAAACAATGTGTAGTGGTAGGCATCCTCATATGATATATTATAATTATAACTATAATGTACCGATCCTTAAGCCTTTAATCTTTTCCTGCTTTTGAAAACACGTCCTGAGCACGGCAACTGCTGGTTGGATTTGCCTCGTCACAAAGCGCATCCAAAAAGGCATCGTTCTCTTCTGCAGGAAAACTTGCCTGAACTGCTTGTAGATTTGGAGCACCTGTGAATTTCATCATCAAAGGCTTGAACAATCCATGATGTGCCATCAACAATGCGACCCATGTCACAGCTGCTTCCTGACCAGTCCAGCGTGATGGCACATACCGTGGCATCTTATGAGGCAACAGCGCCCACATCAGGGCCTTCTTGATTTTGGCTTCGGTGTGTTGGAAGTTTTTGCAGCACCCCTGAGGGCAGAAATGAATCACATCAGTTGATTCCAGGTCACCGTTCAATATCTGGCTGAGAATGAACCGTTGTTTCATTCGCACAACAGTTCGGGAGTCTTTTTGACTTCGGGACAACTCATTCGGTAGAGGCAACAGGAGGTCAAAAATTTGCTGCCTGAATTCGACGGCGCGACCCTGTGGTGGAACATCGTACACAACTTCCAACTTTGACAAAATGATGTCACAAAGTAATGTCCTCAGATTTGCCAGTGAACCCATGTCCCGCTGGCATAGTGCAGTTGACAGCATACCGGATGTATCCTGACCCACCAGTTTGGCTGTTACATTCAGGATTTGTGCAATTCGATGTGAATCACAAAAAAATTGTGCTCTGACCCACGACATATCCTCTGATTGAAGCTGTTTTTCAGCGAGGATGTTGGCTGCATAACGGTCAGTTGTCGATAGGTGCAACTGGTATGGAAACTTTGCTGCTAGTTGAGGCAAACCAGGAAGAGACTGCAATATGTTTGTCAAACACTTTTTCGTACAAACTGCAGTGGTACGTTCAATGGCTTGCAACAAGGTGGGCAAGCAACCACTCCAGACCCAGTAGCTTCCATCTGAGACTTTCCGGCAAAGAATTCGTAGTGAAAACTCCGTTTGCATAAGCTTTGTGTGGTCTGAAGTGTCCTGAACCCACTGGTCTCTCGTTTGATCAAACACATTCACCCTGTTACGTAGGGGAGTCTCGTCACATCGGAATTTGCGGACTATGACCAATGGAACAAGTTCACCGGAGTCAATGGCAGAGGACAAACAATGCAGAATGTTACCCCAAAGGATTTGTCCTGATTCAAACAATGCGCATGCTGCTTGAATGGTCTGATCTGCAAATGTGTTTTCCTGTATGCCAAGATTGGCAGCCAGGATGCGATTGGAACCGATAGGTGCTTTCATGAGGGTCATGATCAGCGAATCTTGGAAGTCACCAGTAGGCCCTTGCAATCCACAACAGGCAGCGTTAGCAATGCACTGCTGCAAGAAATTGGCATTTGCTGCTGACATTTTCTCCTGCAAAGATTGACTCACAATGGACAAGACCCCAAAGGGTTGGGATTCGGATGGCCGCTGTTCTTGATTCTGTGGTCGAATTTGAACACTGAGACTTGTGCTGCTTGCTGCTGCTGGTCGCTCACAGTCTCTGAAAGAACGGGCCCATCCAATGGAGCCAGGCACAAGCACAGGGTCAGATTGAATTTCAACCTCTTGTTCTAGATTTTGCTCTGCGATAACTTGACCAAGAATCCTAGTCACTCCTCTTGGTCTTCCACGACCCCTGGCCCTACCTGCTGATCGTCCACGCCCACGTACACCAATGGAATTGCTAACAACTGCATGGTTGCTGACGTTGGTGGGGTGACTGCTACTAATGTTGCTGCTGCTGGCAGCCGGCTCAATCGGTTCATATAAGAAGGATAAGTCTTCTTCTTCTTCTTCCTCCAGGTTCAGTTGCTGTGCTGCTTGCTGTGCTGGATCAGGGGGTTCAGGTTCCAATTGATCATACAAGAAGGAAAGATCATCATCTGAATCGGACTCAGTGCACTCCATCAGCCATCAATTTGAGTCACAAGTCCATTGCGTGTGGTGAAACATAAATGCTGAATTCTGCAGAGAACCAAAAATGTCAAGTATTAAGTCATCAAGTTGATTGATCACTGATATGATACAACTTTGATCTTATGATGAGTGAGATTGAGATGAATCTATTTGAGTACGCCGATCCACTTCTTACACATGAGTTGCGCAAACAGTATTTAATTTAGATTTTGATTTGTTGGCTGTTAAATGTCAACTGTTAACTGTGTTTGTTCTTATTGTTCTACCTTTAGTGTAACATACCGGACTGGACTTAATGCTAATCATATGATATAATATTTGTTGCTTTCATGTAATTAATGTAGTTTATGTAGTATTGTTTACTTAGCTACTCAGTATAGTATAGTAAAGTAGTAAGCCGTGTTTGAGGCACAGCAAATCTTTTGAAAATCGCTGCTGTTGCTGAGGCTTTGAACAAAGTGTCTAAACGCAATTGCTGAACTGAGCCATGCCAGCGAAGCAAGGACACTGTACACCTGATCCATCAAAAAAACAAGACTGGCACCGATAAACAACAATTCAATAACGGCAAGCAGCGAAAACAGGGATCAAATGATCAGATCAGATATCGTGAAGTGCTCATCAATCAAAAGGTGCTGACCAGACTACAAATGAGGCCCTATTCAAAATCATTCTTAGCAAGCAGTGACTACTTCCATCTTGTGGGTTGCATAGGTTTAAAATCATGATCATAATCCATAAGCCTTAAGCTTGAATTCCCTTGGTGATAGAACCACTCCCGGTTTCCACACGCTGGCATGGCACCTTGGTCTTCGCACTTTCATCCATATGGCCGCATCGAGTTGAAAAGTGTGCATCAAATATCCACCATTACGAAATGCCACTCGGGATAGGACTTGCACAAACCTGAAGACGATAGGCCGGTAAGCTTGAGAGGCTACGGGCAGGGGTACTTGTGACTTGTGATTGAAATTGTAAGTCCAAAAGTCACGTGTAGCCTAGTCAGGAAGTAGATTGTCATGGTAGGATCTATCCATGGCATACCTTGAAAAAGCTTGGCCTTAGCCTAAGGCCTAAGTCTGCAAACATCACAACCACTCAGGCTTTCCTGTCAATGTAGTGTACACTTAACCTTAGTCTTAATCCATCTCCCAGGCCCAACTTGAAATATAAACATTTGGATGCATGTACCTAAACAGAAAGTGATGTATTGTATTGTATTGTTGTGTATGTACATATCTATGTATGTATAAACTACATCTGTCCATTTATGTATACCAAATGCATGTATGTATACATATAGTTATATTTATGCATTGTCATCATAGTAACTATAGTAACCTGGGATGCATCACTCATTTTTTACCCATTAGACTTAAACTTCATATCTCACTAGTTACATTGCATATGCTGCGCCTATCTGACACCAACAGCCAATTACTGACTAGTAATATTAGTAATAATTACTTAATTACTGAGTTGCTCAGTGGCTGAATGGCTGAGTGGCTACTCTGAAAAGAAAGCAGCTCTCTCTCCTTAACTCATTAACATGTGTATTGTTTAATACTACATAAATATACTTACTAGATGCAATTTATATCCAATATACAATTGACTATTGACTATTGAATGGTAGCAGGCAGCAGAACAACGAACTCACTATCTATCAGACAGAAAAGCCAAGAAACTGTTTCTTGGGAGTGTCATGCCCTCCTGCAACATAGGGTCGATCGAATCCTAAAACCTGCTCTGATACTAGGATCTTGGGTTCATGCTTCTCGACCAAAGCAACCACATCTGTCATAGTCGCTTCGTACTCACCGTGTTCTTGCACTGAATCCTGTTGGAATCTGGATGTTCGGGCCGTGCTGAAAGGGTGGCATGGTGCGCCAATGACACCCAGAGTTGGTTCTGCAGAAGCAGCTGTGCAACTGCTAGAAGCAGGATGGCAGAGGCAAGGCTTATCGTTGATTTGATCTTGCATGCTACCAAACCAGTGCAACGGAGACTGTGGACCAAAGTTGGCATCGCAAAATGTCTTGCACTTCTCATTCAGATCGCTGGCGCTGAGGACCACAAAGGGTATATCCAAAGCCTCCACAAGGACATACAACCATGAACCATAACTGCCATGACTGGTAGAGTCTGGTAGAGAGGATGTCCCACGATCACTAGCGGTTTACCAATGGCACCACGACTATGACTTTGACTATGATAGCCGATACTGGGCTGATACCGGTAGCTGTTTGCTGCGCCAGTCTTGTTCTAATGATTCTAATGATTTTCATGATGATGAAATACAATTGTCTCTTTCTCAACACCTTTGGTACTTGGCAAGACACCCATACAGCCTATGGCCTATATTCGAGAATTTTGTTGAGCTGTTGAACTAGATTGCTAGATGCCATTTGACAATTCCATACCTGCCTGCATACCTCCCTACCTACCTACCATCCGATCCCATCTGTCCATGTCCAAGCCTCCTGAGTCAGTTACTGAGTCTACTGAGTCTGCTGCTAGAATCTGCTAGAATCTAGAATGTGTACGGGCCAATACCTATTTCTATTCTATATTATACTATATTACAATTACAATATGTCATAATATGTGTCACTTCACAACCAACCGTATGCCGTATGCTATGACATATATATCATTCAACAATTGCTGACTTGTCAATGGTGGCTTCAATCAAAACCAGTTCTATGTCCTAGGATGTGGCTAGCTAGCATCTGAAAGCTCGAAGCTACTCTGTCTGGCTACACAAGTTTTTCTGGCCTTGAAAGCAGAAGCTTCCGGAAGCATTCCACTGCAAGCGCTGAGAATCTTTACTGGCCGGACATCTTTCATACTGACCTGCTTTTTGGGGATTTGAAACTGCTTGGTATGCTCTTTGAGAAGA
This sequence comes from Symbiodinium kawagutii, assembly GCA_009767595.1. Classification (NCBI taxonomy): domain Eukaryota; class Dinophyceae; order Suessiales; family Symbiodiniaceae; genus Symbiodinium; species Symbiodinium kawagutii. The sequence continues at coordinate 331,997 of VSDK01013299.1, forward strand.
GCACTCCACCAGGTTGCGAAATGACAAAACATGTAGCAGCCATCTTCCGTGTCTGAACTGGAAGACCTCAGTGCCTCAGCAGCCTGGGCGTCATCGCCTTGCTTGGCAAGCTGCTGGCACAGTTCGTTACAAAAATCTTCTGCATCACTCATTTTGAGTGTTTTCACTTCAAGCACTTGAGCAGGAAGGATGTGGCAGCGAATGGCTTCTGACAATGCCACAAAGCAGCTAGAATCTGGAATCTAGAATGTGGGATTCTAGTTCTAGTTCTAGTGACTAGTGACTAGTGACTAGTGTTCCCCCATGCTCTCGCGCTGATCAATGGCTGGTGACACCATGCCCGTATTTTTTGAGGTTGCTCACGTTATAATTCTAATTGTGATTGGCTGGGATGAATAATCATGTCATAATCGTAATCACATCATGATAGTGGATTTTATCAAATAGCAATAGCCGGAATTGTTTGTCGTCGATTCAACTTGATTCGCAGCACCTACCATTACCATTGCTCATGCCAGACTCTCACGCATGTGGTGTGGAATCGTGTGGAGTGTGGAACATGAAATATGCCATATCAACATTCAAAAAAATCATATGACATATGATAAATGATATAACAATATATGACCCAAAAAACATAAGCTCCCTCTGTGAGCTTTTGAGCTTGTCACCAACTGGAACACAAAAGGAAGAGAGGTGACAGCAGGACAAGGGTTGGCAGGAGAAACAGAAGCAGCTAACAGCTAGCAACTAGCAGAAGAAAAGAACACTGAAGAAAGGATGTGAAAGGTAGACTGACTTGACTAGACTAGACTAGACATGGAACAAGAAACATCAGAGAAGGAGCCAGAAGCCGCAACTAAGCACCAGTCAAGTGTCTCCAAGTAGATAAGTCAGTTTGCACAATTGTAAGATTGCGCACGCACACACACACACACATGAGACAGTTTTCCCAGCAGGAACAACGAGTAAAGACAGGAGACAAGTTAAGACGGGAATAACCACAATCCCAAAAAGACAGAACGCAAAACCACATTTTGACAAAACAAAAGTCACGGTGACATGTGTTCTGATTCAAAAAGTCTGCCAAAGGTGCAAAAAATGTTTGCTTATACCGGCACGATGCTTCAAAAATAGCCACCAAGGACGGCTACCTGCAACATGTCTTAGGTATTCTTCACAATGCTTCTGGGTTGTCACCTGCACTTCCAGCTGGTCTGATCCTTTGGTCTTGGAACTGAGCATGCCAAATTTGAAGCCCACCCAAATATCAATTGCTCATCACCAACTTCTGAAAAAACAATTTTTGTTTTAACCAAAAATCAATTTCATTTTTTGAAAAGTAAGTGGACTAGTTTTATATCATCAATCCTTTAAAAAAATCAATTTTCAAAATCAATTTAAAATCAATTTAAAATCAATTTTAAAATATTTTGACCTGCACTCAACAATTACCACGTTTCTAAGTCTTAACATTACGTATGGACTAAATTATCTCATGAACACGGATTGCTGCATACGTCTTCTTGCTGAATAACAATAGATTGCAGTGAAGGTTTCAAAAAGCCCCATTCACCTTAAAAACACCCCGCACTTCCATACCGTTATCGTAATTGATGCCCTGAACTCTGGCAAAAAACACGTGAAACTTTCTTTGGGCAGCAAGGACCGGAAAGCAGTCACGCACGACCACACACGCCTTGTGAGACTTGCGCTGCCAGAATTTATCTGTCTGAGCACTTTGCCAGTCAGAGAAATACCTGAGGCAAAAGCAAACCAATGGAACTTCAAAAGCACAAAATCATTCCTCTCAGGAACTGCGATGCCTGGAAAAACATGGAAAAAACACTGGACCTTTCAGAAGAGCAAAAAGAGATAGAGGAAGTACATGTGAAAACCTTTACTATAGGGGGCTTTTCAAAATGTCTTTACCCACTTTGGTGCAAAACCCTCCTCCTCTTGGGGGCTCGCTTTTAAAATCAATCATTCGCTGGCCCAGCAACATCCTGAACCAAAACAGTTGAAAATCACATGCACCATTGCGAAATCTGGAGTTCGTGCCACAAGTCGCTACCGCGGTTCACTTCTAGCTGGCTTCGGAGGAGGATGAACTGCAAGAATTCGTTTCGACAATTCAAGCATTCAAGCATAGGAGAAAGATTGACCATGTCATGTTTCGTTCCCCGCGCTAGCGGCACCAACTTTAACTTCTTGGGAAGCTGGACCAAACAACAACATGAAGATGTAAAGAAAACGTCGTGTCGAGGGATACTTCAGGGGTTCTTCTGGACTCTTTTGTCCGCGCATTGCTAGCGCGGATTTTGGGGACAGGTCTTGGCGTTCAGACAAGTTGCGTGAAGACAACAAAGGTTGTGGTGACAGAACAGAAAGATGATAAGGCATTGAGAATCATAATCACAATCAAAATCATGATCAACATTATCAACATGATGCTAAATGCTAGCGCGGAGCTACCGCAAACCTAGCGCTAAGGTGGGGAACCATCGTATTTAGCTGGGGGCCCGCTATTGTTAAAACCATCATCGTTGGATAGTTTCGCTCCTTTCATCCTGTTTCCTTGGTAGGGGGTTTTGAACGGACCCATATTTATCTATAATTATAGAATAGAATATATTCTATCATATTCTATCCTTATATTTATCCGTAATTTCAGCTATGTTATCCATATTTCTCCGTAATTTCAGATATATTTATCTATAACTATAGAATATTCTAGCTATGATCAAATAATTTCCACACCGTGAAACAGCCGCGACATTGGAAGCTCCGCTCTCCCAGCTGCGCTTGGAGTTCTCGCACAGCAAAGCTGATCTCAGGCTCAGTGGCCATGTCCTGGTGCTGATCCCTTAGTGACAGCCAGGGACACCAAGGGTCCTGGTAGGGTCCTGGTAGGGTCCTGGTAGGGTCCTGGTAGGGTCCTGGTAGGGTCCTGGTAGGGTCCTGGTAGGGTCCTGGTAGGGCCCTGGTAGGGTCCTGGTAGGGTCCTGGTAGGGTCCTGGTAGGGTCCTGGTAGGGTCCTGGTAGGGTCCTGGTCGGGGGTTGGGTGGGTCCTGGTAGGGTCCTGGTAGGGTCCTGGTAGGGTCCTTCAGGGTAGGGTCTCCTAGGGTGGTCCTATGGTTGATGAGTGCAGGCTGATGATTCATGATGGCAGGCAGTCCTCAACATCCCAGGCAAGATCTGCATCGCATAAGACCTCGCAGCGGCACTTCACATGGGGAACCTCTCGGGCTGTTCCGCACACATGTTATGTCGGTTCAATCTGCCACAAAGAATGTAGCATCCACACTTTAATCACTTTACAGGGAATAAAGTTGAGAATAGTTGAAACAAAACCTGGAGGTCGGAAAACAAACCCGCTCTATCTTGACTTTCCTCGTCTCGAAGCCCGAGGACTTCTCGAATTCAAACAGTTACACCGGTGCTCATCTCTGCCATCTACTCGGCGATATATCGCTTCAACAGCCACTCATCGCGCAGAAACAATCGGACAATGCGCAAAGGCAAGCTGACAGATTGATGAACTTCATGTGTTTTGCATGGCTGTGGATGGTTCAGAAACAAATAGTAGGCTCTAAGTGACGGAGCTCTCAGCTGTCATTCCTTTAGTTTGCATCCATTCCACAAAGGATCAAGGGATTTAGACTGACATTTGTTATTCAGCAACTGTGAAACATCTGCTGTGATCCTCAGAGCCACCCTGGTGCTCCCCTAAGAAATTACCACTACAAACAATGACGAACAACCAAAAATGGATGTCGCAGTATCATGTGCGGCTCAAACTCCCACGACCCTCTGCCATTCACCGACAACATATACGTATTCCCACCCATCAGCAGCTCTTCCTGCATTGTTGACACCATGAGTCAACAAGACTATTGAGTGCCTGAATCTCGCAAGTGTTCAGCTCCCGAACATGAAGACACATAAGCAACCAAAGGACTGCTTTGCACATGAAGGATGGTGCAGGTAAGATTAATTCGAAGAGTTTTGACACAAAGTTGGTCAACCGACTTTGACACCAGTGAACAATGTGAACACAAATGTGAACACAAATAATGACATGATTGTGTCAGTGGGCCCAATAGATCCCAAGTTGACCCACGCTGCCAGGGCAAGGGATGGCAAGAGCTCATGTCCAAACAGCAATGCATTCAAGCGACTGCCTGGGAGCTGAAGTTCCGCCGTATCTGCGCAAGAAGGCTGTAAACACAGGGGTCTCCCAGCACATTTTTGTGCAACCCTTGGCCACTTTTGAACACTTTGAAATGGTTTGTAGTGCTGCAATATACCGTGCTCACTGCTCACATAAGAGATGGAGACCAGCAACCGAAAATGCCTTAATTATAGGAAATTCTGAAGGAAACAGGATGGTGCAAGTCAAGTAGTTGTCGATTTGCATACTTCTTCTAGTTCATGCGCACAGCAAAGCTCCACGCAATGGTCGGCTTGGGCTACTTTGAAGTTTCCATATGTGGCATGCCTCTTCTTCCATCATGAACGGAATTCAAAGGGCTTGCCATGGCACACCATGGATTGATAGTGCTAACGTGACACCCTTGCTTGATTGCACCTGCCGTAGCAGGTCTCCCGTGTTCATTCTCGTGAGTCCTCAGCGTTGCTGTGACGTCCATCTGAGTGAGACTTGCAACTCACATCAACTCGCCAAGCGCCGTCAACACAGATTTCGTAAGTCTGCGAACGCGCAAACAGATATTCCAATTGCTTCAACTAGTTATATCCTTGCAGGTATCAAGCAAAAAGGATGAACGCACAAGACACAATCAAACATTGTGGTTTGGGGAAGTGCTTCAGCAAATCACTGGGCCCCCCTTTTTCGAGGGCTTTCTTTAGTTATCCGGATTGTCTGCAGGTATGTCTTCCCTTTTTGGGCCCTCAGGTATTTGTATTCATGAATGCAAAACTGGAATTTCCTATAGATGGTGATACAATGAACAACGTGCAATCTGGTGTGACCAGAATCAGAGGAACACTTGAGTGAGGTCCAAAAGGCATGACACAACTCTGATAAACAGAATTGAAGGATGAAGGCGGAGGTTGAGGACTCCAGAACACTCTGACTCAGACCATGGAAACAAAATTCCATTGCCACCAGAGCAGCTCTGTAAGATTTTCTGCTTCGCGGTTAGTTCCTGCTCTGAACAGTGCTGTTGACAGCTGATGACGGCTGTCACATCTTGGAAAAGCCACCACTGACATCTGCACATCGAGTAGCATTCAAGCTGTGTGCAGAATTTTCAGCGTTTTTGAGCCGGCAAAACAATATGCAAAGAATCTCCCTGGCTTGGCACTAGTTAGCTACCTTGGCCCAGTGAGATTCCCAGCTTCACAGCCTTCCGTGCCACAACAGCCCTGGCCTCTGGCTCAGTCTCGGGCTCCTGATTCTCCTTGGAACTGTGCTCAACTCAACAGGGGACCCACCTTGCAGGAATGCAATGTCACCGAGTAAGCACAGCAAGAACCGGTGTGAGGGAAGCCACGATGACTTTGACGCCAGCTGGTGCTTTTGGTTCCCAACGTTTAACAAATATGAGCAGCAGAATCCAGGCGCCTAAACGATCTAGACACTTCCATATATGCCAAACATCAACTTCTTGAGGCTTATCATGGGCCCCGTCACATCTCCTGCCGCAGATCAGCAAAGGTCACCGTAGACTTGACAGGCGAAGAAGTCCCGGTTTCGCCGCAAATCCAGTGGCAAAGCGAGCCCAAGCATTGCATCTTGAGCAGGTAGAGGTTGTTATGGACCCTGGATGACCGGGGTTGGCCCTAGTGGCTCTGATACTAAAAAATGAGCTTGGAACGGCTGCAAGACTCTCAAAGTGCTCTCAGAAAATTGAAGAGCAACATGAGTACCTCTCCAACGCTGTAAGTGGTGTTGTACTTCGCTAGGGTGAAGATGTGAAGATTCAATATTGTCAACATTCTTTCTGGCACAAAGTGGCAACACTGCTGAAACTTTGTTACTTTCTAGAAAGTGATACACAGCATTTGTGCGTCGTTGTGTAGCATCTGCTGTCTAGCCTGTGAGTTCATGAGCAAGAGTTTCGCAGAAAAATATTGGGCAATCCAACAGATTTGGGAAGTTTGGCTCTTGTTAGGAATCTGGCAGTGTCAAGGCTCCACAAACAGGTGCGATTCGCTGTGAGCCAAAAGATCGTAGGGACCGCAGCATGTAGCCGGATTCGAGGACCCCCGAACGAGCTGTGCTCTGGGATATTGAGTCCCTTACTGCTCCAGTACTGCTTGAGAAACAATCCTAATATGTCTACCACCCCACACACACATGTTTTTTGACTTCTGTTTAGTACATAGCCTAATTGACAGGTGTTTCTGACTTGCTCTCCATTCCCATACTACTTCTTTAAGGAGGTGTCTCTTCTCCAATGCCGCAGATGTGTCGGAATGGACAAGTGGTCACCTGGCCATGGGTTCCGGACTCGTTTAGAGATCGCATGAAAATCCTGACTCTTGCTAAGGGTGTTCCTACCATTTCCCACCTCGTTTAACCTTTTTTTTGGGGGGACAAAACATTTCCAGCTGAACAAAAAACTGCTTCAACAAAAAGCTCTCGGTAATGTCTTAAATAGCTCGGCTCTCACCTACTTGATGTGAGTGGAGTAACAGGAGCACAGCTGCTCATAAAACTATGGCTAGCAGCAGTCAGCCTCAGTGAATCTTCAGGTTCATTTTGGCAACCGGTGTACCTTGCCTCAAAACTAAGTGATTTCCTTGGGACTAAGATTTGCGTGTGTCTTTGTTATTACGTGCGTTATACCTTCCTCCTTAAAAAAGGTTTGCAGCTTCTTGCTGTTCAGCGCTCCTTCGTCGTCGCTGTAAATCGACAAAGGCTGACCTAATGCCTCAAAACACTCCATGACTGCTTTGTAAACGTCATCACCATCTTTATTCTCGATAGGGACTATGTGACATTTTTTACTGAATATATCTACGCAAACTAAACCGTATCTTAGTTGACTTTTGATTTCAGAACCCACGTCGCGCAGCAAGCTCGTGACATCCATCAAGTCAATTTGAAATTCATACTTCGGGAACGGTGCGGTGTAGGAATTGTAGTTCTTGTAGTTTCTTGTTTGCTTGTTGGGTTGCGCCCTCATCCATGCAGATACCATATCCAAAGTTATGCCTACATCGACTTTCCTAGCCTTTTCGTACAAGTCTCTCACCGAACCGAAGCCCTCCTCCACGTCGTAGTATATTCTTTCCAATACTTTTTCTTTTTCCAATCTTGTCATTAAAAAGACTTATATTATAATTTCATGATATTTTCTTGTATCATAAAATCATAGTGAACTTACACCAAGAACCTCTGGCACTTCTTCGTTTTCTTGTGCTTTGCCAAGTTTGACTTACAGCTCATGGCAGCGCCGCATATATCACATACGCACGGTTGTTTCGTTTTCTCTTGGTAATATCTTTGGAAATACGTTTCGTCGTTCGGTTTTCTGTTGTAATATCCGTCGTCCTGCTTTCTCCATTGGGGCTTTGTGGGCTTTTGGACTGATGAAATTGCTTTATCACCTGCTTCAGACGAAGAAGACGTTTCGCTGTCAGTCACTTCTTTGTTTCCCAAACCGTTCCAAATAAAGTCAAAGGTTTGATTTGTCATCGGGATTTCAATTCCACTACTTACAAAGTAACAAGGCATATTGTGTATATATATAACTACCTATATATCTTAATATTTGTTTAAGTATTCTTATCCTCAATAGGAACTATGTATATGCAGTTTGTGTTGTGGCATCTCATAAAAGTCCCTAACACAAACATCAAAACGGTTTCGATATCAAAGTTCATAGGTTTGAGCATTCTACCCTTCCAACTTGCTGCCAGTTGACTTGTTTTGGAGACACCCGGTCCTGAAAACTCAAAAATCCAAACCCAAACACGCTTGGCGTTCAAAACAGTGAGACTTGAGCTTTGTCCCAAGATGACCCAAACACCAAACCAATTTCCCCCAAATCGAGCCAGTCTTGCCAGTTTTTGCCCAAAGTCGGTGGCTCATTTTCCCAAAATCGGTAACGGATTTCCCCAAAGTCAGTGGCTCATTTTCCCAAAGTCGGTGGCTCATTTTCCTAAAGTTGGTGGCTCATTTTCCCAAAGTCGGTGGCTCATTTTGCCAAAGTCGGTGGCTCATTTTCCCACAACCGGTCGCAAATTTTCTCAAACTCGGTGGCAGATTTTCTCAAAGTCGGTGGCAGGTTTTTTTTTCCAAAGTCGGTGGCTCATTTTCCCAACATCGGTGACGGATTTCCTCAAAATCGGCGGCTCATTTTCCCGAAGTCGGTGGCTCATTTCCCCAAAGTCGGCAAAATCGGCGACGTATTTTCCCAAAGTCGGTGGCTCATTTCCCCAAAGTCGGTGGCAGTTCTTGCCAAAGTCGATGACGGATTTCCCCAAAGTCCGTGACGGATTTTCCCAAAGTCGGTGGCTCATTTTCTCAAAGTCGGTGGCTCATTTTCCCAAAGTCGGTGGCTCATTTTGCCAAAGTCGGTTGGCTCATTTTCCCAAGGTCGGTGGCTCATTTTCCCAAGGTCGGTGGCTCATTTTCCCAAAGTCGGTGGCTGATTTTCCCAAAGTCGGTTGGCTCATTTTCCCAAAATCGGCAACAGATTTCCCCAAAGTCGGTGACGGATTTCCTCAAAATCGGTGACGGATTTCCTCAAAATCGGCGGCTCATTTTCCCGAAGTCGGTGGCTCATTTTCCCAAAATCGGTAACGGATTTCCCCAAAGTCAGTGGCTCATTTTCCCAAAGTCGGTAGTTCATTTTCCTAAAGTTGGTGGCTCATTTTCCCAAAGTCGGTGGCTCATTTTGCCAAAGTCGGTGGCTCATTTTCCCACAACCGGTCGCAAATTTTCTCAAACTCGGTGGCAGATTTTCTCAAAGTCGGTGGCTCATCGTCCCAAAATCGGTAACGGATTTCCCCAAAGTCAGTGGCTCATTTTCCCAAAGTCGGTGGCTCATTTTCCCAAAGTCGGTGGCTCACCACCCAACATCATGCGCTGACTACAGCAGCTACCGCGCATAACTGCTCGACATGCTGCTTTAGCCTGTTAAGAGTTCACCCTTGACTGGCGAGCCCGTCAAGGCTTGGCTCTTCTTGGTGCGCTAGCCAAGGCATTCTCATATACACGAATACATAATGCCTATGATGTGCTTGTGTCCAAGATTGTCCACTAGGTCTTTCCTCCGATTTTCCATGCATTTTCCATCAGTTTTCCATTCAATGTCCTCTCAGGAAAGCGTGTCAACATTCACGAATCCTTTTCTCACGATTCATGCTCTCATCGGTCTCTGTGGTTTGGGCATATACAACGCCCGAGTGAAGGGCGCCTTGACCAGCTGTTGGGTCACGGTTCCTACACCCGCTGTGCGCACAACCTGCTGGACAAGAGTGTCAAGGCAGTGTCAAGTCTCGTATCTGCACAGTCACGCAACAGCGACATCCACTCTGCATCTAGAATCTACTGCAAAAATTGAATTCGGTGAAACTATTAGATATTCTACCATGTCCCTTACTCTCAGATTGATTTCGCCTCAGCCGCGAGGGGTAAGACAAGTGGAAAGCTAGACGCAACGCTACTGAGAAACGCACTACGCTGATGGCACTGTGAAGCCATAGCATGACCTGACTGGGCAAACTCAAAGGCAGCGACAAACAAAATGCATCAGAGTCTAATTTGCAAACACGATGCGCCTTGACATCATATTGAATGAATTCCAAGCTGTTTTGACAAACGATTTGACCAAGTGGAGAGCTTCGAAGTGCCACGGTTGAGCTCGGCATCTTCCTCCTCCTTTTGCCAAAAACCGTCCTGCGCAATTGAACAATTTCCTTCCTGCAAAGCGACTGGTGAAGGGGTGCCATGTGAAAATAGCACAGAAAGGAGTAAATGGTCAGTGGGAAGAACAGGTTAGCTCTCCTTTTGACTGTAGATGTCAATCTTGAAAGATGCGGCAGGGAGCTCCGCCTTCTGTTTGATTGCCTGACACGATGATGCTCTCCAGCAAATAGCAGTCAGGTCAAAAAAAACAAACTCTTTCAGGTCTTTGAGCTGGGGGCTTCCTTCAGATCATCGACCTGAAAACAAAGCAAGTCGAGCTGCGGTTTACGTATTAGCAACGTGATGAGGAGTTCGAACGAAGCACGCAAAGACAGCAAAGTATTGCAAACATTGTTGCATTACATGAAATCGTGACAAGCAAGCAAGAAGGGCACAGCAAAACTAAGGTCACTGCGTTCGCCAACTCTCCCTTGACTTGGAAAGCGCTGCCAATCTGCTCGAACTTCTCATCATCCTGCAGTCTCAAGAGGCACTGAACAACTCACTCATGCCAGCACCACCCTTTCAACCAATGTCCGACCGTGCTCAAAAAAAACACACAGCAAACATTTAAGCCGCATGACAAGCAATGCAACGCACCATGCAAAACATTTCGAGACATGGCAACGTGGCAGTGGGAAATCTCTTGATGAAGTTTCGGCTGAACAAACCACTTGTATTTTAACCTGACACTAGTCAGAGGAACTTCCTAAAGGAACAATGCCATCAACCGTTGCAGTGGCTCTTGCAAATAACAATGCTTTTGACGCAAACCATGCAAAGCAAAACATGAAACAAACATATAGGGATGACAAGGCGGCTGGTTGAACAGTATCACTCGAAAGGTGAGATGCTGAGGTGGGAACAGTCAAAAGGACATAGCAAAGGAACAAGGGCATGGCAAAATATCATACAAAGTCTTTAGTCTAAATCCTCTCTATCAAATTGAGGAAGATGTTGCAAAGATATCATTCAACAAATCCTGAGGAATAAATATGCTAGTGTTTTATGCAAAAAACATTTACTTCTCCAAAAGAACACGGCAAAGGAACAAGCAAAGGGCAAAGAAACAACATCTTGCGTCTAAGTCCTTTTCGAAGTGGAATATGAAGACATCCAAATAAACAACTATGCAATCGCCCCAACCCAGCTGAAACAAGACACGACAAGGCAAAGGATGCCAGAAAAAAATCTCTTGATGAAGTTTCGGCTGAACAAGCCACTTGTGTTTTAACCTAACACTAGTCAAAGGAACTTCGTAAAGGAACAAAGGCATCAACTGTGGCAGTGGCTCTTGCAAATAACAATGCTTTGACGCTTGAGTGGGAGAAATGATGGAACACAACCCTACCTTATCAACATGACCAATCAACGCTGGTTTTAGCACACGAACCATGCAAAGCAACACATGAAAGGAACATACAAGGATAACAAGGCTGCTTGTTCAACACTTGCTGCATCGCTGCATCACTCAAAAGGTGATATGTTGAGTTGCGAACAGACAAAAGGGCACAGCAAAGGAACAAGGGCATGGCAAAACATCATACAAAGTCTTAGTCAAAATCCTCTCTATCAAATTAAGGACGATGTTTGGATTACATCTTTTAACAAATACTGATGAATGAAAAACCTTGCAATCTTCTCCCCAAATAGTGCTGAGCATTACCAAGAACATAAAATGACACAGCATTTTTTTTCATAGCGGTCTTACACATAATCACATGTTTGGCTTGGGAGGAGAGTTACATTATCACCATCAATCCATGTAGTTTGCTGCTGAGTTGGCATAGACATGATGGTTTAAATCGTAGAACCCAATACAATTGTGCTTCCTCGGTGGAGCAACTGACTGGCACCGGTCACTCCTGTCCTCCTTCAGTCGCCTCACCCACACTGCTCCAGCTTGTTGTGTGGTGGTGCCTTGCGTTCAACAAAAATGTTCGTTAGAATGTGTTTTAAGCATACGTTTGGTCCTTTATTGTAACATGTTCAACCGAAAAGGGATGGAGAAAAATAGTTCGCGTTTCCGATAAATGCTCCTGAAAGACTGAGAAACAAACTGCAAAATGACTGGGGCTCATAGTGACAAGTGGCTGTTCCAAAACAAACGTCTTTCTTTGAAGTCCAAGTTGCTTGGTTTCACTGCGTCCACCATCCGCTGGATGCACTTGCGTGCGTATGTAGTTGGTGGAATGAGAACCCGCACAGTACCTGGGTCTCTGAACATATCTTCCTTCAAGGCTTCGTCAAAGAAAGTAGTGGTCTGTCTCTCGATGATGGCGCCGAAGTTCTTCTTGGCGATGATGCGAGCGCTCTCCTGGCTCTCCGTCTCCTCTTTTGCAGCGCCATCCTCTATTGGCGACCATCCTTTCTGAGCCAAGTTCTCCATGTGCTTCCGAGTGAGAGGGTCGCCCACGAGGTCACCTAACCCGGCATTGCCTCGGACGTTGAAGGGGTCGAAGAGCCTCTCCTGACCCAACTCGAATTGCTGAAGGAGCTTGTCGACTGCCTGGTGGCACAAAAAAACGTCTCCACCGAAGGTCTCATAGAACTCCTGCCAGCCCACAACACAAATTCATTTGCGATATGCCGATTTGACATGACGTTACACGCACACAGTTCCGACCCATACATCCCGTGATGAACTGATTACAAGGAATTCAACCAAAGAACACCAAAATCCGACCCTGTTTTGCACGAGCATGAGCTAACAAAAGCAAGCTTTAGAAAAGCTCCTGTGCCAAGTCTTGAGACAAACCCCAATCTTGCAGCACAGAAAGGATAGGCTTCTCTTCAACCTACGGAGCTACAATCGTATTGAGGGCATCATACTTGTTGAAGCCAAGAGCTTGTAGTCCCAATAGGAAAGCATAGTCGGAGGCAACCAGAATAACAGACGCCTTCCTTTGCTCCTTTGTCAGCGCCACAAAGGTTGCCAGCGCTCTGCAAGCTGCTTCTCTTCTGCCATTCCCATTCCCACCGTTATCATTGGGAAAGGCGATGTTGGCTTCATCAACAATCATGACTGGAAGCTTCTCTGCAGCGGTTGTTGCCGCAACAAAAGTGTTGATGAAATCCTCAGGTTTGTTGATGTTGAGAAACAAAGCGAGAAGAGTTTCCACTGCACCCTCATCATCACCCTTCTTTAAGTCCGCTTTGCCACGTGCTCCAGCAACCGCCGAAAGGGCGGTAACCAGCCGTTCTGCTCCGAATGGCAAATTCTTTGTCGTCCATCTTCGCTTGGCTTCTTCTTGCAAACATTCCAATGCATCCGTTGACTGGGCTTTGCTCGGGAGACGCGTTTTCACGTAGAGCACAGGAGCTTCCTCGCCAGCATTCTCAACAACGGTCTGCACAATTTTAGTCTTTCCGAGGGACTTGCCCCCAATGACGAGGTGCAAACCGGACGCTCCCATAGCCTGACGAAGTTGGGTGACATCTTGAACTGTATCACAATTTACTTGAGATCTTGAGCAACAGTCCTTTCACATCCAATCAAAAATGCAAGAGGAAAAACAGTCTAATAACCGCATCAACTTACTTAACGACACCGAACCTTTAAACTCCAAACAGAATTCAAAAAAAGCTCATGAGAAACAACGGATAGCTCAACCGCACTGCCTTATTCAATTCCTTCACGAACTCCTCTCGCCCAGCAACGGCGTTGCTCTTCTGGTAAGCCTCTGCTCTGTTGCTCACATCTTTCAAATATTGGGCGGTTCTGATGCCTTCATTTTGGGCAGTTTCCTGTATCCGCTTTGGGATGCTGAACGTCAAATTTTGGAAGCCGTAGACCAGCAAACAACCAATTGCAGCAAATCGCACACAAGAAGCTGAAGTGCTTCTCTTGCAAGCCATTGCACTGAAAAAAGGGTCGCAATCAAGCAATCAAAACTGAGTTTCGACCACTGCTCTGTCAACTTCTTTGGAATAGTTCTTCGTTTGTTGGTTCGACAGTAGTGCTACTAGTACCCAACACTGTTTGTTCGATGCGTTCTGAATTGAGCGCTCTAAGACTGAGCTGCGACCCACCTGCAAGCTCCAGGAGCGGATTGCGGGCTGGAAATCCCTCATTGCTTTTGTGTTTTGAGCCCAATGTGTTTGCAATGCCTCATGTTTTAGGTACATAGTTAAAAATGCGTTTGCAATTTTTGGCTTTCGGAGTTTGGGGAGCACCATGTCCGGATCCAAATTTGTAACTCTTTTTCCTTCGCACCGGAGTTCGGCAGCAACGGAAATTGAAAAGAGTTGACACGTATGGTCAACCATGATGATGATGATGATGATGATGATGATGATGATGATGATGATGATGATGATGATGATTATGATGACGATGATCATGAATGATGATGATGATGATGATGATGACGACGACGACGATGATGATTATGATGACGATTATTATGATGATGATGATGATGATGATGATGATGATGATGATAATGATTATGATGACGATGATTATGATGATGATGATGACGATGATTATGATTATGATGATGATGATGATGATGATGATGATGATGATGATGATGATGCTGGTGGTGGTGGTGGAGGATGCAAGCAGCCTTTTAAATCTGTATTTCGAAATCTGTTAGCTCGTGATCTTGGGATTTGCTACACCATTCACTTGAGACAATTCTCTTAATCATTGTATTCCCAAGACCAGTAACGATTTTCATAACATAGAATACTTTACCAACATTTCTAAGCACAATAACGCACATTGCATCTGATCGTCTTCTTTGAGACCGCATTCAGACTTGACTTCGCTACTCTCAGATCCCCAAATCCTCTGGCACAACCAAGGCTTTGCAGAGGGGGCACAGCCGCGCATGCAGCAGCCATTCCTTAGCGATTAAACTCTAGTCTTCTCCCAGTTGACCATGGTTTACCCACCGGTGCAGCGTTGAGTTGAATCGACTAGCCCCAAAGGTTTTGATTTCAAGCCTAGAGAATGATAGAGCCTCTTTGAAGTATCTGTAGATTCCAAGGGAATGGAATTCACTATTACTCCATCCCACTCCTATAGATTTCAACACATTTGTTTTAACAAATTTGCGGAGAGCGTGACCACCGTGTGCAGCTTGGGAGCTCGAATGCACTCCGTGTGGTACGAGTGGCAACAAGGCAAAGTCGTGATCATCTCACCTGCGGCCAGCTGATTTCATGTCAGAGCTGTTCACCGGTATCCGGTAACGGTACAGACGGAAAATACATTGGGTTGAAGGATTTTGAAGGATTTAGCAGGATTTTGAAGGATTTAGCTGGGTAGCAGGATTTTGAGGGATTTAGCAACATTTTGAAGGATGCAGCCAAGTATTTGATGCAAATTCGATTGCCAAGGCATCTTTGCAGCTACAGATTGGCTCAGAAAGAAAGTGTTCCGAAATTGTTCCGAAAACATTGGAAACAAAACATGACAAAGCAAAGCAGCAGCTTTGAAACCAGTTTTGTTTCGAAGGTAGCACCAGAAACACACTAAATAGTGAACGATCAGTTGATTGATCCTCAGTGCCCTTCGTTCTGTTCTCTGTTTGTGGCGACGCTCCCCAGTACAGACTCACAAATGCTGGAAGTTTCTCCTAATCCTATGTAGCCATTCAGACAGACAATGAAGTGATGGCATGGACGGCATGGACAGTAGCATCGGAGCGAAGGTTCAAAATCAGCTCTAAGCTACCAGCCTGGTCTTGGGACCTCCAAGCAAATGGTACATGGTTCACCTCAGCGCTTCGCGTGACATTGCCTGGATCGAAAATCATCCAAGGTCCGGAGCTCTGTCCACTTCCCTGATCAGCTAGTGAGACTACGCTACCACAGTAGCAGCTAGTGAAGCTAGTGACATAAGTGATCTGTCTCTATCCGCCGCTGCATATATGGAGATTTGGCAGTGGGTCAAAACCCCGTACCCCTTGTTCCCCCACTATGAACCATTGTTTTCCCTACTATTGTTGGTGATTACCCCTCATTATTGGTTGATGAATATTGTCCCACAGCCATTTTTCTTGGAGAAGTGAAGCGATGTGTCGATGTCTTGCGATCTCTGATCGCCCGCCTTGGCGGTGTGTGGTTGCTGCCACCTTTGCAGGAAGACGAGAAATGACGTCTTCCACGACACTGGGATCCACTGGAGAAGTCCTGACACCAAACAATGACCAAAGATGAGCATACAAAAAACCTGCAACGAGAAACAATACCCCAGTTCACTCCTTCGATGCATTTACATGGTCGATTCACAAAATTGTCTGTTCCATTGCTGCCGCTGTAGCTCATTGCAATGCCAAGTCCTTGCAGCAGCGTTGCTCTCACCAGTTCCAATCAGGTCCATGAAGGAACGGGAATGGCGCAACGATAAGGCTGGAGACAAAGCACCTGCAGGCGGAGCCACGACTGAAAGGTTTCCATGGGTTTTCACTGGATGAAGAACGCTTAACAAAGTGTTGGTCCATGCTTATGAATTGTCAATGATAACAACGGTTGCTAATGATGGTGTTGCTGGCAGGCCAAACCATTGAATTGAATAAAGCACAGAGTTCATTGAAGATATTGCGGGTGAGTGAAGGGACCAAATGTATCATGTATCATGGTGAACAGCTGCAAACACGAATTCTGCACTTGCTGCCGGTTTGTTCTACAACAATCAAAATCAACAAACAATTTATAGAAAGGACGTGACAGGGATTTAACAACTTCTCCAAACGACTGTGCTTAAGCAGTGCCTGTGACTGTGAGAACTGTCAGCCCACCTGTACTGGGAGTGGAACTACTTCCTGCCAAGCGCAGATGTCGCTCCTTCCAGCACGTGATGCTGAAAATTGCAAATCGGCCCACCCAATCATCATCAAATTTTCATGATTTATCAATGGCTAAGTTTGATGCATCATTTTCATCAATGGCTAAAGCTTGATATATCATGATAGATCTATGCCATCATCTCGTCACACAAGTGCCCCATCAACGGCGCCCCATGAGGCACTCAGTCATGGCTCCTTGGCTTGTCGCTGCCGTGCATCCACACGTGCTACGTCTGCGAGGCACGGAGTCTGCACCAAATTCAGGCGCTTCAGCAGTTCCTGCACACGAGCTCGCCTGCAGGGTGGCCACGAGCTCGTCCATTTTATTAATCTCATCATGGCATTCATCAGCATAACATGGCATAACATGGCAAAACATGGCTAAATAGTCAATAAGGGTTAATCAATGATCAATCAGCATGACTGGTTGATCAACGGTTAGTTAATAGCTAATGGTTGATCATTGATTGATCTTGAATTAAAAGTTGATCAATGATTTATCATGGCTATGGGCTATGTAAGGTTGTTGCCATCACTCATGGTTGACAAACGGTTCATTCATCGTTAATCAATGATTTAAGGATGGTAAAACTTTGAAAGCAATGCAAGAAATGTGACCGTTGATAGTTGGATTTTCAACCGAAAATACTTCTGTACCCTTTGGGTGCAGGAAACAATTGAAACATATTGAAACTACATTGCCACGGCTTTGATAGCCTGTGCTTTGACATCCCAAGTGACAAAGTTTGAACTCCAACTCCAGGGTAGCTTCCAACATTCGAAGTTCAGGGGGCTGTCAAGCAGGGCTGTGAACTAAGCGATCTTCTGAGCATGACAACACGAGTGCTTTCCAGTTCTAATATGTTCCAACTATGGCAATCTATGGGTGCTCAGAAGCCGTCAGAAGAAAAGCGTACTGCAAGTATTGCTTCTGTTTTTTCCACGCTAAGCTGACACATGGAAAAGTAAGGAAAGGTAGGCAAAGTAGGCAGCATAGGCTTATCGGAACATTCCCCAGATACAATTAATTCTATAGCTCATCCAACGGAAGTCCAAAGGCCTTGCAGCATTGGATGCGTTGCTCAAGGCGCTTGTTGTAGTGAGTGGAACCCACGCAAACAAGTTGAATCATGGGCAGGAGCACGTCACCCCGGCAGAACACACTGCGGCCTCGTTTGCCGCAAAGCTGTGGGATTGGCTTCGCTACCACCTTCCTGGCACATGTGAATGTGACAGAGCACGAGCTCCAAATTCTGGCCCACCAGTGGTAAATCAGATTAAACAGGTATAAACAAGTATAAAGAGGTGAAGAATTACCTGAATCAGATCAAAGAAAGAACACATTACCTGATTCAGGAAATTTGTTGCTGATCACCAACCCTGCGTAGTTGGCACACGCCTTGTAGACTTCCATGTGGTTTTATGCACCTTTTTGTCTGTGCACGATGGTGATATCGTGGAGTGGGGTTGGGTGGGGCGGGGCGGGGTGTTGACCTTCACTTAAACGCCATCGCGATGTTGATGCTAGGCGGTGCAGCTTTGCGTTGGGGTGGGGTGGGAATCCTTGTGCCGCGCGTGTGGATTCGAGGTGGAAGCTGTCTGTCATCAAAGCAAACAATATCAAAAAATGCGCGCAAGCTTGTGCCAAAAGCTTCGGCCCGTCCTTCCCTAGCTGGCGCGCAAATTACTCACCAAGCATGGCGATCGTTAAAAATGAGCGGATGCCTGCTGATGTGAATGCATTGGAAGTAAAGGATGGTCAGACTGTCCTGTTTCCAATAGTTTTGGGCCTGGTATTTCAATGGGCCCGGAGACAAAATCAGGGACCCATGTCACCAACTGATCTCCTTCAAGCTTTGCAGCGTCTCAGGAATTCCCAGCAAAAATGGGATGAAATGTATATGTCTCAACACTGACGAAATGAAAACGGCGGTCGTTTTTCCAATATAGACGTGCAGGAGTTTTAAACAAATGCTCGTGAAAATATGCGAAAACCCTAGCCGTCTACGCGGCGTGTACTTAGTTATTTAGTTCTTCATTGTGCACAACCAGCACCGCTGCTGGATCTGCGGTCCCAACTGTAGATCACCGAGTAGGCTCGATTCCAAACCAGCCGTTCAGCTAAGTACTGTTGACACTGATCTGGCCAATCTATCCCGATCTTGTTGGCTATGGTTGGCCATTGACATCTATTGACCCCAACATCGAACATCCTTCTTCATCCTTTTTCAGCAAAAGTTAAAAATAAACAGCCCTTTTTCACCACCAACAAGTCTGGCACTGCACCCACGAGTCCTTCTGTGGCGTTTCACACTTCCGCCGAGGTGTCACTGGTGTTGAGCGCCATGCACCAACCTGGGGGATGTCTCCAGGGTGGATACTTGTGGCCATCAGCATAGAAGAGATATGGGTGTTTTTTGGAAGAGAGGTGCCCAAAAATATGATTGTGTTTTTCATAGAAATGTTTCTGAACGGATGATTTGGGGGTACCCCTATTTTGAGAAACGCCCATATAGAAGCTACGGTGGACTTTTTTAAACAACTGTAAGGGACCTTTAAAGAAACTAGGGTGGAAGTTTCAGAAACTATAATAGGATCTTCAGAAAGTACAATGTATTGTTGAGAGAGTATACTCGTATTGTGTGGCGGCGATGTTAAAGCCAAAATGGATCAGGAATAGTGGAACTGACTACATTTCCATACATCTCTATACTCTCACTCGTACAATGGCAAAATTTCTAGATCAAGTGCCAAGCATGGTGGAAAGACAACCTGCCCTCAAGAAAGGCATGAACCATCATGAACCAATGACCCCCTTTCAAAATTTCCTGACCTGGTGTGTTTAATCATGTCCTTGAGCTCCTCTTGGGAGGAGTGTGCAACAGTGCAGCCCTGAAAAGTGCAACCCGTGAAAGTACAACCCCCAACTTTCGAAGCAGGGCAAGCATTTCTTGCTTGCAAGTAGGGCTCGAAATTCAGCAATGTCTTTTTGAAACATCTTTTTCACCGCACCCGCTCTCGCTTCTAGCTGCAAGAACTGCAGCTTGAAAACTGGAAGCACCACAGGCGGCACCAATTTGCCGTGTCCTTTCTGAAAATACAGAAACGTTGTGGACCTCATGAGAGGTAGATTTTGAGCGACTGTTTTGAACGTTGCTCAAAACGGGGACTAATCAGCCCTTTCATATAAATTGCGCTTCGGCGACAATTGGAGGGCAATCGGTTTGTCGTTATTCACCAGTGTAAAACTCGTCTATGTGGAGCTTTATCCTCAATCTGTTCTCACCAGATCCAGGCAGGGCAGTTCCACAACTGACTTTTACCTCAGCATCGAAGGTCATCCATGGGGCTAAGACTCGGCATGGGACACCATTGGACACCGAAAACGCGCGAATTCGAATTCGTTGAGTGGGCGTTTACGTACCTTATTTTATTGTCATGCCAAATGCCGAGTTAGGATGTCTTAACTTTTTGGAAGCAATCAGAATGTCCAGCCCCGAAAGCAAGGTCGCACCAGAAAACTGCAATCTACTAAGCGCTTTTGTCATGCACGAGTTGCAGAACGGGCATAGAGAAATGATCTTGATTCCTTAGAAAGCAATCACACAAGGGGGCCTCATTGTCTCTGTAGGCAATTGTAATGATACACACATATGTCATGAAATAAATGAATACATAGATGAAAAGTAAATACATAGATAAACACATATATGTACGTATAGAAGAACACTCGGATCCTGCAGAATCGGGAGTGCTCACTTGCAACAGAACAAGGGCAACGTTGGTTCTTCCATTGGCCTCTGGGGTTTGACAGGGAATCCCTGCAACGGTCGTGCTTCCTTCCCACTTCTGTCCATGCTTCCCCGTTTACCTGGAGGTATCTGGACAGGTGCCCAGAGGACCTTTCATGGTTTTTCACACATTTTCACACCTGATCCCCTGCCTTCTGCTACTACTGTGCTTCACTACTTGCCACGGTGTCTGGTGGTTTGACACCTTTGGGCTGGTGGCGCTAGGTACAGTGCACCTTCAGCCTAAACAGCTCCACCAGAATCAACCCGTAGATTTTCGCAAAGTTGAGAGTAATTCCTCGGTCACAACAATTATCCTACTCGATCCTACTGCTGTATCGAGCCTCATAACTTCTCACAACATCTCACAACTGTCCACATTGATCAGCAACAGGTGTCATATCTCACCGGTCTGTGGAGTGTCGGCAGCTCCTCAATGCAGGCAGCTCCCTGCTTCCAAGCCTCTCCCGGCATTCGAAGCAGCAAGGGGCCGAGGTCCAGTTCTGGACACTCGTCGCTTGCCGCGGGAGAAGTTCGAACACGGGAAACGAGTTGCTCCACGTAGGTATCAACCTCGTTGCTGCGACTGAAGGTCATGCAAGATATGCAAGATGCACGCCAAAATCTGGAAACAATATGAAACAATCACATATCATATTAGTGTAAACATGAATTTGTGCGATGGCTCACATGTCATAGTATGCATGCATGCAACTATGTAGGCATGTGTATGAAAATGTACTGATATGAATGTGTATGATATGTGTTCAAGGAAATGTACATGGGCACGGCGGACTATGTGTCATAGCATAGACATTCATAGACATGTAATGACATGTATATTATTAACATAAGGGAGAGAGAGAGAGAGAGTCACACACACACACAATTCAACACTTCACAAAATATCGTGTTGTGTAAGTATGTGTAAGTCAATGTTAGTCATACAAATATCATGTGCAAGATTGTACGAGATGTATGAATTGGTGCCCACGTGTGTCTGTGCGTGTGCATGCCAAATTCATCGAATCTTGATATTGGATTAGTATCTTTCAAAATGGCTCCTTGGAAACCAAAACTCTAAGCGACAAGTTGGGTACTCACAACGACAAATTGATGGGGACAGTGTGTGCATTCAACGCTTTTCCTAAAATGATGCATATTTGGACTTACTATCAATCTCCACTGCTTTCTGCAGGGCCTGCGATGGGAAATGGATTTACCATTCAATCTTACACCTTCCCAAAATCTCACAAACAAGCATAACCTGTCTCTGGTAGAATGAGGAATTGGCATCACCGTACAAAAGAATATCACAGCCAAGCTTCCGTCTCCCAATCATTTGGATGCACAAATCCTTGGGAAGTCCGCGGAATGCTCTGTCCAAGTGCGTGATACACCGACCATAACCATGACCAAATAGTATCATCTTTTTGACCTCGCAGAATATGTAAGACTATTCAACATTAAGTACCCTGTATGAAGCTCAAAGACATTTTGCGTCAATAGTCTTTCAACAAGTCTTTCTTATTTTTCTTCAAGTACAATGTATCATTACACAAACCCTGTCTTGGGGCCCAAGCCATAAAGATAATTTCTACAGTAATTACCTTCTCCACAGAATCAACATGAACCATGTGTGCCAGCAAAGCATCACTTGCAGCACGACAATGGTCGCACGCATCCTCTGCATTACCAGCTTATCACATCAAATCACCGAACAGCAGCTTCTCGGGACAGCCAAGCCAAGTTTCAGAGCTTCCCCCAGTTCGTTCAAACAAAGACTGGTCAGCGCAAGCAACAGAATGCTCTGGTCCATCCCGGCTTCCCATCCCATCCCATCCCAATCCGGCAAGGCTCTCTTCAGCGTTGGCATGCCACGGCCGATGCTGGGTCTGTCAGTCTGCCGTTTAAACTTGAAATGAGCTTCAAGTATGTCCTTACATGCAGAGATCAGCTCTTGCCAATCTCCACCCAATTCTCTCAGAAAGAGATAAGTCTCACTGCAGGATGAGGAACTGTGCAAACAGAAGACTGAAGCAAGTTGCAGCAAGGTTGGGAAGTCTGAACATGGCTCTATTGTTTCCACCGTCACATTGGAAGGGCAAATACCGGTGGATCCACATGTTTCGAACATGGTCCCACAATCATGTGGCTCGGGAATTGGTTTCACAGCAACCTTGATCAGAACTGCTTGCTTGCAGGGTCATGGTTCTTGACTTGACATGTAAAAAACCGGTAGCAACTAGTGGTTGATTGAACCAACTGATGAGAAGCTGGTAGGGCTATCAATTGCAGTGATACTATCCCTGTTGTCTAACCCCGAAACAACTTCCGACGGCCACTTGGTGGTTTTCACACTGCTCAATTGGACTTGCCTGACTTGCCTTTGCAAACCAATTTTACTGTCGGATTACTGTTGCGCAGTTCTATTTGGACCTGAAAGGTCTTTGCCGTTTTGACCGGGCAGCACCCGGTGGACGTAATGTGTGACACCCCTTGTGACACTCATCAAACAAAGCGAGGCTCGTCGAGAAAGTTGTCATCCTCCTGGTAGGGATCCAAAAACACACTCATCTCCACCAGCTCCTCGTTGAGACCAAGTTGTCATGTCTTCTCGCTGCGCAGAAGCAGCGAGGGACTCTGGGTCCCATTGTGTTGGAGTAAAATTCTTTGGACAACACGGGCGGCTGAGGAGCAATGGCAATACCATGGGCTAAGTGCAAGGTTGAGTCAATCCCATGCTATGTGCATGAAATCAGGGGTACAAATCTGAACGTAGAATCCTTTGATCACAGACTTGTGATTAGCAAAGAATACATCTTTGCAACATTGAATCATCATTGAATCCTCAATCATGTGGTGATATCAACCCATGTGAGGCGTCAAAGAATCTCACGGGGCCAAACACTGGGTAGTCTGGTGGTGCTGATTTCAGCCCTCAGCTTGCCGCATCCGACTGCAACTCTACTTAGATGTGTCAATATATATATATATATATAAATATATGTGTGTTTAAACACATAGAGAGACAAGTCTAAATACATTGCATACACTGTATGTATGATTCTACAATTGTATCCTGTACATTCTCATATTTGTGTAGAAATTGATCTGGCTGCAACCAGGAACCATTTCCCCAAACATCCCCCAACGTCTTGCTGGAAAAAGGCATCACTGGGTCCTGAAATGATTCAACCGCCTTGGAATCCACGGAGCTGGTTGCAAATCCACGTCCTTCTCCCACTTTGGCGGAAGGAAAGGCTTGCTCCTGCCCGCGGCGCATCCTTCGCCGTTCACAACAACCCTTCCATGCGTCCATACACATGCAACACCACCTGGCTTTGTATCGCATCTTCCAATCCTTTAAACCATGCTGCCATGCTATATATCATAGTATGACATCCCGCACCATACCATGCTATACCATACCACACTACCATATTTTCATAGTCTGTTGTGCAATGCTATGCCATGCAAGATTCAATCATATCATTTAAGACATGTGTGCAATCACTATATCATCTTTCACTGCATTAGATTGTATCTGTGCATACTATGTGCACACACATATCTGTACAGTATACGTATTTAGAAACGTGCATGTATATTCATCAGGTCTCTGAAAACACAAGCCCACGGCTATGGAAGGTTGCCTCCAAACTCCCGGTTTGAAGGGGAGCTGAAGCGTCTGGGAGTCTGAGGTGCTCAAGGTGTCTATCACTACAGCCATGTTTCGTCTTTAAGTTTGGAATGTTTAGGGATGGATTCGGAGGGTGGTTTCTGGCCGTTCATGGACAGCCACACTGGAATAAACCTCTGCATGGAGAGGGCAAAAATTAGCCTGTGCCAAGCTCTTGCATTTCATTTTGGAGGTTGCAACTGACCGTAGGTGAAAACTACTAAACTGCCACTCATTCATCGATTGGCTGGCTGTTTGAAAGCTGAAGTGTCAGCATCTCCTAAACGACCCCAGCAAAGAGGGGGAAGCATGTTCAGTCCAATCTATCGAATCTCAATGCGCCCCCACAATTTTCTACGTTGGCCTGATCGCCTGATCAAAAAGGTCCATTTTGAAACTGCCGCTGTCCTATCTGTCAGCAGGTCTTTGGAAATGAAAACACCAGAGCAGCAGCACCAACAACAAGGAACAACAACCTGGCAACCCGCAATCAGCATCGGCAGGAACCACAAGAAGAAGAGGAGAAGAAGCAGAAGCAGAAGAAGACAAAGAAGAAAAAGTACAAGAAGAAGCAGAAGCAGAAGAAGAAGACGAAAAAGACATATAAATGCAGAATAATACGTGATACTAATAAAAAGAACACAAAGCAAAAGAAGGCGGAGAAGAAACAGAAGAAAAGAAGAAAGGAAACAAAATAACCAGGCGAAGAAGAAGAAGCAGAAAAAGAAGAAAAAGAAACATCAAAAGAAGAAGAGGACCCAACAGAAGAAGAAGAAGAAGAAGCAGAAGAAGAAGAAGAAACATCAAAAGAAGAAGAGGACCCAAAAGAAGAAGACGAAGAATAAAAAGAAAAAAGAAACCGCACAAGAAAAAAAACAGAAAAAGGAGAAGAACAAACAGAAGAAAAAAAAGCAGAAGAAGAAGAAGAAGAAGAAGAAGAAGAAGACACAAAAGAAGAAAAACAGAAGAAGGAGAAGCAAAAGAAGGAGAAGCAGAAGAAGTAGATGCAGAAGAAGGAGAAGCAGAAGAAGGAGAAGCAGAAGAAGGAGAAGCAGGGGAAGGAGAAGCAGAAGAAGGAGAAGCAGGAGAAAAAGAAAAGAAAGAAGGGGCAGAAAAAGCAGGAAAAAAGAAGAAGGCGAAGAAGACGGAGAAGAAGCAAAAAAAGAAGCAGAAGTAGAGACGGAGAAGAAAAAACAAAAGAAGAAGAAGCAGAAGAAGGACAATAAAAAGAAGTAGAAAAGGCACAAAAAGAAGATTCAGAAGATGAAACAGAACAAGGAGAAGAAGAAACAGAACATAGTCCGAAGGAGAAGCAAATGAAGCAAAAGAAGAAGATGAGGAAGCAGAAAAAGAAGAAAAAGAACGAGAATAGAAAGAAAAGAAGAGACACAATCAGAAAAAGAAACGGAAGAAGAAGAAGAAGAAGCAGAAGAAGAAAAAGCATCAGCAGCAGAAGAAGAACAACAAGTGAAAATAATAGTCAGAAAAAGAAGAGTCCGAAGAGGGGGAGGGAAAAGAGGAAAAACACAGCAAACGAAGATAGAGAAAGTAGAAGAAGAAGCAGAAAAAGAAGAAGCAACAGAAGGCAGAGAAGAAGCAGAAAAAAGGAAGAAGTAGAAGAAGTAGAAGAAGAAAAAACAGAAGGAGGAGAAGAAAACAAAGTAGACGAGGCAAATAAAGCAGAAAAGAAAAAGAAGCAGAAAAGGAGAAGAACAAATAAGAGAAGAAGTAGAAAAAGAAGAACAAGAAGCAACAGAAGCAGAAGAAAACAGAGAAGAACGAGAAGAAGAAGAAGAAGAACAAGAAGCAGAAGAAGCAGAAAAAAGAAGAAGAAGACAGAGAAGAAGCAGAAAAACAAGAATGAGAAGAAGAAGAACGGAAATGAAGCAGAAGAAGAAGAAACATAAGAAGAAGAAAAAGGAAGAAGAAGCAGAACAGGAAAATTAAGCAGAAGAAGACACAGAAGAAGAAGAAGGAGGAGGAGGAAGAAGCAACAAAAGCAAGCCAGCGACATAGCTAGATCACTTCAGTGGAACTTTTTCCATCTAGCTTCTGGTTCTTGTTCATTTCAACAAAAGGGCGCAGACAGGTGTCCTAAGGAAAGACATGCGAATTATGGCCCAGAAGATTTTTTCAGAATGTCAGCGATGACGTGTCTGGAACATGCGGCAAATTGTGGCAACCTACTGGGTAGACAATGGTTTTAGAATATGAGAAATTAGTTTTGACTGTGCGCAAAAAGAGTCCGGAGTCCTCTTGTTTCGAAAACAAAATTGCAATATGTTGCAAGGTAGTGTGAATGCATTGTATTGGCATTTGAAAGGATATTTGCGCATATGTTGTGGATTCACAGTCTTTTGTCTGATAGAAAAAACATGTAAATGTCGAGGCTTTTGCAATGTTTTGCAAGCCTGTTGGCGTATGGTAAAAAATCACTTTCGGGACCTTTGCAAGAATTACTGTATGTGACTGTATGTGTGTTGTTTGATGCAATATGGGAGAGATTTTGCATTGCTCGTTGGAAGCTACGAGGTTGATAGGGATGCAGTGCTTTAATTGCCCCATGTCTTCCTCGCAAAGGGAAAGGAAGCGAGTAGGTGGGAATTATGAAGAATATCCTGGTTCCAAATGCTTCCAACCCTACTGTGATCCCTGCTCTCCTGTCACATACCTCCAAGCTTATCGAAGCCGAAGAATAGAAATTAATGCTGGAGAATGGATGGAAGAGCTGAAGAGCCGGTTCTGAGCACAAGATGACACAAGATGTCTACCAAGTCAGCAAAACCAATCCTTAAGCTTCAATGGTTTCTCCAAGACATGTCCACCACCGCTGCCACGGGCCTGTGCAGAAGGCAAAGCCTCTGGAAAGGGTCGAAGCTGCGCATCCTCTGCCAAAGCGATGATGTGATGGTTGTTCCCCTTAGCCAAGCTGCCAGAATGACCGCGCCATGGCTCCAAACAGACATCAACAAAGATGTGACATTCAAGGGGCATCGAACACTAGAGAGGCAACCCTTTTTTTCACCTGGGATTTGTTCTGGACCCACACCATAGATGAAAATAGCTGAAAAATACTATGGGGCACAGCTTTGTGAGCAAACACACAGGGAACCAAAACTATGTCAACAAGCAAACAAAGAAGCAGAATCAAACTGGCTTCTCCCAAAAACATCTTCGTCAGCCCATTGCAAGAAAGTATTCAATCTTCCGCGGTAATCATTCACAATTGAACACATACCCAAAAGGCAGGTGGATCACCCGTCCTACTCGTGGGTCACCCATCCCACTACCACATCTTCCCTGCCATTTAGGGTCTTTGTGGACAGGGACAAGGGATGGTTGAGGGACATGGGGACATGGGGGCAGCAGGGCATGGGCAAGGAACTGTTCGTTTCACATCCGCCGTTCACTATCATACAGTACCTTCCCAACATCCGGGCCGGGACAGGGGATCAGGGGTGGGTTTAGGGAAGGGACACGGGGACATGGGGGGGGCATGAGCAAAGAACTGTTTGTTTAAATTCCAACCTTCTCTCGGGGCTGCGGGACAAAGGGTGGGGTTTGGGATGGGACATGGGGACATGGGACGGGGTTGGGGATGGGACTCCGGGACATGGGGACATTCATGGACTTTCTATGCCTTTCATTCAAACAGTTGATCTTATGAATGCAATTAAATATCTTCTGAATTGCACCTGTTTAACTTCTGCCTTCTGCGATGCTCGTTTTACTTTTGGACAGCTTCTGTGGACGGAGAGCTACCCCTGAGCTTGCTGAGTAGGTGAACCTTGCTCCAGCGGCGAATTTCCCACTGGAGTGAAAAGAGCACACCCTAAGAATTGAGCTGACTGCCAGTGCTTTCTGCAACTGATTGGTTTTGACATTCCTCTCGCATTTCTGCACACACTGGGTATCATCCCATACTCATAATGTCCAAGGCTGGATAGAGGAACCTCTTGGTCCAAATCGTTTCGTACTTGTTTGATATGTTCACAATAGGCACGGCGTCAGAAATGCACGCTCACTCTTTGTCTAACCATTCAAAACATCAAAGGGATGCACCTCCAGCGCCTTGCCCAAAGCTGCTAAACATATTTTCAAGATAACTCCCTTCGCCAAATTAGACATCAACACACACACACACACACAACTTAAAATCGATGCAAATGCAAGGCTCCGGAACTTGTAAATCAGGCATTGCCACGTGGAACAGGTCCTGAGATGAGCGCTCAATGCAGCGGACTGTGCGTGTAAGTCTCAGGGCAGGATGTATTTTCTCTCCCAAGAACTCACCAAGGGATCCAAACGGTCAATGTCTTTGACTGTCTGTGGTGACCATGACATGCCCTGAGCAAGAATTCAGTTTGATCAAGTTCCCCGTTTAAGTCACCTGAAGCAACGCTGGGGAATCTTCAGTGTAACCCTTGACTTAAGATTGATTGTGGGCACTCAACAATTTCAGGCAGTGCTTCGGGTAGGGCAACGGAGTGTAGGTTTGGAGTGGGCCATCGGAACTGCAACGTTTTCGGCTTCAGAGACAAGCTTCCACAGAGACCTTGTCTGTGCCAGGACCTTTGAATGCCACGCGGAGACCTTGGCAAATCGATCCAGTTCTTGCCGCAAAAACTCAAAACACACCCAAGAGAACACCAGATACATCCAGTCACAGTGCGTAGTTATATTATATAGTCATCATTTCATCATTCAGTTGCCCTTAATTTCAAAGACATCCTATACAAATGCATAACTTTGTAAACTATTGTATCAAACTCTCAAGTCTATCTACATGACATGCAACACAGGTCAGCTGATGTCATCGTCTCACCGGAAGGCCCAGTGCTTGAGATTTCTCCATTGCTTCGCAGCAAGCAGCGTAAAAATGAGCAGTTGCGGTTTCAGTGATGACCGTGGTTCGTTCTACGATCACTGGTTCTACTGGTGTTTGAGGACCACTGCTAGTTGTATCTAGTTGTTCTAGCCAAACCGGTTGCAACGAATTAGCAATTATATATTACTATACTGGTTTCTTGTAACTACAAAGTAGTGGTTCCACTCCAACACTGGATCTGCGAACCAATTGGCGTCACCGGGATGTCCTAACTGTGCGTTTACACTCTGTGCACGTACCTGTTGCGTACGTCGCAGGTTGCTTCCCAAAGAAACACAATTGGCACTGGGCATTTCATGATGTCAGCATGCGGCAAGGTGATACAACATGGCCCAGTGCGCACAAGCTTCATTTCTGGTGGAGAGAGCAGCATAGAGCAGCTACAAGTGGACGTCGAAGACCAAACCAGCAACCCGAAAACCATCAAAACAGAATGGAACGCACTTAGCAAAAAAGTCAGAACCAACAGCTCGAATCCGGATGTGAACGTTTCACCGCTGAGACCTCCACATGTGATCAAACGATTGTTAAACACCAGTTTTCTGCATGGAACGCGCTAGGTCAAGAGTATAGGGTTTTCCAGGTTTCCAAACTAGACTTCCGCATGGCACGCGGTACGTCACATATCTCGTTTCCAATTGTAAGAAAGCAATCTGTGTCACCACTGTTCACCGAGGTACCTGGAGGAGGTACCCGGACGAGGTACGGACGAGGAAGGGAAAATTCTGTACGACTTCACGACAAGCTACCAAGTACATCCAAGCACAACAGTCAAGTGAGTCACACATGAACCATGATGGAACTGCGGTTGTAGCCATGGACAAGGTATCTGCTCTTCGCATGAAATCCTGCGGGAAAATTATCTTACATGAAAATGAGCGTGTTTCGGTAACCATCCAAAATGTAACTGAACGCAAAACGGTAACGACTTCTGTGGAATGGGTTCCCCCAGCTAAATTGGATGAAAAGTTGTAAGCAGTAACGTCTTGGACATCGGCCTGTAATACATTTCAAAACGACGATCCAATCAGTCTACTAACTTTGAAGAGCAACTTGTCAGCAATGGATGGTCGTATCATAGTAGACGTCGACATGCTTAAGCCAATGGACCTACCCAAGGTTCATCATGGTTCATGATTGATTCAAGGTTGGCCAAGAGTGGTTTATAATGACTCGGTAACGAATTTCATGTTTTCCAATAGCTGATAGGTTGAATCAGAGCCGTTGTAAACATTTGTGAAGCATTGCTAGTTGAATGGCCATTACATGCCATTACCGACAGGATCCAACAGGTAACTATTGTTCATCATGCGGTACCGCTTCGGAGACTTATCGATGCACCAGGCTGTGCCTTGCAGAAAACATTCGCAGATGGAAGGCCATGGTCTGGTGGCTGCCAAGTGGCATCCATTTTTTTGCAAAATTACATCTCATTGCCATCTTGTATACAGTTGATGATGATGATGATGATGATGATGATGGTGATGATGATGATGATGATGATGTTGCTGATGATGATGATGATGATGTTGCTGATGATGATGGCTAGTGATGGAGAATGATGGTTGGTGGCGATTACTATTGGTTGTCATCGGTTACGTATTGAAGACATAGGTGCTACAAGCTGAATGGCTGCTCGGAGGCCTCAGTGGTTCTATGGGGTCATTCTTGTTCTGACCGTGTATAGTCCCCACTCACGAGATATTGACTGCTTCCTTTTGCATTTAAATCTCCCAATTTTCTGTGTTTGTGACGGTTTGCGGCTGTTGAACTGTTGGAACATACAATGTGGAGGCGAGTTTCATTGGAGCGATTTCCATTGCTCACGCGGTACAGGACACACCCAGTGGAAGAGCGATGTACACGCATGTGCATGTTCTAAATATACTCATTGAACGAAATCACACTAATAATTATCTCAAACTCAACGTGCACACTCACATTCGGCAAGGTTGTTCCCCAATGACGTGTTCGATCATGGCCTTCAAAACGGTTGTGATTTCCCGAATATTTCCTACCAGTGTTAGTAATGGCTATCAAGTCGGTTAGCCAGTATTTTCTGAATTTAGCCATTATTACTGATAGACATTTTCCCTAATTTTCCCTAATTTTCGCTAATTATCAGGTTAACCAGTATTTTCCCCAATTTTCCCCACCAGTACGACCCTGGACATTCACAAACTCATTCTGCGCTTCTGCGAACTCTGAGTCTTCCACATCGGGGTGCTCCTGGATCTCCGTCTCTCGTGGAGCCTTCGATGAAGTCCAGGAAAGGCTTCTTGCCTCGAAACGGGGAGGGACTGCAGGGGATGCAGTCATGAAATATCATGAAATTCTGTGGTTTCGCAAGTCATCGGGCTACCTCAAAATCATCCTCTCTTAACCATTTATGGCAATAAACCAACCATTTTTGGGGGTACGAGGGAAACCACCATGGACCATATAAGTATGATGAATGAAATCTGTTCCAAGGTACTTCTAGCACAAAAGGAAGAGATCGAAAACTCTTTGCAAAACAGCTTGACGGAAAAAACAAATCCGATCGCATGCGAGCTGCTTTCTTCCATCATCAAATCCATCAGAACAACCCCACCAAAGTCCTTGGCTGTGACACAGGAAGATCTATTGGTGCCAAAAAAGGTGTCAAACAGGAGAATGTCCAAGTTCATAGCGCGGAGTAAATAAAACTCAAGAAAAGTTATGTGACATTGACATTTAACAAACAGTGACCAGACTAAAGCTCACCTAAATTGAAAGTTTCACATGAATCGCGTTGCATTTCCGACGATTTCTCTATGTTTGAAATATGGTTTTGTCAACAGCATAATGTTGGTCTCTGATTAGTGTAACCCCCCCTAAAGTAATGAAAATAGGCATGAAACCAACAGGTAGATACGATCATCAGAAACCAACATTAACCATTCACCCACACAAAATTGTCCCCAAACTAGTTGCGATCCAGAATAGGGTAGACACACAGGCGGAAAATATGCACTGACAGGTTGGCCAAACAGTGGGTCAATCTGTACCAATCTATCACTCTAGCTATCTACCTTTTTCATATATATATATATACATGCATATTAAATACGCACACGGAAAAGACATGTATCTGTCATTATCTGTCCATCTGTGTCTATTCATTGTTTTTTCTGCCCATGTCTTTATGAATCTTCTCTTTTCATCTCACTCGACTATATCTATCTTGCTAGCCCCGTGATGTTGGAAATTCTGCACATGCCCCAACTTCTGGGCATTGATGACCAGCAAATGCTGCTGCCATGAGATTTGCAAAATGGAAAGCTGAGAATATGTACATTTGGTGCATTTATATGAATACTACATGTTTGGAGTACCATTATCTGGAGAAACACCGACATTCACTACAGATTGTTGCATCCTGTTGTCTTCAATCTCGCTGCTCTCCAAATCTGGCTGCCATGCTTCGCGGTCAGTGCTGAGCATTCTTTGCAGGCACGCTGAGCTGCCACGTACGCGAAATTGGCTGTCCAAGAGCAAATCACCATCACCTAATCTGGCTGGTGGCTGAACCAACCCGATCAAAAATATCAATCAACCAACCACTTGTTAACAACTACTAGGGGAAATCAGCAATGCTCAAAACCACCAACCAGTAATAGGCTTCAGATTCAGGATTGGACATGGGCTTCGGACATGGGCTTCTTGGGCAGCCCTCCCTTCAGTGGACAAAAGATGGCATGCTCCAACCTCACATGGCTCATGGCTTCGTCCAAGTCACACAAACCCTTAATGACTCGGCGAAAGCCCGAGATCATCCTGAGTTGGCACATCAACAGGATTTCCGATAGGATTCCTGGTGCCCTACAGTACCCTCCAAAATCAAATTGGTCCAAAGTCTGTTTCGAACGCTGAGTTCCAAATTAGGAGCGGAATTTCGATGAACTCAATCTTGGAAAAATGGTGCAGATGGCATTGATCTTCCATATATATCATGCAAGTGGCACTGCAGCTTGTTGCGCCAAGTGTCAAGTTGGCAGCTTTGGACTGCATAGCCAAATCGATGCGGGTACGAGCAGTAACTTCAATGAGGCCGGGAACCACAATGAAGCAACATAATTCAGACCATTGAAGCCTCAGCAACAAACAACTAAGAAATATATATTATATAGGTAAATATATTGCAAATATGTGTGCATAAATATCATAAATATTATAATCATACATTCAGTATGATATGCTGGAGACTTCAAACAAAGGACAAGGTTGGGGATGGTTGGGGTCCCTTTCTGAATTCGGTTGTTTTCTCTCATTCTTTTATTTCCCCTGGCACAAATTCGCCGACTCTCAGGGTCTGGGGACGAAGAGCGAGAAGTGGCAAGCGACGAAAATATGGAAGACAAGTGATGTATCGAAGCATGTCATTTGCATACGAAGGCCTGTTGCTTTGGAGCCAAACTCGCAACAGGCCAAAACGATCCAAAACAGTTTGTTACCGCAGTATTGGTAGCAGCTTTGAGTTAAACAACCATGACAAACCTGTTGATTTGCAATGATTTTAATGGCAAGTTCATTTTGCAAATATCTCTGTTTTACGCGGTAAATATGCCGCAGCAAAATTGGAAACTCGAAGTCTCTTGCACTGGCTACAAGTATTTGCATTGTGTTGGAGCCAGCGGCGACTCGTTTGAATCTGCAGCGTTTTGGGAACAATTCATCGCTGCAGCATTGGGTTTGTGTCTCCTGGCGGCGTCAGCCTGTTTGGCCCCTTGAGCCCCTGTTCCAGGTACTAATGTAGCAAAGGGTCCTCGCTTAATTAAGCTTGGGTGTCTGGGAGTTGTGTTTTGTGATGTCGGTGGTGGTGGTGGTGGTGGTGGCGGTGGTGGTGGTGGTGTGGTGCAGGCGTTTTTGGTTGTGTTTTTGGCGGAGTTTCTTAGAAGAGTGTTGTCTTATATAAGAGTGTCCCACAAGAGTTTTTTAGCGGAGTGTTCCCACAAAAGTGTCTTACAAGAGTGTCCTTCAAGAGTGATCCACAACAGCGCGTTGCAAGAGTGTCCCAATGTGTCCCACAAGTGTGTCTTACACAAGTGTCTTGCCAAGAGTGTCCCTGAACGATGAGGTTTCAACATCTATGTCCTCTACACACATGTGAGCTTTCGAGTTTGGGGGGTACACCTTTTTTGTTTTTGTTGTCAGGCAGCGGTTGTCGTTGCTGGGTTTTATTGTTCTGGCATTTCAGTGTAGGATTCGTTTGTTTGCTGGTGATGTTTTTGTGCTGCTGCCGATTTTGTGGCAGGTGTTTTTGTCTGCGCCGGCGTTTGCTGCCGTGGTGTTTTTGTCTGTGTTTTTCTCAATTGTGGAGCTGTGATTTCTGTACGTGCAGATGAATGAGATTCAGACTTTTTGATTTGTCGGATGTTAGATTTCTTGGCAAGCGAACCTTTGGAGGGCCCAAACCCATCTACCCAATACCATACAATACCAATAGTTGAGAAGTGGAGAGCATGAACAAATCTTCGGATTTTGGCTCTGATTCTTGCTCATATTCTGTTCTCTGAATCATCTCCTTCCACGGTATGCAGCGCAAACGATCTCATGATTGGAATAATTTTGGGGCTACAGCTGCTTTCTTGCGCATGGCATATGTAGCAATTTTGGATCACTGTCTCAGCAGTTCTAGTTACAGCCATGATGGCATGAGTTCAAACCGTTTCACGCGCGGGTAATTTGAGCAAACAACTTACAGATTAAGCTGACCATGCCATCTTGCTTGCTTCTGGCATGCCTTACGGATCACTAAACACAATGTGAGAAACTGACAAACAAAGAAAGTGGAGGAGGAAAAAACATGTCAAGCTTCCTGACTCTTAGAGCCAATCACAGACTAAACATATTTCAAATTGCAGCATCAAACATAACCTCATCATTGCTGTGCTTGCTGGACTTGTCTTCAACACTACCCCACTAAATTTCGTCGCAGTCTTTCCGATGGTGAAAAAGCAGCAGGAAAAATAAATTCTGAAATCTCTTCTCGCATCTTGCCGCTTTGGATTTCTTTAGGTCTGTATAGCCCTCATCTCAACCCCTTGCAAAGAATTCTCAAAAAAGAACTCCTTGGGTTGAGTGCTGGACCTTCCTCGTTGTGACCAAATTGGGTGTCGTCATCATATTCTGCTCATTCTCTTTCACATTACTGGTTCATGTACCCGCTACAAAATATCATATGCAAAATGTCGCGATCTCCTTTGTCGGAACAAATGCATCTCATTCCCCAGCTGATGTGAAATGTAGCGCAAGCCTTTTGGTTGATCACTTCCGGAAAGAAACGGTAGCGAAGCGAAAAAACTGCACCAAGCAATCTCTCTCTTGAGATACAAACGCAACTTCTTAAAGTATCTTAAATCAGCAGTCCCTTGCACAATCTAAGAATGTACTATGGACCACAAAGAAGCTCTATCTAATCAAACTAGGAAAAGTCAGCACACGCCTCCATTGCAAGCAAGGAACATTAGAAACGGGGTGTCAATGCTCAACATACCATACACTGCCGCACGAATCAAGATGGTGCTCGCTACAAAGCAGAAGCTAATTGGTATGGAAGTATACCTGGTGCTCGGCTGAAGGTCAGGTTTGCTTCGCTCGTATCATTCCGATGCTTGGGATATCTTGGCAATGCTTGGGGTTCAGCTGAGCTAAGGGGTTCAACATGGCTCAACCAGTTCAATCCACACGACCTCAATTAAAAAAGTGAAAGATATGGACGTCCACAATACCCTCAGTTCCATGCTGCACCAACAAGTAGTTTGTAACAACGGAACTGTTGCAACCATCAAATATAGGAAAATCATCACAAAATACCACAAATAGTTTGTAAGTAAATTGCAACCATTGCTTCAAACATTGCAAGTGACATGACACGTCAACTGACCGTTTCGAGCTACATATCAGCCATAATCACGCTCAAGTTGAGATGAAACGTCACATGGGCGCCGTGCAAACAAATGTAATAGCCCTCCCATGGTGCGAGTGCGGTGCTCACGTTTCCTCAGTGATGGCGGCTTGCGAAGGCTGCCTTCAAAAGGGGCGCTTTGCATAAGCGTTTGTATGAGAATGTGTTGTGTTTGTATGCCTTAGTATTATCTAGTAATATCTAGTATGCAGTCAAACGCCAGAAGTAAAAGTTCTTGTACTATTGCACGACGACTAGCGCATCTGACTTCAAGTGATATTTTTGATTCACACCGTAAGGAATCAACTGCGCGTCCCTGCTGACTGCTGCCAGCAAAATGGGGAGAAAATCACACTGTTGCAGATCAGTTTCCAATAATCACCAGCGTTTGCAAAAATATCATCATCCTTCCAGCGGTCGGGCAACTTTCCGGTCTGCAGTAAGGATCTGATGTTTTCATAAATCTGATACCCCCAACCATGCCAACAGGCCCTCAATGGGTTCAAATGTTTTCTTGGTATGCTGCCCCCTTACGTATATGGTACTGATGTTTGGTATTGTCTGGTTCATTGGTATGGTTTTCAAGTGTATTTGATCATCGAACACAAGAGTGCTGTAACTTCCCCCATGCATTCACCAACACTTGACAGGTGTGGATGCGTCATCATACCCTCTTCTTACAGTGGGATGATGCAGGATGATTAGCAGGAATATCGATTGCTATTACGTCTACATACCTCTACTATAAATCTACTCCCTGTACCTGTTGGTACACCAAATCATTGCTATTGAAGCCAAGGCGTAACTGCGTTGGTCCCTAGACCAACCGCAGGTTGGTGCCCAGCAATTGATTTCCCAAGCCTCCAATGATCCCTGCCTCCGTGCAGTGTCTGGTTTGAATTGAAATTGATCCACATACATGAAACCCGAATAGCCTGAAAGCATCTGAGTTCATCTGTCAGCTTGTCAAGGCTGGGCCAGAAAGCAGAAAGACTCCCCTGACTCCGCTTTGACAAAAAATCACATTTAGAACTTGAGGAACACATGAAAAAGTCAGAACAAACGGTCTCAACAAGATGGTCTCAACATGTCTCGACTGTTTCCAATGATTGTCGGACCAGTGGCACAACGTAGAGGATAACACCCAAAGACAGTGCAGTGCAGTCTGCTCTCGGGATGCAACAACATACTCGCCCAGCAGGCACAGCCAAGTGATATGAAGGAAGGCTGTGTGAACGCAGCCATAATGCCTCAGGAGAGGGCACCCGGGTACCTGTGCATCGCAACGGCAATGGATGCATCCCATGGCAATCCACATTTTTCGGCATACAGAACAGAGGGTTCGTAATTTTTCTTGGGATTTCTGCGTTACCTTGCTTCTCCATCTGCTGATGAATCTGCCAAGACACACCAAACGAATCGCATTCATCTCTTCATTGACGAGGTTCTGATGCCTTTCATGCGCCTGAGCTGAAATAGAGGGACGCGCGTTTCGGGGGAACCTATCATGGATATCCCCACAGATATTGACAGGCATGCTTTTAATATGGGAATTGACTTTGTTCTTTTGTAGCGTGTTTTTTGCTTTCGGTATGGGGGCTGTTTCCAGGGTTTTGCTACATTTTGGAGCTCACACCTTTCATTCTGCATTCCATTTGCAGTATCTTTGGAACAAGCACCTTTCATTTTGAGTTTTTCATATATAACATATATTATATATAATAAGAATTGTACGGTATAATAGTTACAGCAGCTTGAAGGTAACCCGTCTCAATTTACATAGCGTTTCCATTAGTTCGGAGCTGGCACAGTCATTTGAGACATGGTATTTGCCGTATTTTGGCATTGACGCTTTATTTGGAATGGCCCGTGCAATATTTGGGAGAAACATTCCATTTGAGTGCATTTAGTTGTTGTTCCTGCTGCTGCTGCTGCTGCTGCTGTTGTTGTTGTTGTTGTTCGTCGTCGTCGTCGTCGTCGTCGTCGTCGTCGTCGTTGTCGTCGTCGTATTGTCGCTGTTGGTGTTGCGTTGGTGTTTTTGCTAAGGTTGGTTTTACTGCTATTCCCTTGTTGTTGTGGGAAGTCACAGAAGCACACAATCCACTGCAGCCACCTTCTCACAGAAGTCCTATGCTAAAGAAAGAGGAGCCTGCAGCTAGACCCCATCATTAGTGTTGGTTGTGGATAGGTTTATCCCCTTTAACATCCACAAAAAGGACACCACAAAATCCAACAAACAAACCATAAAATCCACAGAAGGGAATTGGAGAGAATAAAGGCAACACAAGCTCAGAAACCGCAAAACTAAAAAAGGTACAGCCAGAAATATCTAAGCCTATCCACAGAAGCCAAGACGGCAAAGAAGCCAGGGGTTCCAGTAAAATCTAAGGAAAACCCCAATAATCTACAGAATTTGAGAAGATGAAGAGGCTGATTCCTTAAAGGCCAAGAAGCCAAGAAAGAATCCACAGAAGCCAAGAAGCACTGGGAATACTGAGAAAACAACCAGCAGAACCAACTCCCGGCATCTTCAAATTGTCAACCAGGTGGTTGTTTGTTGATGCGTTGTCATGGCTAGCTGATATGCTCTTGTGTTTGTGGAATGCTTCCTTTCGCTCGTCCCTTATCAATGAATTCATGCAACAGTTTGCAGTGAGTAAGGCGATGTGAGGGTAAAACCTGTAAACCTGTCAAATTGTTTGCTTCAGTAGTTGCAATATTTTGGTGATGTGGCTGGCGGCCGAGGGTGTGCCCTCTTCACCAAAGCTGCCTTTTGCTTTTGCTCATCTTCTCACAGTTGAACCCTGCCATGAAGCAACAACGAAAATCACCAAAAAATCACCGAAATCCGTAAAAAATCACAATATAGTCATGAATCACCCGAAATCGACAAGCTATAGACTGTTGCATGGGCTGAATGTGGCGGCTAAACACTGCAAACAAAGCAGGGCTCTGTGTATCAAATGGTGCTTTGTGTTATGCATTTATAATGTGTCAATATGTCTATTTGGTTGTTTCTCAAAATCGGGCTTCCCCAAATCATCCGATATTAATATAAAACATGTAGAAATAAATCAACAATATCTGGGGGTTTCCTACTTTCGAAAACCACCATTTACATATCTGTGGTCAATTCCAAAAATTTGACCCCGATTGTCAAATCCATCAGATCCATCAAATCACATCCCGCGCTCTGCACAGGCACGGACGGGCTTCTTGTACGATCTCCCAAGAAGAATTGGCTCAGTTGAGACCAAACCCACCAGAAATCACCTGCCTTGACCTCAATGGGGAAACAGTGATTCGACTGAACAGGGACCTGTCCTACAAAAACCATGCCGGCCCATGCCCATACCAGCTTGGAGAGAAACCAACCACTCTCTGAAATCCGCTCCAAAGAATTGGTTCAAACACTGGAATCCAATTTGTTCAACTGCTTCAGAGCTAGGAGCAACAGCGACCAGGAACAATGAAGTATGAATCATTACTCATTTGGCTTGGGCTCTGGGTCACTCACTACAAGGAACTCAAATGGAACATGCTGAAAAAAAACATACGCTGGAAAAAAATGTGACGTTGCGGTCTTTTGACAATGAGTAATCAGTCCTTCGTTGCCAAATCTTTTTGATTCAAATGACTACTCTGAAATTCAGATCCCGGAAACATATTGTGCAAAGCTGTAGAGTCTCAACACAGAGCCTGTATGACTATGACGACGCCGAGCATCTTTGAGGTGGTGACAAAAAATGATAGTGCCCAAAGCCATGAGTAGGGCAGCATTGACATTGGAGTCCATGCTACCGATGTCGATGCACGGCAAGGCGCGAATGGCAGCGACAATTTGCACTTTTGCTGATCACGATTTGATGACCTGCTTCAAGTTAGACAATGGGCTATCGGCTATTGGCTAAAAGAAGCGGCAAAATGCCAAATCAGGTTTACACATGTTTACCATGAATTGGCTGATGTCATGAACAAATTTAAGTTTCCTTTCAAAATGTGGAACAACTCGTGCACCTCTTATCTGCTAGCTGTCAACGATCCAAAATGGCAGGGTAAGATCAAATCAAAGATTGCTCCACAGTTCACCTAGAGTCCCTCAAAAACACAGTGCATTCAAAATTGAACGCCAAAATGGGAAATCAATGGAAATCCAGTAAGAAACTACCGTTGTTACATCACTGCGGTGAAACATGCCCAAAATTCTTGAGAAGCTAGACCATGAACCTGTACATTCATGAACAATCATATCATAGTCTATAGTTTAGACACATAGTTTAGACACACAGTTTAGACACATATCATCACATGTATACTACATATATACGTGTGCGTATGTACATGATATGTGTAATTACTTACAATTATTATCTAATATTTCAGATTGAATCACACTTACGATGGCGGTACTTTGTTATATGCCAAGAACGGTGATTTCTATCCAAATGCCAGCAATAAGCTGTATAATGGCAAGTAACCGCACCCGTCACTGTTGCATCTCGGTCCGGCTGGTGCGAGGAGGGTTGAGCAGGCACCGCCCGCGACAGTCCTGTTGGTCAAATTAGTTTGGCAGCCGAGTGATGCCAAAGGCCCTGCAACAACCTCACCTTTCGCAGAATTAGATTTTGAGGTACAAACCGTTCTTTGAAATCTTTCTGAATCTGCCAGAATCATGCAAAATCCCACTCTCATAAGTCCTAAAATCCTTACAATCATTCTATGATACGATCCGAAATCAGTCATAAAATAAGTCATAACTTGTGCTCTGAATCTCAATATCGGCTCTGGATCACAAGTGTCCTCTGTCAGCGCTGGATCCATCGTCTCCAGCCTCTACAGAACATGTTTTGGTGACAAACCTGGACCCAAGAATAAGAAACAACAGCGGCTATGCTTGGAACTGCTTGGACAATCTTCAGAAAATGCTGAAAAAAAAAGAAAAATAGGAACATCACACAAATACAAAGCAATGACCACTTCCATCCACTTCCAGCTTTTGGTGACATTTGAAAGCAAAGCCGTTGAAAATACTGGAAGTGATCAAGGCTTCGTATGTGAAAACACGGCGCCCGAGTTTCCTCGTGAGCTCGAGAGCTTGGTGACGGTGGTCTTCGAGATGCGACCAGCGCCACGGGAACGACCTTTCCACGACACCGAAGGGGCACCCAACACATCGCGGCACTTGTTCCAATGCCATCAGTATCCATCAGTGCACGCTAATAGAGAATTCCCCATGAAAAACGTGGTGAACAAACCTTGCAATGTTAGACAGATTGCATGGGAAGTTGGATGTCAATGTCTGTCTGTTCATCTTTTACCCTCTCCATCTGATTCCTCTGCGCATATCAATCTTCTCCCCCTGCCTACTTGTCTACTTACATAACTGATTGATCTAGTCAAATCTATCGAGCTATAGGTCTCCCCCCACGTGTATCTACCCGACCTGCCTACTTTTCTCTCTGTCGACGCTCTCTCTCTCTCTCTCTATGTATACTTTATCTATCTATCTATCTATTTCATGTCTATCCCAATGTAGCTATAGCTATTACCACCCTATCTAC
This sequence comes from Symbiodinium kawagutii, assembly GCA_009767595.1. Taxonomy (NCBI): domain Eukaryota; class Dinophyceae; order Suessiales; family Symbiodiniaceae; genus Symbiodinium; species Symbiodinium kawagutii. The sequence continues at coordinate 373,533 of VSDK01013299.1, forward strand.
TTGTCTGTCTGGGTTGTCTCCCTACATGTCCATCTTTCTGTCTGTGTACCCACAGACATTTGCCTGTCTGCCTGTCTATCGGTCTTTTGATGTTTTTTCATTTTTTTCCATCATCCTGTCCTTCCATGAGTATCTATCGTGACCATCGGTATTTGTCAATATTATTTTATTTATCAGTCCATGTACGGTACCTCTTTATCTGTCTGGCTGTTTGTCTAGCCGTGTGCAACCAGCTGGTGGAACCACAGGCTCATGGCGTTTGCAGATCAGTTTTTAAACCACATGCCCGGTAGGTTTGAAAGCGAACTGGGCCTTTCCGCCTGGCTGGCGGAATGCCATGCTGTTCGAACAAAACCGTGCTGTTGGCACCGTATCATACGCTTTTCCTGGTGGACTTTCCAGAACACTGGAGCGTGACCCTGCACTTGTCAAAGCTGTTGGAAAATCGTCTTGCTGCCATGCTTTTCCGCGGAATCTTGCCGTCCACTCTCCCTCCCCACTCTTTGACCAAGGCTACTTTTGCCTGATATCACCTGACATTTTGCAACGTTGTGCACACTATATCCATGCATATATATATATATCCTATGCTAACCATGCTGGACAGTCTCGGAAACTCAACTCAATATCTTCCTGAGAGTATGCAGTACATCGCTTCATCATATTTCACAAGTAAAATGTCATTGGCTTCATCGAACAATTCGACTGTCTCTGGGATCTTGACGGTGGGTCGATCTGGGAGCAACCTTGCGACCATTTTGACAGCAGATTCATGTCCTGGGCACGGTGTGCTGGCATGTTCCCCAAACATACAGCTTGCGCTCGAGCAACTTCGTCGTTCAAGCCTAGGGATGGGTGAAATGTCTTGTCATGAAGTCCTTGCACCACTGGGAAGCAGAGCATCACAAGGGCATTGCCACCTCTTTTGAAATCTTGGGGCAGTTCCAACTAGAAGCAGATAAATAGATTGATATAGATAGATAGATAGATAGATAGATAGATAGATAGATAGATAGATAGATAGATAGATAGATAGATGGATCGATGGATGGATGGATGGATGGATAGATGGATGGATGGATGGATGGATGGATAGAATGACAAATAAAATTAGATAGATAAATGGTTAAACAAATAGACAAATAAATACATCGAGACAAAGGGAAAAATGGTGGAACTGGATGGAAAAAGGGATGGATGCAAGGATGGATGGATGGATGGAGGGAGAGAGAGGGAGGGAGGAGGAAGGGAGGAGGAAGGGAGGGATGGATGGATACAGTAAAAAGCATTAATTTTGTCCACAATAGTCTATAGTCTGTACTGTATGGTGTGGCTTCGCATCATGTACATACACAGTTACAATGTATGCCAACGAGACAATCAAAAACAATTAAGAACCTTGTCCACACAGTGGGTACGGGTTGCCCTGCAAAACCCTTGGTTCTAGTAAGTTTGTCAGCCAATTGAAGCTGGAGAGGTGGTATTGGTCTGATCGCCTGACGTGCACAAATAGTCAAATGCACATGGACCCTGCAATAATGGCATTCAAGGCCGCTCGTGCAGAATACAAAATGCATCAAAATGCACCATAGCCCAAGTCAAACTTCTGGCAACAATTTTGTGTAGGCATGCTTCAGCACGGACTCTACTGGGAGAATCTCTTGTATCAAATCCAACTAAAACATGCAGGCTACTTTGAAGCTCTACCGGTCACACACCAAGATCCGGGTGCAACATCCCTACAAATCAGAACAAATCCCTAGAGCACATACCCTTAGCAAAGGCCAAGAGTCTGGATGGCTCCAAGGACGCTGGATTGACACCTGCCTACGCCACAGCATGAAGCAAAGCTGAACCCCCAACTTCGTAAGTTTTTCTCTCACAATGACAAGGACTCGTCATGACTCATCCAAATAAATGGTCCAATACCTAATCACTGCGTTATCTAAAATGATCTCCAACCACAGGATCTTTTCAAAAAAATGGCATCATCCAACCCTTTCCCAAGCTGCTGGATCTGCCTCTGGCGGTGACAGCGGCCCTGCCCCAGCCCAGGGCCCCAGGGGGTGCCGCCGCCGGCGCTCCACGGCCAGGGCTTCCACCAAGCGCCTCACGCTGAGACGACGGGCCTGGAGCAACGGCAACCAGTGGAGGAATGGGATTGGAATCAATGAGTTTTTGTTTACTAAGCATTACTGAGCTAACCTGGTTTACTAGGCCTGAATCACTTATATATAAGTTGAACATGGTGTTTATCAATCTAGGGTTATATATAACTTATCAAGTGTTGATCAATCTATAAACAAGTTGTTTATATATGATCAAGTTCTGGTTGGTTGAATGGCGATGAGCAGTTTGGTTGACAGATTTTGTTGATGAAAAATTTTGTTCTCCAGGGATCAACCATGATCAGTTGATCAACCAGTGCATCAAATTCTGGTTGGAATGGTCAGTAAAGGATAGTCAGCATGAATGATCATGGCTACATGTCAAATACAATACCAACGATCATGTTTAATAACCATGGAGTATAGGTAGTCATGGTTAGTAAATTGTTGGGAATATGCTCGCTCAAATTGGAAATGAATAAGTGCATGATATACGTTTGTTATAGTGTATATAGGTATGTATACAAATTCACCATGGTAAACAAACCTTTGCCTATTTATGTGGCTCCAAAATGAACAATCCTCAGCAATGATTCTTTATCATGGCGTCATGATGATTAATCACCGTAGTCAATAATGATTGATTATTGTTTGTTTGCATCCATAGGATAAGGAGTAATGACTACCGTAACGGCCATCAACTTGGCTTTAACCCATGATGGCCAATGATGATATAAAAGGGTTGATATCGAGGAATGATCGAATGATAGAAAACTGCCAAGGTGACAATGGTCAGTCATGGCTAATAACGGATACTAATGATCAATAATAGTTAATAATAGTTAACTCATCATGGTTTGTCTATTCTGGGAAGGATGATAGTTAATGGAACACAATAGAACCGTCTCTACTAGTACAAGCTGGCGACTCCAGAAGCTGATAGCAACAATTCCTTTTACAAGTCACGGGCTACCCCCGTGGCCCAAAAACGATCACAGGAAACCTGCAACTTTTGGGCTATGCGACCCTTCCTTGTGACACATCCTATGTGAATTGTAATATGTTCATCAATGTGTCCAGATGTTGATGGGCATATCAAAAGTTGATGTTTGATGCCGATGCCACTACAAACACACGTCGGAAGTGGAAGTGTTGACATTACCAGGAAAAGTTGATGGTAATTGAAACAGGCAAGCCATAGTCCGGCCTTCTAGTGAAGCACTCTTAGTTTTGGTGATGTCAACCGATGCTGTTGGTGTATCCACCCCACGTGTGGTAAATGAACACACATTGCCCAAAGAGTTCATGATGATTCGATCGGCCACCCACAAGTTTTGGGAATTCCAAGGCTTTCTGCACCAGTTGGCAGGTTCGGATTCGGTGTTGGTCACTTCACCCGTCTTGTTGGGATTCGTTCACGATTGTTCGCGGATGTCACTGAGATATTGGGCTTGGATGGGCTTGGCACTAGTCACTCCAAGTCGGGGAACACCAACCATGTGGTGTGGGTGGGACCCCCTGGCTGTGAATAGCCAGCTGCTGAGCCTGCCAGCTGTGCAGATCTTCACCCAAGTCATGATCGAACCAACAGGTGTTGTTTCATGCAGCGTCCCAGAGATGCGATGGATTGAGTAGAAACAACATGATGAAAAGTTTTGGGACATGTCTTCTTCTCTGCTTCTGCTGCTTCATCCTCCATGAATTCTACTCTGCGTCTGGCTTCAAGCAGGCCTTCAGTTGCCAAAGCTCCTCATCGGGGATTTCCAAAAGACGAGCGACTGAAAGATCTGCATATTCTTCTCCTAAACAGCCGGTAAGCAATGAGGTCCCGGGAAGTTCTCGATGAATTCTCTGATTTATGAATTCCAATTGTAAAACTCCAATCTCAACTAGAATTGACATGAGCACTTCTGCTGTCCTTCCAATTGGCACGCTTCAACTTCAAGCTGTTTCAAGTTTCTGTGGCAGGAAATCAAGGGTTGAGGGTACTCGTATCGCACGTGCGCCAACACACAATTTGATAACCGCTAGTTTAACAACCGTGAAAATGCTCAATCAAAACCTCAATCATTGTCCTTTTTGCAACCAAAGCTTCGCAAGAGCCCATACAAGTCTTCCAAATCGGCTCGCCGTAGAAACACCTGTGGAAGGGTCTTGTTGACTTTGAAGCATCAAAAAGGTCCAATCCCTTGCAGCATCTAATTTCATCTGTTCATCCCTGCCAGTCTGCGGAAGGGATCGGAGAAAGAGAAATGGTTGTCTGGAAAACATGCGCAACATTTGTATGCCTTCACCTCGATCGAATGCCACAAATTCTCCTTAGAAACGCTTGGAAGAAGCTTCCAGATCACCCTTCCGAGAGCTGCAATCGCAACAGAACATTGGTCCCAGGCTCTCTTCTTTGACAGCAGAGTCTTGTCCACACAAATTAAGTGAATTTGGCAAACTCCAACTTACAGAATTTACTTAATGAACTTAGAATTTATCTAGTGAATCTTGGAATTTACTTAATGAATCTTGATAAACAAAACATTGCATCTGTTTGGCCACTGGGACATCACCATTCTGCGAGTCACAGTGGGAGTCTCCTTCGCCACAGGCTCCTGGCTGGTGTCCGTGGGGTCGGTCAGCTATGTCACGACAAAAACAGCCAGGTTCATCAGCCATGGGTTCGCGTAAAAATCTTCAGGATCGAGGCATTGTTGGGGGGCACGTGTTTTAAAAATCTGTTTAAAACTATTTGGAGCACATCTTTTTACAATCTTGGGGCATATCGGCATATCATCAGTTTCCATATTTTTGGAATGGTACCGACAGGATGATGGCTGCACTCAGTCAGTGAGATCTGAAAGGTGGGCATTTGGAGCATCCAAGTACCAACCAAACATCCAAAAAAGCAGTGGATCGAGGAAAATCACAAAAAGGAAGGCAAGATGAGGCAATCTACATATATTATATGCACCTATGGTCAATAACGATGTTGCTTACTGATGCTTACTGCATATAATACAATCAACAGGAAATACTTATCCAGTTGGCTCATGGGAATCGTAGTAAATGCATATAATTGCCGTGAACATCCATAAACCTCCTAGCAGAACCAATTACCTGATGCAATCGCCTGACCTGTGAGGTTGCTCTCTCATACTGCTGCATTTCTGTGAGTTCTTTGGTAAACTCTCCAATTCTTTGGTGAGTATAGACTAATCGCTACACTAACTACATATCTAACTACACAATAATTTCACAATACTAGGCCTCAAAGAAACTTGAGCCACATACAGAATTGCTTAACGTAGCTTGAGTGGATGTTGGTGGCGGCCATTGAAACGCTGACCGTCCGGTCCTTGTGACTACTTCGTCCCAGCAAAGTGCCCAAGGTTTCACCCGTTTCAGCAGG
>VSDK01013299.1:379051-398271 GCA_009767595.1 Symbiodinium kawagutii
GTTCAGCAGTTGGAGTACGGTGTCCTGAGCTTGAACACGTACGGAACCGTGAGATGCTGAGCCTCCTTGCAAATGATCTCTGCCTATCTGGTGGTTGAACCACCCCTATGAAAATATGCTTGCCAACTCGTGGTCAATATTTGGGGGTATGAACAAGTATCAAAACCACCAACCATCACCAACCATCACCAACCATCACCAACCATCACCAACCAGCTATGTCACTACTGTTTGTCATGGTGTTTGCTTCAATCACCAGGGATGTTGAGGCACTGGTTGTCAACGAAACTTGCTGTGAGCCTGGGCTCCTGGAGTTCTCGACCATGCTGTTGTCACATTCACGCACTTCTCGACAGCTAGAGATCAGCATGCGCGACAAAAATTGGACCAAACAGACTCCAAACAGGCTCTGAAAGGTGTCTTACATGTCTTTAGATCCTGTAATGATATCATGAGGATGCCTTATGCCCTGAACTAAGCTTGTCAACCAGTGGCCCTTGCGTATCATCCCAAGTCTTAGAGTGGTTTCCCATTTTTTCTGGTTTGACCATGTTTGGTCACACTCACATTTTGAACACCCAGATATGCAAAGGTGTTTGTTGCGCAGCAACCGAGCTTCCATCCATCTGTCTGGATGGACATGCACTGTTCTGCGATGCTGCGGATGGATTCTCCTCTTCGAAACCTGCAAGCTCTGTTCATCAACCACAAAAACGGTTCAAACGTTTTGGAAAGCAACAAACACACACGTCGTGATATCATGTCAATGAGTCTCTATTGTGCTGATTGCTGAATTCCAGGCTTTATCAACAGACTTTGTGAGGCGCAACGGATTCCTCTCAGTCTCTGCTTCTCCCAGCCTCTGCACAGCCCAATGGGCCCAATGGCTTGTGCGTCAAGGCGCAACTCTTCCACCGGAGCTGTCACAAAGGATCGACGCCCCTTCAGCCGTGCAGAGCTCGGCCTCTTGCGACTGGTGGAAGGTCCCAATCCACAGCGGAAGGGCGGCCGTGTGCCACTGGACCCACTGGGCCGCGGTGCTCTGGAGGCTGTGGCAGGCGTGGCAGGCTGCTGCAGCTGTGGCTCAATTGGCTCATCTTCACGGCTTCGAGGGGTACCCTGGAAGCATGGAAGCTCCTGCAGCCGCACAGTGTCTTGGAACGATTGAATTTTGACATACCAAAGTCGACCTCGATAGACCCATCTAAGGTTGGTGTCACAATTATTTCTTCAGATCTTGACACAACAAAGATTGGACACAATAGCGTGAACGTGTACACTATCTAATCATGCGGGCCCCACAACTAAGGGTCCAGTCTCCAACACCAAACCTGACAATTTGAACCAATTTGATCCTTCCTTTTTTTCGCAGCAGTGGGATGTGTCAGTTGTTTGCTTCGTGGCCATTGAATCGAGGCACAGCATCGACCGATCTCACAAAGTCGAGGAAAGGTTCTTCTGGCGGCGCTGGTGGCGGTGTGGGTGGCGAGGGGCACGGCGGCGCACTTCGCTGCGCGGCTGGCGGACTGTCATAGAGAGTCGTCCTCAGCTGCTTGGATCAACTGTTGAGGGTGATCGAGGCATCCTCAGCCAGTAGAAATGATCATGTTTCTACTGGTCAAGGTCGAATCCTCCACAAGTATATTGTCCAAAGGAATGCTGTATATGATGATGGATCAAGGATGATCACGGATATAAGTATAACCGACCTGGAGTACTTAGAATATGTTTTTTTCAATCCGCAGGGTAACGTCGGAAAAAAGTACTTGGATTTGTTTGCTTAATTCTTAGCTGGGACGACAAAAAAGGGTACTTAGAAAAAGGAAACGACAAATTGGTCGTCATCCCAGGTAAGGAACAGCAATGAAGTATTCTATGTACTCCAGGGCTCCAATGTAAGCAAGGAACATAACCATGCTGAAGACAGTATAGACATGACTACATCTATATATGTGGATTCCTCGATTTATTGAAAGTATGCCACATGGCCCATTAGGAATATCCGGTAATATTCTATGTATGGTTTGCCGTGTTGAAATACCACCTCACGATTAATGTTGTTGTTGTTGTTGTTGTTGTTGTTGTTGTTGTTGTTGTTGTTGTTGTGGCTGTACCTGCGTAGTCCACGAGGAATATCTGGTGATCTGTATCAATGTGATGCACTCAAAAAATTGTACCCCAGTAGAAAGTGGCTGTTGCTTTTACACCTGGAAAGGGCCCAGATTAATCATCCATTGAATAACAATATCATCTCCAGGAGGCACATCAAAGCCATATATTCGCAGTACTTGTACATGCATGTGTAGATATCTACATATTCTTCTACGTGTGTATGTATAAATATATATATATATTCTGTTATATATATATATATTCTAAGTATATGGTTGTCTGCTCTTGGACCTACTTTGTTGCTTTTTTCAAAATTGAGAAACAGATTCCGAGTACCAGTTCAGAATATTCTAAATACTCTTGTTTAACCTTTTGAGATGCCCAAGTTAGCCAAACTCCCAAAGTCCATATTGTATTTCAGGTTCGTTGTATTATCATATCATGAATTTGTTGACAACATTATGGTACAATCCTCCGCAGTTGCATGACTGATTTGAGCTGAACTTCTGAAGCCAAACCATCTGAGATCTCCAACTCGCTTTGTCGACTCAGAGGATGACTACGACTGGTGAAAAGGCATGCTGAATAAAGTCCGCCAACACGTTTGACATACCTTTACGGGTCAGCGACTGACATACTTGCGCATCTTGCGCTTCTGTTTCGACACCAAGTGGCACTCACATGCGACACATCACTCGTTCCCCACAATGGATCCAAGGATCGACAGAGCGATGTGAGCATCCAGAGGAGCCAGTGGGTTGTACTGCTCGAACCAAGCCTTGGTTGTCACCAAAGATCCTGTTGAAGCTACACCTCCCCTGACCAGCATAGGCATGGCATGATTGGAAACACATTAGTTTTTCTATACAGACTTTTTGGGATAGGTTGTCCGCACCACGCCACACAAAGAAACCCTGTGGCTGGCAACCTTCGTGTGCAAATCAAAGAAGGATTGACCTTCAGTTCACTCTGAACATCATCAACAACCAGCAGGTGGTCAACCAAGTCTACCAATGTATATACCATCAACATCAACCATCAGGTGGTCATCAGGCGGTGAAGTCGTCCATCCAAGTAGCACTCGCAGTTTCCGTGCCCAAGCCGACAGGAGAAACCAATGGGTCACTGTCATACAACGCTGCTGAGCGGTCGCCAGCTGAGCGATCTCCGCCCTGTGTCGAGCTTCGAAGGAAACCGCCGAAGCTTGGTGGCATCATCATAGCCGATAATGTGCTATGGTTAACGGAATGGTGAACAGAAACGGTTAAGAGAATGGTTAACGGAATGGTGAACAGAATTGATAATGTACTATGGTCAACAGAATGGTGACCAGAATGGTTAACGGAAAGGTGAACAGAATGATTAACAGAATGGTTACTTAATACTTACATCATAGTATGTGAATCGCACGCTGATCGTTAAATATCGTTAACACTGGTGGTAAGAGTGGCAAACATGTGAGGCAGCGTCAAAAGTACTTATAAGGTGTATTCACTGATTTTTTTAAACGTCCCCTATCTTTTCTAAGTTTTGGAGTGCTCCTTTGGGGTATCGTTTTTAGGCCATCCCTCGCCGTTTTTTGAGTAAAATCGACAAAACACGTCTCCATGTTAACGCTTAAGCTAAACGCTTTGTCTCTGGCTAAATGTGCTAATCTGGTCAACAAGCAAAATCAAAGGTTAACATTGGTTGGCATAGCTGGTGGCAATACTGGCTAACGACGTGTGAACAAAGATGCAGAATGATTTGCATGGCCATGCCGATATGTGGGTTTCTCAAGTCGTAGGGGTACCCCCAAATCATCCGCGTTATGAAAAATCTGGAGTAATAAACGAGCCATTTTTGGGTCCATATACCCCTATACCCTTCTGGAATCTACAGGAGATACGGATGTGCCCGGACCGCTGCCCCCCGTCGCGTCACGTCTCGCCTGTCCATTGACGTCTCGCCGTCCGGAGTTCAACTTTCCTCGGCTTCGTCAAACTTTGGAGCAGTGAAGTGTGTCTCTAGGATCGTGACTGATATTAACCGTCAAATCATCAATATTCATCATTGACCTAATAATCATCAATCATCTTCAATAATCATCAATAATATTCAAATATTAATCATCAATAATCTCATTATGAATAATCGTTGGCCAAATAATCATTGATAATCATTGAAACAATTCTCATAACTAACTGTCAGATCAACAACATTAACGATGAATGACTAAAATTGGTTTTGTATGGTTGAATGATGTTGAATGGATATGATACATTCCTGTATACCACGTTCTTCTAGAGATTCTTTTTGTTGAGCCCTGCTTCACAAAAGAATGCCTTCACTGCTTAAAACTCGGACCATCGACCCGTCCCAGGCGAGGATCTTTGGATGCTCTCCAGGCGCCTATCAAGGCCCTCGGCTCTTTCTGACGAGCCTTCGCCGTCTCGAAATCCATTGGTACCAGAGCATAACACCTCAAATGGCTGGCTTGATGAGCAAAAATCATATGTTTGCTGGCAGTGGATGCCCGAGTCTATCAATCACACGGGAGTCTGTCAACAAAATAAGGACGCAAAGCAAAAACAAAAATCCCTCCCTGTCAGATTGGACAGCTGCGATGGACAAGCAGGCGATGCGTGAAAGCAAACTAGCAATGAATTATCATGAGTGACCAGCAACGACTTTGATCGATGATTGTTTCTCGGAGCATTCCAAAACAAAAAACAAACATTTTCTTCGAAGCTTATGATCTTCAAAGCGTCGCAGCGTCCCACCCTTTCCTCTCTCCAGTCGGTCGGAGTTTCCCAGCGCATCTCAGTGCCATGCTTCGTCTTTTCGCTCCAGGGGCGGGAACGATTGGCGCAAAGCTGCCAGCCCAAGCCCTGGGCAGCGAGGCACTGGTGGCGCTTGGGAGAAGGCAAGGAATGGATCTTGAATAGCTACCATTGCACCCAAAATCTTCACCCAAAATCTTCTTGTATCTTCCTTATCCTTCCCTTTTCGAGGGTATAACCTATATTTGTGATGGTTAAAGCATTTTGAAGCCTTCCTTTTAACGGTTCTCGGGGTCCTGGGTGTAAAACTTAAGAGATCTTGAAGTTGAACACTTACAAACGATCTCGATAGGTTTCAGACTTGCGGTCCTCTGAACTCTGATTCTTCCCTCAACAACAGAATCTATTTAATTTGGATCCCTGCTGTAAATCTAGTGCTCAAAATCAATCACCATATACAGTAGCCGGGTATGGTCGGGTAAATCATCATAGGTGATTCACACTGTCATCCTGGCTCACACGATAAAATGCCGTAGAGAAGCGGTTGATCTTACGTGAGTGGTTGATACATGGTGCATCATGGTGCCAGTGGTCGCTACGACCAGACGTCGTACATCGTCGTACCCTATCTGTGGAAGCTGAAGTAACGTCTTGGAATTGCGGTCAACCATTGGGTACACCGGTCAACCATTCACGTGCGATGATTGACCAGTCATAAACATCGCCTTTATCAGAGGCTCAACCCGAAGGGTATCCACTGTGGACCTCCAGTTGGTTTACATCTCTCCAGAAGACAACGACGCCTAGGATGTTTGGATTCTGCCATATGCCATCGTATTGACAAAGTGGTTCCCTTTTATAGCAGTCTGTCTTCTTTTTCAAAAAGTGCAAATGATTTTTCAAGATTATACGTCTCACAACATTCATTTTTTTGTCCTCCGACTTGTCCCAGGACACCACTGACACCCCACATGTGGGTCATGCGAAGTGCAGCTCAGGTTATGGATCACATTCCCACCCAGCAGCAAAATGGACTGCTACCAAGTTGCTGATTGCTTCCAATCTGTTCCACCGCTCATGGGATTGTCGCACAAACGACATGAAAAGTCTGGGGTTCTGCAGAGACATTTACCTATTGCTCCCTCGGTTCACAGAAGACAAACATGTTTGTGTAAAGTGTGTAATCTACAGTGTAGCGAGCATGGAAACACACCCAAAAAATCTCAAAAACATGATTTATGGGCCATGTTCATGAGTGCGGTAGCCAGGCTGAAGGTTTTCAGCGGATGATGTTGCAGAGTGCCTTCAAAATCATGCTTCAAGAAAGTGCAAAACTACTCCAATCAGCTCAGCATGAAGTTAAAACAAGAATGAATCTTGATGCGATTGTTTGGTTTCCACCAAAGACAAAGGCATGTTTATCCCCCCAAGATGATCTATTTCATGGATTTGGGGTAATTACACCGTTGATGAACCGAAGCCAACTTCCAATCAGGCGCCCATTTTTGGAATGCGGGGCGTTGCCTGCTGCCAAACTGAAAGTCACCACAGATCAGCCACGAGACTGGACTGTGCAGTATGCTGATGCAACGTCTGTCTTTGGTTCACTGCGAACCAAACACGTTCCCGCACGATCCGTGTTTTTGACAGAAGTCGAACAAAATGCTTGCTTGTTGAATCTCGTTTTCACAGCTTTAGATCAATCTCGTGTGACTGCTTCAGCGACGCAATTTTCCACAAGGTTGGCCCAAGGTGAACCACTGCAAACAACTGGGATGGCACCAAACATCATCTTAGCTATATATATCAAAAAAGAAAACATCTGAAAAAAGGTTTTCACTTAATAATTGAACAGGTTTCCTTTAGGAACAAACGTTGCAGTTGAAATATATCGAAGTTGTATATACCATTGCATGAACAGAGGCAAACCAATGCAAACCATCCTCACATGAAGCCCACAAATAGAATGCTTCTACAGAGCTGGTCACGCTGAACATGCTTTTTTAAGCTGCTCCCCAAAATGGATAGCTATCACAAAAACCCTTGATAGCTGCTCACACTTACATTATTTCTTCTCTCCATCAAATAAAAAGCCCTTGATGCACCTGGAAATGCATCACCTCCTAGCTCAGCGCAGTGTTGCGTAGATTGGAATGCTCACTCCATTTGCGCAACTGGTCCAAGAGCTGCAAACATTAACATCAACCATGAGATTCAAAAAACAAGAGATTAACATCAAACACTATATGCCCACAGTTTCGTGGACCAAGCATTTCGGCTTGAAATCCCACACTTAGTAGTTCAAAAACCATGAGATTCAGTGCCGATTGAATCTACCAAAGGTTGTTTGCGTACGTACGGAAATCTGAAGACAAAGCTATTCAGTCGTACCAGTTAGATTCCTAAAGTTCGTTGCAAGGCTTGCTCTCTAGCTTCTCTTTCACTGCAGTCCCGGGATGTCCCGGGTGTCATGGCAAAGTAGTGATAACTATGGATAAGGTCAAGGAGCCATAGATAGAACGAATGCACACGAGAGCATGCTTTGACGTTGCCTCCTTCTCAGCTGCTCTTCGCAGCTGGTAAGGCCTCTGGACCATATTTGGTGGGACGCTAGATCATGAATCGAGAGATAGCAAAGCTTTACAGAGTGCACCATGACTCACTATGACCCTTGGCTGAAAGTCAAGCTTCAAAATCTAGCGGGCCACGAATACATTCCTCCAAATAGACGGCAAAGCTTCAGGTGTAACACGGAACAAGTGTCCAAGACTTCTCTATGTACGACCGGAAAGTCATGCCACCAGCTTTGCAGGTGGTGCAACAAGATTGACACTGGACCAGCTGCTCTAACTGGACATGTACCAACTAGCTGCTTGTTGCAACAGTCATGTCTATACTATTGGAGACTTCTATACTTCTTGTATCTTCTTGCTGGAGTCTATACTCTTTCTGGACATTTTGCACGACCTTTATATTTTACCAACTTGCTGCCGATAAATAAAAGAAGCAACTTGAATACAGTAGTATATGTTGCAGTCACGACTCTGCAAAATCACTGAGCCAGGGGCAGCACCTTCAACCACTTTCGCGGATTTACTTGCTTTCAATGGCACATATTAATCTCCTGGCTTAAGAGCTTCCGAAAAGCTGCCCTTACTTTATGCCAGGAAGCCACATCCTCTCATTGTAGATTGCTGTTTGGAATTGTTCTTAGCCAATTAGCCAATGAACCAGGTAGCATAACCCGTTGCCCATGTGAGTAAGTGCTAATGCACAGCTATGTATTTTTCGCTATCCAACCAACCAATCAACTTTCGCAGAACAATGAAACAACTACGTCCAGAATCGAATTATTAAATTGGAAAATCAAAGAGATCGATCTACTGGCTGCAACTCTGCAACTCTTGGCCCTGGCACAGCAACGAAAAGACCTGGGACCTGTGGGGATCTGTGGGGACCTATGTGACGCGGATGACATTCTCAAAGAAACAAGATCAAAAACCCAAGCAGTCCCTTGCACAAGATGCAATTGTGCAACAATGTGATGAGACCTTGATGTTCATAATCACACCATCGGCTTGTCGGATCAAATAGCAACCATCCTTCAGCCCAAGAACCTACCTATCATGCGAATTCATGTCATAATCCTTCACAATTCTTGACCATCCCTCACGTGGTGGTTTCTCAACACAAGGGACCCCCCAAATGGCTGGTTTATTACAATAAATGATCAATGTGGAGGGTTCCCTATTTCGAGAAACACCTAATTGAAGGAATCTGTCATATCAATCTTTAACTCACCATCACTTTGGGGTTCCCTATGGCTTGAGCATACTTCACATCATTCATGACACATGACATCCCCAACCCCTTGGAGCCGTGGCCAACCCAACCAGCAACGGTGGCGTGGCACCCGTGGCCCGCGTGGCGTGCGTAGCACCTGGGCACCGGCACCTCAGCCAACTCGAACCTGGCAACCGCTAGTGCAGACTCGAAGCGGTACCAAGATGATAGGTTCCAGGAGGGTATACAGCTGGTTCATTACTATAAATTGTTAATCAACTGGCTAATTATAACAAATGGTCACTGTTAATTGGTTGATGTGTTAAATTGACGATTAATATCCACCAGTATCATATCATTGCCGTTCATTGTATGATATGACTCGAACCATTGGTATCCAGTGAGATCATAATCATTACTAATGATGGATATGGTAGTTGCTGCAAATAGGGGATCCCCAAATCATCCAATTATTGACCAATCATAGTAATGAACCTGCAACTTTGATCATATCATTCCCATGATCGTATCATAATCAAATTGCTATTGATGATCATTAATGCCCACAATTGTCAACCATTATCACAAACCACACCGCATCACTCATGTCAACCATCATTGCCCACGATCAACCGTGACTTCGGCCATCAGTGCCCACGACATCGCACGACATCGCCATGGCTATGGACACCACACCACCATCGCATCCGGTCGCCAATGCGACCCGCAGCCGTGACCCGGTGACGCGGCTTTCCGGCCTTCTCATCAATGGTGGGGAAAATCGAAGCCGAGCCCATTCGGCTGCGAACACGATCGTAAGCTTCCTGCGGCAGAAACTGTCCTGAAAGAAAGGTTGCATGACAACATAACCTCGAACAATCAGGAACAATCAGGAACAACCAGGAACAGTCAGGAACAATCAGGAACAATCAGGAACAACCAACAATGACCGGGAACCATTATGAACCTCTCTTGTGGTCAAAATTGGCAGGATCAACATAGAGCACCCGCCCTGATTACAATTAGCTTCATGATCAACCGCCACATTATTGTCATCTTCGGTAGAAAGCACTTGTATAACATGACGTATCTGCAATATCTTATAATTGATTGAATTTCCAGCTCATAGTGATCAGTGGAGATGGCTGGTATAAAGCAACACAGTGGACCTGCACAAATCAGTGGACTGCGGGATTTTCGCGCAAGCTGCTCGCTGGGCACCCAGGCTAAGCTGAACATTTTTCGCCTCGTCAGATTTGCATCGTGAAAAAATGCATAGGAAATACTCGGGACGGTCTGAGACCGGAGACCCTTCAAGGGTTCTATCCGGTTCAAATGAGCCATGCCCAAATTCGACACCGCCACCAATCATAGGGCTTTATGAATATTTATGATTCATCACGGTCGTTGTCCCCATTACAGTAGGGGCTCACCTATTCGCTACAAAGGGTTTGGTATGGCTTCATGAGTTCGACGTCAACAGGGTGCACCAAGGTTCTGGTTGCCGATAGGTCCGACCAAATTTCTCCTGGTGATTCTTACCCATCAATAACCATCATTGACAGGTGATCCTAGGTAGGTATTGAGGTCATGACTACTTAGCTAGTTTTAACAACAGCTGACCTTTTTTTGGAATAGGTTGACAGTCTACCATTTTTATACTTTCCTAAAATTCAGATCAGGGATTTGGTATGAAGATGTATCACAATGTCCGAGTATCTTCAGCACATTTGCCAAGAACTATAACATGGGAGGTGACAAGATCCCCACAAAATGCTGGGCCGCTGACAAATCTTTCTCTCCCAAAGTGTGCAACGCATAGAGCATCACAAAGCCTTGCAGATCGCGTCTACGATCATCTACGGCTGCGCATGAGAAACGTACAAAGGGAGAGGTTGGAGGTTAGCCAATGTACCAACACTCGAACATTGCAGGGTGAATCTGTGAAGCCACATGACATTCACAGCAAATTCCAACTTCAGTATTCACAAATGAAGGCATTAATTAGCATGGTAGCCACAAGCCCAAGCACCAGGCAGTTTTGTTTCGATATCTCTGTCCTATCCTGAGAGCATGATAATGTCTCCATATATCTCTGTCTATGAAAAAAACGAAACTCTACAGGCCATGGAGACAGTCGAATGGTGCGAGTTGATCCACAGACTCCAACGATTTGTTGTGCACTTCAGTCCCAGCTGACAGGGCCCCTCAGGCTATGCCGCTTCAGCCGGCCACCTTTTCGTGGTAGAAGCCACTCTTCTATCCGCCGCAAAGCAGACTTCATGTCAAAATTCTCTACTGAAGGCAGGCCATAGTAGCCAACCTGAAGACTTTCACGACGCGCAAAAAAAAACGATCGGGACTCATCATATGAAACAACACTTCTCAAACAGGCGATCTGTTTCAACTAGAATTCCTGTCTTCACGGTACGTACCCTGACAATGCTTGTCATTTCCCGTGCAGAAACACCCTCAGCGCAAGTCTACCAACTGGATGAAGAGAAAGGAAACTGGTGGTAAGCTGTCAACTTCACTCATGTAAAGGTGGAAGCAGTTCAAAGGTAAACCATCCAACAGGCCACGAGGAAAACTTCGGGAGCATGCTAGGCTGCTAGGCTTATCCATACAGCCTCACTTGATGGTAGTTTCAAATGTTGTGAATTGACACATATCGTGATTGACCTGGATACATATCATGTCTATGTATCCGCATGCATGTGTATTTGAATGCGTATTTGAAAACATGTGTCGATGTGCGCGTAGCTGTGTATGGAGGCACGCATGTACCGTATACATGTACAGTACTATGGATTGTACATAACATGCATGTCTGTTTGTCTCTTTGTAATGTAATGCAATAAAATGTAATGAAATGCAATGTAAGTTAAGGTAAGGTAATGTAATGCAATGAAATGTATTCATTCAGTGTATGTACATGTATATATGCATGTATGCCTTTGCCAATGCATGTGTATGTCATGTGATCTACATATGCATCCATGTATGTTGCTATGTATGCACAGAAGTGTCTACATGTGCGATGTATACGTGCAACCACCAAAATGCTTGAAGGGAGTTGAGGTTCAAAACTCTCTGCACCAGCTGATTTTGAGCGCTTTATTCATCTCTTGCAAATACTGCATCCCCAAAATAGGGAACAAACAAAATAATATTTTGTGAACCATTTCCATCACTAGTCACCAGGTTGGTCCGATCTTCCCAACACACCCACATCACAAACATCACAGACATCACAAACATCAAACACTTGACATGCTGCATCATGCTCCCAAAACTTGAGCTCCTCCCACTATCCTTGTGTTCCATCAAACCCCTGCGCCGCCCTTGTGAAGCCATCCTGCTGAGGAGCATCAATGTACATTTCATCTTTCTCTGAGTGAGGATGGTGGATGCTTCGAACTTCGTGGTGCTTGTTGACATAAGGACAAAGCCAAATTGGATAAACGCCTGGCTGTCAAGGCTGCGCATCCATGAAATTGGGATGGCATCGAAAATTTCGACTGGCGAAGCAGCTCCAATAAATCCAAGCTGCTGAGCTGGTTAACACACACCCTTGAAATACGGTCTGAGTCGTTGTCAACTTGAACAGTAGAATTTCTGGCAGCGCAGGGAGGTCAGAAGCAAACTTTCTTTCAAACATGTACGGGGGGAACAAGCCACAGAATCCAACAAAAACGACCGGAGAACCCGCTATATCCCATCCGACAGCCGTCGCCTAAAGCATCATCCCCCAAATCCAACATTGGCTTCAGCTCTTTTAGCGGAATTAGGTAGTCCTGGTCGCGGTACAGGCTGGTTCCATACACAGCACTGGGATGAAGGGCTCTACGAATTGGATCTCTGATGTTCACTTGCAATTTCTGTGCTGCCCATGATGCCAGACATCATATGCAAACGATGGCAGGTCTTCAAAATGCGCAAAATGTCCTGGATGACATTGACATTGCAGTAGTGCCTCCGGCTTGTGAGCGATTTGAGTCTTGCTACCAGGTTGCTATAAGCTCTAGCTTGCTTTGTTTGCATCTATATAAAAGGATTCCATTTGCCGTAAACAAAAAGATGTCTACAATTCTTTATCGGTGAAGTTCCAGGCAAAGGGCCAAGGATATCCAAAAATGTGGGTCGTTGTGGGTCGTCCACCTGTACCCTTTGAGCAAGTGCTGCCAGTCCCGTTGCCATCACTGTCCCCCGCCCTGACCTCACAGTGAATTCAGGCTGATAAGACTTGAGCAAAGCAATGTTCACTGGATTAATCCATCCCAACCTCAGCGCTGCCGCGTTGCAGTACTCAATCCAATCCTTTGCCATGTCGGACATTGGTTTTTTAGGCTTACTGTCCCCAGCAAACCTTCCACCACGCTCTTGTGGCCAGCAACCTTTTCCGGTCTCTAAGCTGTTTGCTCCCCTGCCCGAAACACACATGGAAACATATGTCTCTCATATCAAAGATGATTTTGCTGCTAACGGCTAGGATCGCGCAACTGTTCTGTCTGAGATTGTTCCGGAGGCGGAGTGTGCCTGCATGCTAAGCTGCAACCAAGCAACAAATAGCGGAAAGGAATGGTGTTCCCCCACGGCTGCAAATATGCCCTTGGCAGCACTTAAGCTTCGGCTCCAGTCCATGTGCCTAGCATGCCACCTGAAAAAATCAAACTAAAAAATTGGATTTGCAAAGGCTGTGAAGAAGGGAAAGTTTAAACCTTTCCCATCCAGGACTACGGGCATACTACGCAGTGAGGCAGCAACGATGACTTTGATGTGATGTAAAAAATGTATCGGTGTTGCAACAGGGCCTGTTCAAACAGCAGCACTAAGTTCATGACTCTATCATGCACCACCCGTTTCACTTTGGTTTTTGTTTGAAACAAGTATGAAAACTCATGTTAGATAGGCTGGCTGCGCTGACATAGCAACCTCTCGACCAGTAGCATGTCTGTCAAACATTTCGCACAGACTTCCAATGAGTATATATATATATAATCATCGGCATCATATCTATATATGGAACCATCATCGTGACTGGTGTCCAACTCGACGTGATCGTTGCAAACTGCCAGAACTGCTCATGGTACCGCGACTGAGGCAAGTCACAACTCCCAGAAGATACCTGGATGGAAGCGTCGGGCCGATGGATGATCGTTGCAGTGATTGCCCGGAATCATGAGGCTATCCACCCTGCAAAGTACCACAAAAAGGATCCAAAGGCAGACCTTTAACAAGATTGACTGCATGGCTAACAAGGCCTTTAACGAATCGGAACCTTGAAGTGTTGCGGAAGATATCCTGCAGATCTGCCGCCCACATGATCTCCCAAACGGGGAACCGGAAACATATTGAAGTACAACACTACACATCAGCAGGATCAAACAAACTCCTTCAATTTGTCCGTGAGCACCAGGATCATTATGTGTTGTCAATGTCATTCTACAATCAAAATGGACGAATGGAAATACATGCACTGTGAAATATGTGGTCTCTGTTGCGTGTGATCGAATCATCCACTTCCACAAATGACAATGGGTGTACTGTAGCTAGTTCCAACATGAATGCTGCTATCGTTTGAGGCCAACCACTTGGCTACCGCTTTCAATATCTTGCAAACATGACTGGCAATTCTTGATGTAGATCTGCTGGAAAGCATCTTCCAATATGCATGTTTCAGATCTGTTCAAGGATTCTTCATGAAAAGATCATGAACCTTTTCGTGGGGGAATGCACGGAGCTTCGACCACTCCATTAAAGAGCACTCCAGCACACTTCAGCCTGCTTTCTGTTGCAGTATCTTATGCCTATGCCTTTCACATCCTTTCACCATCTTTCACCACTCCACATTCACCGTCATTCACCTCCCTTTGTGCTGGCGTGATGTTCTGCCGCTTGACGAACCAAGCTGGAGCCCTGGAAGACATCCACCCGCCCGAGATCAAAGAACCGTGCACCCGCCATGTTGCTTTTGGAGTGGCGGTGGAGGTACTCTGTAGTTCCTTGGTCGCACAACATCGTTGCACACGGTCGCAAACTGTTTACGGATGTTTACGGTCTCCTATCTCCGCATCTCTGGTGGTAACTTCGGAGCAAATGAAGCAAATGCTGAACCTTTTCGGATTCAAACTTCATGGCCATGCATTCAACGCCACAGCTACACTTGGATGTGGACAATCCACTTTTGAAAGTCTGGGTGTCTCAGAATGCTACCCTCCCTGAGCAACTGGGCTGCCGTGCGCATGCAAACAACACCTGGGACATGCCCACCACAAATCTGAGCTTGTCTGTAGCGTCTGTGTTTTTTTTCATTGGAAAAGCATTGTTTTTCACCGTGTGGAGAATCCCATGCAGGATGAGTCTGTGTAGTGAATCTGCGGCAATATGAAATTCTAGTGTGTGTGTGTGTGCCACCGCATTTGCAGAAGGGTATCTCCATGTACCCGCCTTCTTTCTTGTCTTCAATCTGCTTGAAGAACCAGGGATCCTTGGTCACGTCTCTATGTGTGAAACGGAGTTTTGCACCAGGCCCAGGCTGCATTTTAGATTGACCTGGTTCCGGCAACTGTTACAAAGAACAAGAGAAAGCGGCAGAAGCAACAAAGAACGTGTTACAAATACTTCAAAAACAAATGACACGAGAAACACAAAACAACACAAGAGAGGAAAGCAGAAGGATACTGACGCTGAGTGCTCATGGTCGGGGCCAAGAACTTGCGGGGACCATGAGATATGCTGCAATAAGGCCCCATGGTGTAAACGCGTGTTGTGCAACATCTGTGCTGTGTACTTTGTTGCGTGTCTTGACACTTTGCTATAGAAACAGAAGTATCACACATTGTAAAACTTCACGCTGTACTTTTTGGGGCAAAAACATCCTTGTGAGAAAGAGAACAAAATGAAAGCCGGGGTTCTCAGTGTTATATATGTAACATATATATATATACATAGACTCACATACTGTAGATATCTGTAGATATAGAGAAATACAATGGAATACATATAAATCAGAGACTTGGTGTCAATGATTGCACCCCATCTATATAACTAAACAGCTGCCAATTTTCGTCCTAAATCAACTGGTGGCTGTCACAACATCCACACCATACCTCTGATCAGCTGCCTGCCAAGCATCATGCCATTTTCCCAGGGAGAGAATCTCATCGGATGCCTCTGGAGCATCCTCGGGTGCACCAAATTGGTGGGTTCGGTCCAGTTTGAAGTCGGCCCTGGCATCGACAGTGGTGACACATGCAAATTAGAAGCGCTGGTCTCCCTGTCGGTCCCTGCCCATGGCTTCTTCCGGGTCGAATTCGCAGCTTGGGACAGTTGATTATCGCATCTGGCTGTGTGGCACCGGCAGATCATCAACCAGTCAGAGTCTCAGCATTGTTTTGGGTCACAGCGCACTTGTTGCACTGAAAGGCATCTGGAAATTCCGATAGCGATTTTGCAGCCTGTTGCAGCTTGATTCCGCACGCATGAAAACTACCATGAGAAAGTTTGAATCTCCATATCAGGCCGACGGTAAAAGCACACGCACATTATATGCATGAAATAGAACAGGGGCTAGCCTGTAGTGCATCTTTGGCAAGCCTTTCGCAACTTCCCACATCCATGGCCAGTTGGCTGCCAAGTTTCCACGTAGGATCCAGTCATTACCTCAATTGAAACCGTCCAATGGATTAGAAATACGCGTGTCCATCTCACCCATCACATGCAGGTGAGACATGGCCCATGTGCAGCATCAAGAGTGTGACATGCCCCGCCCCAAGGTAGACCTGACAGCGCAACTTCCACAGCGGCACACTGAGTGCATGCTGATGCAAGAAAAAGACAACGGCAAAAAACATTGTGCAACTGCGTTTCTGGTGCTGACCCAACTGGGAGTACCGAGGAATCAGCAAATAAATCTAATGGCAGGGAATAAGTTTGGACATGCTTGGACAGGGATGGAAACTGTTCTACTTTTTGTTGCTAGATGATATGTCTACAAACATGACCAACAGGTACTAACATATCACTTGAATCTTTTTTTTTGGTGGTTCAAGGCTTATACACTACTAGGGGGGGTTCGCAAAGCCTACGCGATGCCTTCGCGAAAGCCATTTTTCTGCAAAGGGTGCCTTTTCGAAGCAATTTCTTGTCAGAGGCACCTTCGCGATTGCCTTCGCGATCGCTTTTGTGTAGACATTAACGCCGTCTGCCTGTCAATTACGTCTCGAATCCTCTTACCCTTCACTTCTCTCTGAAAAAGTTCTGACCTACTCATGGGGCAAGGGGGCCCTAAATGGACGTGGTGCCTTCGCGGGGCCTTCGCGGAGCCTTCGCGAAGCCTTCGCGGAAGACCTTTGAAACTAGAGCAGTTCTTCCACCCAAACAGGCTGGCCCCACAGCGGAAAACCGCATATAAGCTTGCTCACCTTCTTCAGCCAGTTCTGACATCCAATGGATTTGCCACCCTGATCTATCCCAAGCTTCCATTGGAAACCTATCCTGCAATGCGCCTTCGCGAACAGGCTTCGCGAACAAAAACCACCCGTACCTACGCAAGAGCCTTCGCAAGCGCCTTCGCAAGCCTTCGCAGCCCCACAAACACCAAGGAAATGCCTTCGCGGCAGGATGATGAGTTCCCTCCTAGTTTAAACTCCTTGATCCCAAAAAAAAACGACGCTCATTGACACAGCTCTTGGGCAAAAGTACAGGGCTGCGTATCAGTCATAGCCATAGCTTTCCATTGAGAATGTGTTGTCATTATCATGCATATGCGCAAATGCTTGTGTATGCAGTACGTAGGACCGAATCTATATTGAACAGCTATTTCATTTTGATAGGCATTGGAAATATTTTGAAGCAAGATGTTTGTGTGAGCAAGGCCATTACTTGTTCTTTATCAATATTGGTTTATCACGATGAACATTCACCTTAAATATTAGTCATGTGTTCCGTTGTGCTATGTTGAAGACGGTTCAGACAGCAGTGTGGATTTCAACTTTCAATGTTCTCAACGGTCGATATCATACTATTTCGCATCATTTCGGTATGGCTATGGGTCAGTTCACCCTGCACCCCTGGTTCCCATCATTAACCACTGTTTTCCTTACTATAGTTGCTTAATATTGATGGTTAAATATTGACCCATAGCCGTATCTGTGAAATAGAAAGAGAGAGAGAGAGAGGGAAAGAAATATCGCTTTGAGAAGTTCTAGCGAAATATTCGCGGTTAGGATATTGAGGATTTCTATGCTAATGGCTGTGGGTCAGTTCACCCCTAGTCCCCCTGGTTCCCCTATCATTAACCAGGCTGTTTTCCCTTTAAAATGTTTGGTTGTCATCCCCCATGATTGCTGGTTAATATTGACCCATAGCCATATCTATTTGCGGTACCCACTTTATGCTGTAGATTGATTGTAGAGAGATGGTGTGAGAGTCGTTTAGACGCGACCCTTCTGTAAAAATCATTACAGGGATTGAAGATTGTTAATTTGTCTCGATCACCTCAGGGAGAAGCAACCAATCAAACCCTCAGCACGAATCATCCAAACATGAAACAGCAGCCAGCATTGCAAAATAAGGTAGCATCAGTTGCAAGGTCTATCAGGGAACCAGTTTTACGCCCATGTAGGTAACCTGGAACATAGCCACTTTGCAGATGAGACCGAATAAATCGTGGGATTCCTACGGTATGCCGAAGATGGACGGCTCAGCACTTCTGAGAACAACAAGGCCGTGCCAAGGGATCCAAGTGCCAAGGCACAACAGCAAAATTGGGATTGTAAGCAAGGCCTTCGACAAATTCATGGTCTCCGGCAGCAACTGAATTCCTGAGGTCACGGTGTGAATAGAGTCGAGTCAACAAAGAACAACACACCTGACCCATGCATTACTGCCACCAAGGAATACTAAGTATCTCGGTTTGTCTCGGCTTATCTCGGTTTGTCTCGGTTTGTCTCGGTTCAAACCAAAAGTGCGAGATCTTTGAGCCTTCACAAAGGACCCACAAAGGACACGTGTCTGTGCACCATGACACGAGGGTCAGCAGGACACCAGTCGTGGCTTGGGGCGCTGACAATATTCAATGATTCAATTCCTCATACGTCTTTCATACATATAAAAAATTATGTATACTATATTACATTCATATCTGCAATGTCAATAAGTACCAAATTTATACTGAATCGACTCTTGCAAATCCAAGTACCATCGTACCAATCCCTCATGTACCTTGGACTGCCGAGCATCTCCAAGGTTCTGCACAAAGAATCTCTGTCGGTGCCTAGGGCAAGTGCCAAGGTGATGGCTCACATGCGATGGCACAGCTTGGCACCATCACCCAGGTGGAGACCTGAGACCTGGCTGAACAAACATGGCCAGGCATCTTGGAACCTTCGTCACAGCTGAAGCGCTGTGAAAGGGTGGGGATCCGCGGGGAATGTGCTTTGGATCATGGGTCTGCTGCATCCGCTTTGGTTCCACTCTTCAAAGTGGACTCGGAACAAAGCGTTTGGTATCATCATCATCATCATCATCATCATCATCATCATCATCATCATCATCATC